>CM034155.1:166615277-167215277 GCA_019776745.2 Taxus chinensis | reverse complement strand
TTGATTCGTCTTTATATGTGAAATTATTCACTTCAAATGTTGTAGTGTCTTATAAGTTTGTTCTTCCCTCTCAAATGGATTTAAAATCCAAATTCAACATGTCTAACTTACTTAGACCTTTTTGATTCAAATTTTTCTTTAGTTATGAATGAGGCAAATCTTCTAACCTAAAATATTATTTTATTGAGCCTTCCTCTTCAATATATTCTTCTTGTTATATTTTTGTAACTTCTAGATACTCTTGAAGTGTAGACAAACTATTTTGATTATGTTTATCTTCGAAGGTTTTTCATGTGTCTTGGATGTTAGGTTGATTTGGTGAAGTTTATATCGCCAAGGACACTTTTTCATCCTAAAAAATCTCCTTAACTTATAATTTTTATAGCAAGGCATTGAATTTATTAGTCGTGGTGGTTTCTTTTGGCAACTAGATATTCTTCTATATGTTTTCTCCCTTTTTTTGTCTCTTTAAACTCTTTGTTGGTTTTTTCTTGTACTATTTATTTCTCACAGTTGTCCCTTACAGAGTATCCATGGGAATGATAAAATTTTCACTTAAAAAGGATATTTTATATTCTAAATCGTGTTTCCATTCCCTATATTCTGATTTTAAGTTGATTGTTGAGGGAAGAATCTTAAATAGATCCATTTTAACACGTATGTTTGCATATACTACTAATATCCATACTTATGTTGATTTTTCCATGCAAACATATTCCTCAATTGATTTCCTACTTGTTTGACAATTTATTCCTTCCAAAGTTCTGTTGGTAGACTACATAGTTAGGTCTCAACACGGATGAAGGTTAAATATTAACTTTTTGGGTTAAAACCTTCCTCCCGTGGATGCATATATAAGCCAACATGAACCATGAACCATGGGAAATTTATAAATATTATATCACTTTATTTTGTATAGTAAAATACAACTTGAAAAAAACCCTTCTGGGGGAGATTTTCCTATTTTATAAATCTAGATCTTGAATTTTTTCCCATCCATTTTTTAGATTTCCCATGTTTAGCTAGTAACCCTGTAAAATTAAATATTAGGGAACATTATTTGAAGCATGAAAGTATGGGTTCCAGATCCTTATCTTGAATCCTAAATATGGGTTTTTTTAATGTTGGGATGATCAAATAGAATGACACCTCAAATCTCTATATGTTTTTCCTTTTTCCATCATTTTTTCCATCTTGTTTGACATTGTTTTAGTTTTCTCCTTATAACTCACTTTCCTCTTATTCCTTGATGCTTGTAAATTAGTGTTTTTCAACCACAGTCTTATGTCCTTTTTTTGTCATTCACAAAGTCTAACAAGTCCTTCATGTACTTTTTTATTTTTGTAAAGTTTTTAATAAATATTAAATACTACCTAAAAATGACTTGCCCAAAATTTACATAACTCTAAACATTATAGTAAAACTCTTAAATATTATAAATGTGTGGGTATGGTTTTGCAGGGATTCATAGTTACACCTACATTTGTTCTTTACACAATTGTACCTTTTACATGTTGATTTTCTTCATATCTACAGGACAAAATTGTTTCTTATCATTCTAAGAAAAAACACGACATCGATATGATATCCAATGAGAAAGATATATTTGTTTCTATTAATTTTTCAACCTTCTTCTTTGTTTCACTTCAAAAGTATGCCAAAAATAAGTAAAATGCTAAATATCAATGTTTAACCATGTCTCCTATAGTTTTTTTGGAAACATCTTCTTATTATTGAAATTTATTCTCTTTTCCAAGCATGCCTCCATCTTATAGCATGTTTTCTCCCATATAATTTTTTAGACGACAATTCTAATCATTACAACATTCATTTTTTTAAATAACACAACAAAATTTGAAAACACGGTATTTTATTTAAAAAGAAAAGAAAAATCTATAGAAGAGAGTGTCATTGATTGGAGCAACCAAGAAATACATTAGGGCTTCCCCTTAATCATCTTTAATAACTTAAACTTATTTCCATCATGATTTATCTACAAATATCATACAAAAATGACGCACTCTTGTATTGCATGTTGAATCATCTTGTTATCTTTTCAAGCCTTTCTTACCATTCATACCACCTTATTAGTATGTTTAATAATTGTTTGTATTAAATCCAACATTAAATCTACACTTTTGGGAAGTTTAAACCTATAAGTATGATCCTCATCTAACCAATTGTAACTTTTAATGCATGTAGTGATAATGGATCCTAATAGAGGGTTAAAATTTGTCCTAAAACTCTATGACAGGTAACGAGTATTTAACTCCTCCTTAGCTTGTCGATATTATGTTTAGTGTTGATTTTTTTGAACTAATTATTAGGTGGTGTAAAAATAATTTTCTTATTACCCTAGATCAAACACCACCAAGAGCCCAATGAGATTCTTAAAGGAGCCTTTGTAGTAATCCTACTCAAATCACTATGTTGATTCATGTGGAATACTCTCTTGGGGCTTTCTCCCTACTCTTGTGATTTCTATGTTAGTGAGAAAGTTTTCCTCAAACCACCCATCTAGGTCGAGCTCCATGGCCTTTTCATTCCTCTTTGGTATTTAATTTTAGAGGTATGCAAACCTATTGGGTAGATTATTTTCCATGACATAAACCAATCTAAGTTTTCTTGCACAAGCAAACACGCATACATTGAGGTTGATCTCATGAAATATTTTATTGATATATAGGTTGGTTATGATAATGTTTCTATAAAAAGTCACTTATATCAATATGCTATGATTTTTCCCTCGTAGCTCGCCCTAATCTGGCCACTAGACCTATACTAACCAAAAAGTAAGAAGTGATAACGAAAATGATGGTTGTACCACTGTGGCAAAAAAAGGTCCTCCATTGGGAATAAAAATACAAAAGTGGTTAACTATGTTTTTAATGGAAAACCCTAACCAAGCATAGGCAAGATAGAAAGCAATCCTATAAATCTTGTGGAATTCCCCCTTATCCATAACCCTCATATTCTCCCTTAGAGCCATGTTTCTCATGAACTCTATACAAATGACTAATTTCAAGAATGGGACTTCAAGGATGACTATTTAACCTTCTTATTGTTCTTGCAGTCCACCTTGTGGTGGTAATGAGTCACCTAAGGGAGCCAATGGGCATAAATTCCAGTCTATTTCCATCAATTATTTTATCAAGTCAAACTAGCATGAATTATTAACTAATTATTTTGCTACTTTGGATTATGACTCAAGATATAAGGATGGTCAAGGGGAACTTCACATGAATGAGTTTCCTACATGAATTTTATATCATAAAAATGTAAGAGGTCTCACAAAGTTCTCACAAAAATTCTTCATGCTCTATTTTTAAAAATGCCTTAGATAGATTAAAAGAGTAAATTAGGAAAATGTTAAAGGATATTACGTGTTGATTGTTCTAAATAAAGTAATAAAAATTAACCATGCAATTAAAAATAAAGCATTTAATACTTGTAATTATGATAAAATGATCTAACAATTTCTTAAAATACATAGAGGGATAAGTGCTTAGTAATTCACAATGGTCTAGAGATGATCTAGGTGTGTAGATTAGGAGAAAAAGTTATTCTGAATTTAGAAATGTTGTGTCTTTAGATATGGAATTGGAAATTGTTCCTATGTAGGACCATACAACTTAGTCTAGGGTGTAGTATGGTTCTAACATGTTCTATAAATTCTGGGTCCTGTATGCAATGGGGTTCTACTACTTCACCTACCCTTCGCTTGCCTAGAAATAAGTGTCATTATCCATTGTTAGGGTTCACACAACTTCATAACCACATGTAATGATATGCAAAAAATAGAAACCATAGACACCTACAACAAACTTTATGAAAGAAATAGATAACAAAAGGAGAAATCAATGTGTGGGTGAGGCCAAAGTACCCTTTATAGTCAACCCCTACTAATCCAATCTAATTATAACACTACATCCTCTTGAGTGTGAGTATGCATCATGTAGTTCTCCAAGTGTAGCTGAAAATGTGTATGGAAATCTAAGACAACCCCCTATCAAATATAACATGCTAGCTATAAAGTATAAAATGGTACTAGTGTGATGTGGTGTGCTTCATATTCGTAGACTAATCCCCTTTATTTCTTAAATACCTTTGATAATATGTGGAGTGACTTTATCTTCCTAAGACATGGCTCTAAGACATTTAAATGCTTGGGAGGAAGCTAGACTCTTTAACCTTGTTTGAGTGCTTCATACTTGCATGGTGGCTCATCTAAATGATGTGTAACTACTTTAAGAAGATTTAGGAGAGTCTTGAGTGCTTAAGGGTTGATATTTACAATAGGATTACTTGAGAATTCCACACAAGTTATAAAGTGTAATTGGCCTACTTATATAGGATTACATAGGTTCAACGGTCGCATTAAGGCTAACCTAGGGAAGAATAACTGACAAATAAGATTTCAAAATTAGTGAAATAGCCAATAGATGACAGGGTTTGGGTTCGTACAATTTTTCTAAAAGTATAATATGAGAAAACATGTGTTATATGGTCCTAAACGAGCAATTAGTGAGGAAATATCCGAAGTTTGGGAATGGTGTCTATGAATAGATTGCTTCTTTGGATAATCAATATTACACAAATGAATGACAAAGAAATGTGTAAAAATTATCAAGTCATGAGAGAAAAAGAAGGATATGGCAATGTAACTTAGAATGTGAGCATTTTTATTAGATTGTGAATAGATTCAAACTTTTCATTGCCAAATAATAAGTTACCAATTTTGAGTGAGTAAATTTCTCCCCTTTAAGTGTGGAATTAAAAATTGCATACTTAACAAAAAAACATAGTTGAGTGTGTGCACACACTTTATCTTTGCTAGATAGTTTTTCCTTTATATTGGTGTTGACACGTTCCATGGTGAATAATGCAACACAAAGTGTATCCAATGTCTATAGAAGAAATTGAACTGTAACTCAAACATGTAAACAATTTTTGTAACTTTACAAATTGAATTTTGTGCATAATAAAGTAAAGAGATGTAAAACATGGAAGGACTACACCTTTTTTGTGGAGGGAGGATCTCTCATTCTTATTGTGCTTGGATATTATGACTTGCATTGAATTGTCAAAAGGATTGGGGGTGATCAATCTCAATTTTTTGTTTAAGGGAAGTTGTTGAAGTATGAGGGGATTTGAATATTCACAAACCAACACCAAAGAGGAGAGGTAATGAATATCAATTTTAAGAGGGAAGTGGAGTATACAAAGTATCTAGACAAATAGATGTTAGGAAATAAGGGATAAAATATGCGGAAAATCCCACACAGAATCACAATAGTAGAAAATAATATGCATTATAATATCACAGATCTAAAATAAAAAAAATAAAAGAACACAACACAGAGAAAATATTTAACGTGCTTCACCCAATTTGGGCTACATCCACCAAGAATCACTTGCTCATATTTTATCACAAGCCACATCTTTCTCTCAATACAATACCCAGATCTTTTTGGAGCTGTGCTCAACAAGCTCTCTCGAATTCACACTTGAACTCACACACATCTACAATGTTGCATCTCGCCTACCATATGCACAAAATCACGTCAATAGGAAAATACTTAAGCAATTTTACAATATTGTGGGTACCAAAACCATGATCCAAAACCCCCCATAAACCTATGGGTCAAAATATCACCCATACAAGAAGAGCATGTCTCCCAATATATCAGGCACATTTTTTAGGCCAAAAAAACTGTGGATAATGTATAATACTTTTAGTGTACAATATTCAACACTTCCACACATGAAAAAAAGCTTCACAACATAACACTAGATATACCCCCATGTAAATAAAAAGAGGAAAAGAAGAATATCTTATAAAGTGCTTAGTTGCATTGATTTATTTAACCTCACAAACCACACAACTACAGACGGATATGGGCCCATTTCTGTAAATATAACATAAGGTCAAAAAGGAGTGGACGACCCGTGCCCCCATCATGTGCTATACAACTCATTTTTATTATGTAAATGATGAGGTGATTTGTTGTAAAGGAAGGAGAAGAAGACTCATGCCCCCAAACCCTATATTTGTAATTGTATATGAGTAATGCAAAGGAGGAAAAAGAAGAAGTCATGCCTATTGTATTTTACTTTGAATTGTATCATATATATTTGAATCTATATCAAAAGTCTACAAATACTTGTAGCAATTTGAGAATGTTGAAAATTTCTATAGATTTTCCTGTAGAACATAAATGTCCAGTAAGAGCCATAACATACAATGGTTTCATCCTTCAATGAATGATTCTACACCAATATGAATTGTGTCACTTTTTTGTATTTTTCTTATTCCTAAGGATCTATGCACTATATGAGTATGTTTTTATGTCTTGTAATTTACTTGTATCAGTTGTAAATGTACAATATACCTCGATGAATGTCTCCTCTTTTTAAGCCCATGTTATATAACATTTAAATGTGTGGCTCAAAATAAAAGATGTGCACACATTTAAGAGAAATTAGATAATATTCATAGGATCACAAGGAGATTTGATGTGGTAGCCACTGTTAGGATCTTTTTCCTGCAAAAGTGGTGTGGATGGTGGATACTATGGCGCACAAATAAAGCAATAAAAAAATAGTAATAAGCAAGAATAACAATATCAATCATGTGCTAGAAAAGCAATCATAGAGGAAAAGAAATCATCGATGAAGCTAACATAAGGGATATCATGGAAAAGAGTCATAGGAAGGCATAGACCCACAACACATGGAACACCCATGGTGTTGTAATGCACTTGCAAGAAATCCACACAAACTACATACTAAGAAGTAAGTGTGTGCATAAAAGATAGAGCCACGAACATGGGATATATATGGTGTCGCAAGGCAATCAAGGAGCTTAGATTGCATACAATAATAAGTAGTTGAGTAGTCAAACAAGAAATAATTTGATATAACAACCAAGTAAATGAAAGATATAACAAACAATAGTCACAAAACATGTATAATATAAGATACGTTAGCATTGCACAAGATAAATGTGTTGGCCCAAAAGACAATATATACAAAATACAAGTAATTAAGCATAGTAAAAAAGTGAAAGGTAGTAAAATGAAACAAAAAACACCACTATAGTATGGGAGATGCCCCCAAATGATCAAGTTCATTGGGAAGAGATCAAACCAACACTTGTTATTCGTATTAATTTGTGTGTCTCTTACATCGAGCTCAACATACCTTATAAATCCATGTGTGTAAAATATATGGAAAAATCTACTATTTACCAAACCAATATGATAAACAACAAAAATAAAGTGTAAACTAGAAAATCAACTCAGGTATAGGTCCTAATTTTAATCTTTTTTGCAAATATTTGATTTTTTTACTATGTGATTATTTGAATGTTTTGGTGATTTTTGAAATTAATTATGTACATGGAAATATGTAGCACAAGAGATACCTTGGGAGGTCCTCATTAGGAGGTGGGTGGAAGGAGGTGCATGCCTCAATTGTATCACACATGTAGTAAGATAGGGGTGGTCTTCTATAACCTATGTGAAAACCATAATACGTGCAATAGGAGACCTAGTAAGAGCCATAAAAGGGTGAGGGGAGTGCCCTATTGATTCAACAGGTTTGGGCCGTAAACGTGTGTTGTCTAGCCTAGGAATAATATACTCCAATGTGTACTAAGGCTCTAATAAATGTATAACATACCACTCAACTAATATGATAAACAAAGGATTAGTTGGCTATAGAATAAGCACAAGGGTAAGAGTAATAAGAATATGTAAACCATTGGTAATAGATATGGCAAAACAAATATCATTAGTGCTAAGAATATCAACAATAGTAGAAGAAATTGTAATAAGCACTGAAGTGATAAATAGTAACATATGATACTACGACTATAGATGTGTAAAATACTTAGTGTCATGAGGCTTGCTTGTATCGACCTCATAAAGAGGGAGAGCCACAAGGTAAAAAAAAAAGTGTTAATATAACACCATTAGAAGCATTAGAAACATATGTAGGCTTGCATAAAGTATCATATGTAGGTGTAGTAGAAGCCATAATATTTGACATAGTAACAATGCAAGGAGGAGGATTGGTTACCCCCAAAGAGATAGACATAACAAATGTAGAAATGGTAGAAACCTTGGAGGTGAGAAAGGACATGAAATCATGGATTAAGGGGCTAGCACTATATGTAGGATCAATAGGGAGGGTATCATTTAAACCATTTGTAAATTGCCCAAAGTAAACAAGTGTATCATTTGTAGTATAAACATCATCATAAGAAGTGATTGTAACATTTTTAATAACATTAGACAGATACTTAAGCTTATAAAAAACAACATGTATAAAAACCATAGAAATTTTAACATTTTTAAGGGGAATATGGGTTTCTCCCAAATATATAGGCATCATAGATGTAGCAATAGTGGGTATATACATAGGAGGAGAAGCAATAGATATGGGTAAAAGTATAACATCATGAACTAAGGGTATAACGCCACTTAGAGGATCAAGAGACACATCAACAATAGTTGTATGTAAATGATGTGTAACATGAATAGGAGAAACAAGTGAATCATTTGAAACATTTGGAATATGTTCTATCATGATAGGAGAAAGATTTTAAGCGTAAGTAGTTTACACATCATCATGTATAAAAGAAGTATAAAAAATAGAAACATTGTGTCTAATTACAAATTTGATTGCAACATTATCCATTATAAAAGGATGTTCAAGTGTATCATTTTTATTGTAATAATTGTATCATTTGCTTTTTCAACAAAAGATAAAGTCTCATTACCAAGGTTTGTCACATTGTGATGTATATTAGAAAAATAAGTATCATCATATCCAATATCATTACAATTATTGATAGGATCATCATTACAATTGTAACCATCATTAAAGTTTATACCATGTGTATGTTTAACACTAGGTATAACTATTAGATCACAAGCAATGGATTCCTTGAGGGAAGAGGGGCTAGGCAATTCGGAAACAATTGCATGAGCAACAAAGCACACAAATTACAAGCTTGTAATAGGAGGGACCTTTATTTGGGTGAAAGGTTCATTAAGATAATCTTTGAGTGAGGTATGTCTTTGGATGAACTCATAGAAAGAGATTGTGGGATATTTAGAAGAATCCATGAGAACACAGAGGAGAAAAAATCCTAGGCATAGAAAAATAATCGTGCACCACGTAAGATGAGTAGGCCCAAATAAATTATTTTAGCAAAAAGTGACATTTATCACATTAATAAAACGATAATTTCTAAAAAGGGAAGATAAATTTTATGAAACCAAGAGATGTATTTTAAAATCTCAATATGGGAATCAAAATCCTCTAAGTAGTTTTGAAATAAATGTATGTTTTACAAATTATGCCCTTACTACAAAAAATAAAAAAAAATTGAATTTCTAAAAATTGTGCTAAAACCAAGAAGAACAAAAATATATTTTCATTTCATTTATATAAATAAATTAAAATCTCAATTAAATTTGAAAATAGAGTCGTTTATTTAAAGATATGCAAGGAAAGATGTTGTTAACAAAAAGGGACCTTGTAATGAAGCCTCTAGAAGAGATCCAAGTATAGAACCCTGAGGGAAATTTTAAAAGCTAGATTTAGGGAATGAAATAGATATAAACCATAGGTAAATCTAAATACCAATCCTAAAAGTTTTAAGAAATCTAAAACCTTATGGTAAGATAATATTGTGCAAGAGAAACATATGGGTTTGTCAAATGTTTAAAAAAATTCTTGATCAGATAGATGACAAGAGATTAGGAAAATGTTAAAGGATGTTACAGGTTGATTATTCTAAATAAATGAATAAACATTAACCATGTAATTTAGAACAAATCTTTTAATACTTGCAACTATGAAAAAAAGATATAACAATTGCTTAAAATACACAAAGGGGTAAGTACTTAGTTTTGCAAAGTGGCCCAAATATGATTTGGGTGTGTAGATTGATGAAAGAGCTATTCTAAATATGGAAATACTTTTTCTTTTCATATTGTTGGTTTGAAAATATGGCGAGTGGAAACATCTATGGACAGACGAGCCAACAGTGTGCAGGGCATAGCCCCTCTTTGAGTCAGCAAAGTGAAACTGGTTTATTGTTATTCTACCAGCAAGAATCTTGTGCAAGTCTCACAATATTCTGCCTTCAGGGGTTGGGATCTCATCCCAGTAGAGGTATTTCCAACTGTAAAAGAAAGGAAAGAAACGGGGTGGGGAGATAGGAAAGATCTGAAGGGAGAAAAGAAATGAATTCCAAAGCAGAAAGGTCAGAAGGTCTATGATTTGGGTTGGTAGTATACAGAGCCGAACCTACTTTGCATAGACGAATAAAGCAATACTGATGAATAAATGACAACAAAGTAGAAGTAGATTCAACAGAACAATCACACAGATCTAACATAAGAAAGGTCTGATGTAAAACACATGTATTCAGCACAAAGTCTAAATATTGTATTAATATTCGTTTTTGTTACAAAAAGTTTAAAATCTTTTCTTCCTACTTCTATTTCTCATCTAAAAAATATCCACACCTTGAATACAACAAGTATTCAAGTATTTATAGAAGAAGAAAGAAAAGAAGGCAAAAACGAACCAACCACTTAATTACAAAAATATCTTACAAGAGATTCTAAAGTCATTTGTTGACTTTTGACAACTTTGTGGATGACATCATCCCATGGTGCAACATGGATGATGTCATCATTTGTGTCAACATACTTTAGATAATTACAAGGAGAAATTCGAGGAGAATGAAACTATTCATCATCGTCCCGCGGCTGAAAGGGGGTATCCTGCTTTTGCTGCTGCTCAGGTGACGAGATGTGGAACTGGGCACGGTATTCCATGAACTTGGTGATCATGGGTTGAAGTTGATCCTGGGAAGGATCCTTGTGTCGATCACTGATAGCCTCGCAAGTCTCCCGCTCGTCTGTGAGCTTTTCTGGGAGTTTGGAATATTCATTTTCTGCATCTATCAGGTACCCAATGAAGTCACGACAGGCCAACAGGTTGTTGATGGATTCGGCGTCGAAAGTGACTTCTGGTCCCAGCCCTTGTGAAACGATCTCCTTGAAGATCCGAATAGTTTCATCAACCTTTCTTAAGGCGAAAGAAGGAGTGAGCAAGCCCAGAGACATTCTCAGGACAATTTGCTCCATTTGATGCATTGCATCCAGGGCTTCCTCCTTGATCTTGTCAATCTTCTCTAGGACGAACTCCAGTTGATCGACTCGATAATCCAGAGTAGAAAGGATTTTGTTGAGGGCTCTGGGGTGCCCAAAGATGCCGAACTTGACCAGATCTTCGACTGAACAGTCGAGCATTTTCTGAAAGGTCTCATGCTGCATCCTGGCATGGTCCAGCTCTTCGGAGATGGGTCCTGCTATCGCCTGGAGCTCTTTGTTTGCCCGATTGATATTCTGATATAATCTGGTGAACTTGGCGATCACTCCCTCACTTTCTTTGAGGATTTGGCTCCTCCAGGCGGAAACTGCCATACCCTGCTCGCCGATTTTGGTGTATTCATTAATCTTGTCCTGGCTCAGAGGCTCAGGAGTTTCGGCGGCAGTTGTAGGAGGTGCACTGCCCATTTTCTGCAAGGCGTGGAGAAGATGTTTATTTTGCTCCTTTAACAGCCTCTTTTCTTCCTTTGCTTCCTGGAGCTTCTTGCAAAGGGTGTCAACTGCAGATAGGGCCTCTCCTTGAAGGCTTTCTGAAGATGTCCCCATTGTGACTTGGGTCACTGTATAATCTGTTGAAGACAGATCCTTTTTATCCTTTAAAGGATTGGGGTAAGCTATCTCCATTACTCTCTCTCCTGACGCACTCTGAGAGAAGTGGGTTATAGGCTTTTGCTTCTTGGCCCCCTTTGATGGGATGACGGAGAAGTCCATCGGTGCGATGGGAACTTTCCTCTTTTATTGGCTCAGGTGCTGAGAGATCCATGCTGGACTTATGGGAGAGGGGTCGGAGATAGAAAAGGGAGCAGCTGCAGTAGTAGAAGGAAAATGCGTGGAGACACTTGGAGGCGGCATTGAGAGGGAGGCCGAGGAAGTGCTCACGGGAGGAAGAGATACTGCAGGGGAGGCAGACATGGGAATGGAAGGGAGCTGAGAGATGAGGGAAGAAATGGTGGGGGACAGCTCCGCGAGAGAAGAGAAGATGGATGATGAGGAAGGGGGAACAATAGAAGATGGGGGAGAGGACACGACCAAAGGAATGGTCGCTTGGGTCACTCAAGGAGGGGAAGGAGGAGAGGGAGAAGAGATAGAAGGGACCTCAATAGTTGCAGTAGTGGCAACATCCTGAGTGGATGTGCCCATCGGAACATCCTCGGCCGCTTCTTTCTCTGGAGAAGCCAGAGTTATAACTTGTTCTTGTGCAGCGGAAGGGGGACTCTCAGGAGTCTCTTCTTGGGCAGAGCTTGACTCGCCCTCCTTGTCTTTACCTTTGCTCTTTGGTAGATGTTTTGGTCTGGAAGGTGCGTTGCCCAATGGAGATGTGGTGAAATCAACTCCGAGGTAGATGAGACCATTCATCCTGCACCAGTGCTCTGTTCTCCGCAAAGTTTCTTTGACCCTTTCTTCTATCGTCTGAGGTGCTTTAGTTCTATCAATGACAATGAACGGCCAGTCGTCCCCACCCGTGTCAAGATATACCTGATCAACTTCTTGATCAGCAGTTTGATAACCTTTTGGGACGATGGCTACGCCGTACTGGATGATTTCAGCCAAGGCCAAGCGGGAATGGTCTTTCCTTCTGAGCTCGACCTCATGATACAGGTCGATATAAATATCCTCGATCTGTGGAATGTGGATTGGATCGAGTTTGGCCCTGGGCAGGCAATTCCTTGGGTCGAAAGTGGGCCTTGCCGGGAAGTTGTGCTTTAGATTTAGCAGCTCCAGCTCTGCAAACATCTCCCGTGCTTTGTGGTGAGAAAGACAAGTGTACCTGCCCACTGTGAGGGGGAAAGGAGTTCCACCCTTCTTTCTCTTCAAGCACTTCTCGTGATAGGTTATGAGCTGTCTTGACAGCTCCAACAGGATCAGCTTGGGGCCGGCATATCTTGGCAATTTGGTTGGTTCCCCCAAGAAGTTGGCTGCCCTTAGATAAGTGAAGGTGGGGAATTGAGTGAACAAGGCCCCCCATTTCTCTGTTGCTGCAACAATGCTCTTGGTCGTACGATCGTGAGTCATGTTTGGCCTCAAAAGGCAGACGATGCCGTAGAAGAAGGCATCGTTAATCTTTGTAAACTGAGAAATATTGTTCTCCAGCTTCAGCTCTGGATAGTATTCATATATTTTTACTTGGGGCCAAACCCCGCACCGCATCAATGCTGGATAATCTCTTTCCGAGGCCGCAGCATAAACTACGTAGGAGTTCATGTAGAACCTCCCCGTTGTGGTAAGTTGCTGGAGCTGCTCGGATATAGTGCTGCTTATGATCTCCGCCCACTCGAAGCGTTGATCTGGCACATTCTTGTTCATTGTCTCCAGGTATCTAAGCATCCATTTATGAAAGTAGTGGGCATCAGGAAGCCCAAATACTCTGCTTAGGAATGTGATGGTATCACTGAGTTCCTCTGAGAAATCACTGCGATGAATGACTTGTCGCCATCTGGTCACCACCTTCTTGTTTTTCAGGTATACCTCATTCATTAATTACATACACTGATCTTCATTATCTTCCCAAGCCTTGGTGCAATATTCTTGGCTTACGGCCACAAAGTGCCGGTGGTGAGGAATGCCAAGCATTATTTCGAAGTGCTGGTAATGAGGTTGATCACGACCTCACCTTTCTCATTCTGGACACACCTTGTGTCTTTGTTGTAGCAGCGGGCTACTACCATCATGAACTCATTGTTCACAGCACTGACCGGGATCCCTCCAGCAAAATGCAGGCCACTGCCTACCAGTTTGTCCATCCACGGACTTCCTGTGACCCTTCTGGTTCTGGCCCAGAAGTCTTCCATATCGATATGACCAAGTTCTGAGTCTCTTATATCCAGGTCACACTCTGCCTGGGATTCGGGCATCCGGACCCTCTGATATTTGTACTTCATTTCTTCCTCTGTAAGCTTGGCTTTACCCTTAGACTTGGTAGGTCTCTTGCTTGATGTAGACATATGTAGTTCTGAACTTAGTTGTTGATCTGCAAGAAGAAGAAGCGAAACCCAACGCAGGAGAGTCATGTTAGCTGTTTGATCTCCCATTGAAGTATTGACAAAAGGAAGAGTTAGCAATTTTAAGGCATCAGGGCGCAGGGCGCATGAACACTGCAGGCTGCAGGGCTAAATAGTGTGGCACACAGAAAAATGGTGTTACAAGGGACAAATCAGCACCAAAGGGCGCAAGGCGCATGGATACTGCACATGACATTTTTTGTTGTTGCAAGCGGGAGTGCGCCGGCGCCATTTATATGCGTTTTATACGGGCGCATGTATTTTTCATGTTGCATGGGGACAGGATGCGCCAAAGGTGCATATAATTTTCATGTTACATGGGGATTTGGTGCACCAAAGGTGCACAAGTTTAGCATGTGTAACATAGACTTCAGATGCGAAAAAGGGGAACTTGGCGCGGCGCATGGGAGGTCTGCATGACATGATGTTGCTGCAATAGGGGATGCGCCTGCGCCGCTAACAGTTTTATACTTGGCGCAAGCATGGTTGGTGTTGCATGGATGCAGGGTGCGCCGATGGCGCAATTTTTTGCAATGTTACACATGCGTTTGGTGTGCCAAGATGGCGCAGGGTTAGTGGGTGTTGCAAGCAAGGAAAGTGCGCTTTGAGGGCGCAACTGTTTTTTATGCAGCAAGCATGGCGGATGCGCCGTTGGCGCGATTGTACATCAAAAGGGCGGTGATACACCAAAGGGTAAAAAACACAGTTTATCAATTTTTAAGCCTCTTCTTTCTCTGTGGGGTTTGAATGGGTGTTAAGCCTCTTCTGCAGGGTTCCGTGGATAGAGAAGGGGGTACAACAAAAAGACCCAAGTGCTTTGAGGCAAGACTCTCTTTACCAGCAGATCTGGAAAGAGGAGGGAGAGCATGGGAGAAAGACAGTCAGGGCAGCAAAGGAGGGTTTTGACAAATCTATGCAACCTACTACACAAACAAACAACAACCAACAAAAATACAGGGGGAAAAGACCACCTACCCAGAATATATAACGTGAGAAGTGAAGCAGGGTCCACGAACGTGACACGAGGATGACAGGCATGCTGACAGGTGCAGAAGAATAAAAACAATCACGTGTTTTTTGACTGGTGATAATGACAGGGCGGATGCGCCTATATATAGGCAAAGGTGTAATAAATGTGCCAACCACTTTTTGAAGTGGCGCATCAAAACACCTGTCGACATTGCAAAACTTGCACCCTGTGGCGCACCAAGATGTGTGTTAACACGTTGTTATGTGTGCCTTTAGTGCACCAAAAGTGTTGTCAACATGGAAATACGTGCGCCCTTGGCGCACCAAAACGTGGCGCAACAAAAATATTGTTGACACGAAGGCGCATGCGCCTTGGCGCATGCAAGAAAGGCGCAACATGGTGAGGCGCACCAAAATGTGTGTCGACACATTGAAGGGTGCGCCAAAGGAAATGAAAAGGGGGCACAGATTTACCCTGTGTTACACAAACAAAAGGTGTGCCCAACCCAAAAAGACCAAAAATGGCTAAGTTCGGAAAACCAGATTTCCCGGGAAAGGGTTTTGCAACATTCCAAATGTAGAGGGGTCCCTGACGAGGGACCAGAACAAAATTTTGGTATGGTTACCCGTAAAATTGCCCTTGCCAATTTTATGGGATAACACATATGGAAATGGAAATAACTCCTGTTTAAGACTGTACAACTCATACTGGAGCACAATACAGTTATGACATGATATATACGGTCTTGTACTTCTGCACAGTTGGGATATGTAACTTTAGCTACCCTTCACTTTCCTACAAAAAAGTGTCTATATTTGTCATCAAGGCTCAAAAAACTTCAATGCCACCTGTAATGATTTGTAATAAATAGAAACACTAGACACCTATAATATACTTCATGAAAAACTTACATAACAAAAGGAAATACTAATGTGTCTGGGGTCAGACTACCCTTGGTGGTCAACCCCTGTTGAACTAATCCAAGTGTTACACTACATCCCCTCAAGCATAATCAAGCTTCATGTAATTATTATAGTGTTGGTGCATGTGTGCATGCAAATACAAGCCAACCCCTATTGATGTCATTGCGTATTTTGACATAAATATAATAGGCTAAGTATAAAGTAGAAAATGTACCCAACGTGGTAGCAATGTGATGTGGTGTTCTTCAAATGTTTATCTACTAATCTACTTTGTCCCTTCAAGACCTTTAGAAATATTTGGGGTGATTTGATCTTACTAATACATGGCTCTAGGACCTTTGAATTCTTGGAAATGGAGGAATCTAGATTTGTGAACCTAGTTTGAGTGATTTATACATGTGTAGTGATAACTCTATATGATGTGTAACTTCTTTAAGAAGATATAAGAGACTCTTGAGTGATTTAGGGTCAATATTTGCAATAGAGTGCTTGAGAATGCAAGGTGAGTTATAAAGTGTAATTGAAATACTTACATATGCTTTCATAGGTTAAACATTAGCATTATGGTGGACCTGGGGAAGAAAAACCAACATATACAAGATTTTAAAATAAGAAAAAATGTCATCATATGAGAGGATTTGAGACCATATAGGTTGGCTAAGGCCATAGTATGGCCTAGAGTGGTGTTGTATAATCCCTATTAGGAAAATAGTGAGGAAAGAGCTAGAGTACATGAGCAATTTGTACAAATGGATTTTTTCCTTGTATAATTAATATTACGTAGATGAATGAAAATGTAATTTGTAAAAAATTGGCTAGTCATGAGAGAGAATTATATGTTAATGTAGCTTAGAATGTGAGCATTTGTCTTAGCATGGGAACAAATTGAAATGTTTCATTTCCAAAGGAAAAGTTACCAAATTTGAGTCTTTATAGTTTATTTCTTCATATGTACTTGAAATGTATTGTGTCACACTTCACGCATTTTCATACCTCTCATGAAGATGGTCAGGGTGGTGTCAATATTTCAATATCCCTAGTATTTATGCCCATAATTTTTTCATCAGAAAAATATCCATAGCATTGAGCTCTTTGGGTCATTCTTTTGTGTTGTTAATGTTTATGCATATAATGATGGAAAGAAAAGATTGACATTATGACAATGTTTAGCTGACAAATTATCACTATCATACTAACTCGTATTTAGTGATTTTAATGTGATTTAATATTTTTAAGAAAAAGAAAGTTCCCTTTTGCTATGGTGGCACATAGGAAAAAATGAAGTGTGATTTTGTTTTAAAAATTATTAGGTGTTTTCAGACCCTCTCCTTCGGCGGTGATTGTTGGAGCTCAAATATGCACTCATGCCCAAATCATAGACAATTCAGGATTTGAGTCAACATGTGACTGTCTCTCAGTTGTGGGACCTGTGAACTGAGACAGACCTCCAGAGAAGGTCTACTTCCTCTACATATTTCTAATGCTCACACTACTCCTAACAAAACTTCCACTAAATCCTATCCTAAGCTTGTCAAGGGACCAACTCCTCCCCTAACAAGGAGATGCAAGGAAGGGAAAATCCTCATGCTAAGCTAAGGCGATGCAAGGAATAGGTCGATCACTCTCAGGTTCATAAAAAGAAAGATGGAAAACCATATGCAGAGATCAAGCTCCAAAACATGAATGCCATCAAAAAATACCAAATAGATCTTCTTCCCCAGTGGTACCAATTTCAAAAATACAGATGAAATAGGATTGTCAGTCCTCCAATAAAGGAAACACCTCTAATTCATGCGAAGACTTAATGTCGAAAAGAAGGGCAAGGCATCTAAAACGTTTGGGTAGAGAGATAGCCAAAATTCACTCCTCTAATTTTATTGCTTAATTCCCTGCAAATTTGATTACATCCATGAAAAGAGATATGGACTTAATACACTGCAGAGGACTAATCCAAGGATCTAAAGCCCATCCCACTTACCCCATTTTGACATGTGTCATTACAACAAATAGGATCCCTTTAGATGAGTCAATCCCTTACATTAGGAAAAAAATTAGAGAAGGAAAGGAAAAAGGTCCATAGGTATAATTCAAATTAGTCTTAGTTCCATAATCAACAACAATAAGAAATAAACTTTTTTGAGTAACTTAGGCACCTCTAGATTATTCACTTTTACACATAAGGTTCCATAGTTAAGGAACCCATGGTACATTAAACAGTTGTGCCACCTATAACTTCACCTATTTGAATATTTACATCATACCTTAAATAGAAAATGGGAAATCCATATTGTTAACCTCATTCCAATTTGAAGTAGATATCCAAGGAGAGGATCGTTCATGACCTTCGCATATTCAAGGTTTGCAAAAGTCTTCCGTCTTTCCAAATTGGACATCATGATCAACAAGATATGAAAATTTATAAGTCATACCTTAGATCAACTGTAGTTTGATCCAAGGATACTTGGCTCTGTCCTTTGAATCTTATAACGACTTGATGAAAACTAAAACGTCAATTTCTCAAATCCCAAGTAGTACAATTATTCTACATCAAACAAATATGTCGTTGACAATTCATTAAAAATCTAAACAAAATATGCTAGTAATGTACCTATTTCCGTAGACTAACATATTACCTACTACAAACATGATTTAATCCAAGTCATAAGAGTACTATTTTCTTAAGGGGTGCTAAAATAGATCAACATGTCAACCATTTGAACCTTCTTTAACAGAAGTCGTCATAGATTACCAGGTCATGCTTTTTGAGGCATTACAGTCACATGGTTCTTAACTTAAATTGATTATGTACAGGTTCAGGTTCATCCCATAACATGTCTCTTCCTATACTGGGCGTGCTCCTTCCTATATAGCTTAATCTTCATCTCACCATTATTGACTCATGAACTCAAATTTAAATCATGCTATCCCCTGAGGAAAAAAGATCCTTGAAATCATGTAGTAATTCAACCTAGTTAGTTATTCCACTTCATAATCATGACTCAATTAGATCCATTTGGAGTTATTTAGCTCTTTAGGTTGTAGCACTCCAATGCCAATGTTCACTCCCTTAGTCTTCATGAGGTTGGAGTGGGTAGGTGGAATGCGCGTTCTCATATGCTACCACTATCAAAATCTTTGTGCATACCTGCTGAATGAGCTGGTATCTAGATCTTTTACTTCAGCTCATCATCCACTATGTAAGTACCATCTTTCAAAGAGTTTCTCCAAGATTCAATGCAAGCGCATGATATCCTCAATAGTAATCTATCAAATTTTTACACTCTAACTTCATGATAAATATTGCTCCTGAAAGACATACCTCACCAAATAAATATTGAATGATTTCTTCATCCTTTGTCACTAGTCTCCATAATTAAGGCACTTTATGACACTTAAAATGCCTCTATCCACTAGAGGTTTAGTAGAGCCAAGTACTCAAAATTATAGGTCATTCCTATAATCAGTTCTTGCTACCATGTATCCAGTGGCTCCCTATGTAGCTCTGCATTAAACATACTCTTTGTACATTTGTGCATACTTGTAAATTGGAATAAAGCTTGTTCATCCTAACAGATAGTAAAAGAAAGCAAGCAAACCATGGTAACATCTTCTTGAACCACTCAAAATCCAAACCTCTAACTCACACTGTTGATACAATGGTTTGCTGAATAGGTTGATTACCATGAGCTATATACAGCAATTTGAGTAGGTGCATTTCTTCTTAAGAAACGCAAGTATGTTAGAGCAATTCCTGAATTCAGTTCCATTCCAATAAGATTGGATCCCTGTTGAATCATCCACCAGCCTGTTGTTATTGCAAGCACGTAGGGTATGACACTTAATCACTCGATTTCTTATTTCCACTTTGTTGGTTAGTCAAAATCTGGCACTTAGAGAAAGAACATATAGAAGGTTCACGAGGAAGATTAGAGTGCATTCAAAAGTGTGGGAGGATTAGAAAGGAATCACGCACTGGGAACAAAGACAGATTCAGGACTTAGCCATTTTTTATGATGAGGAGCTATTTTTGGAGATAGCGTGCCCGAACACACAAACTAGTTAAAGACTTGCACGACACGCATTGGCTATTTTTGGAGGATCGGCTACAAAGCACTTTGCATGGATACAAGCTGAGAATAGATTTACTACTAACAGTTAACTAGAAGAAGTCTATTATTAGCGCACTTGCATGTGTGGCTATTATTGTAACTGGTGTGTGGCTAATAATAGCATGTGACCTATTTTGGGATTAGATAAGCGGTGAAGGGAAAGTCCCCACCCTTATAAATATGTAGTGAACTGTGTAGCATAGTGTGGCATGTGAGAACTGAGTTATTGTGAGGTTATGCTGCCAAATCTGATGCACACATAGACTATGGTATTATCTATTGTAATAAGCTTATGTGTATTACTGCATTTAATATAATGGAGGTTATTGACTGAATCAAGGTGTTGATCATGGTTATAGTTTATTACTGCATGAATGTTCTTGCTATGATTATTGTTTGATTCATGATACTTTAAGATCTATATCTAAACATGCACTGTAGAATGATATATTAGTCATGGATTTGAATGCTTTAAGTATTCATCATACTAACATCTTGCAACAACAACCCTAAAGAGGGGCCTGGTACCTTTGTGTGCTTCAGGTGAGCACTCAGTCTAGGCTGAGTGATGTGCCAGTGTGCCTGGGCTTTTACTAGTGAATTCTAGGTTGCATCATTGGTTCTATTTCCGAGACCTCTTTTTTAGTTGTTTTTAGGATGGTTCACGATGAAGACATACCGGTTGACCCTAGAAAGTGTTGAGGAGTGGATACATGACCTGGAAGAAGAATACACAGAGGTTCAGCACTAGATTTGAGTTTAACACACACATATGGGTAGAACAGAATCTGTATGACAGTTTATATGAGAGACTTCTTTTTCACTATCTTTCCAGTAGAATTGTACGAGTGGCTGATTGCTTATGCATCTAAATGAAATTAGAGGTATCGCACACTTGTCTAGATGCAGGAAAAATTTCAGGCCCTTTATGATGTTGATCTGATTTGGACTCACATTGTGGATACGTGGTTCCATGGTGTTTTGAACAGTTATATCTTGGAGTACTCAATTTCTACTTATTCGTTCCCAGAGGTAGTTGAATTCCAATTTTTACGATATCCAAGGGGAACTTACCTGCAAGGCATTCCACCGGTGATCAAGATCCTGATGGTAACTTTGAATTTGGAGAGTAAACCGATGGCTAACTAAACCCCACCATGCATGGGGGAAGGAGCAGGTTTGGTGAAAGATGGCAGACCTAGTGGCAGAGAGGCAGAGAGAGGAAAGGTGGCTTAAGTATAATGAGGCACGCGAGAGGGAGGTAGAGAAGCAGTGGGAGGTTGCAGAGAAAATGGTGTTGTGGAGAAAGATAGTTTGGGGAGGAGTTGAAGTTCACAGAGAAGACGTGGAACCCGAGCATCAGGAACTCCCCCATTTGGGAAAGCATGACAGGGAACCCTCCTCAGCCTCACGTAGAAGCACACCAGCAGAGACGACCTGGGCCATAGGCGTGCATCTGAATCCACCTGACAACCTTGCCCTTGTGCTTGGTTTTCCATCATCTAGTAGAACAAACAGTCAGAAAGCTAATTCAAGTAGTGGGAGAGCAAGAGCGAGTCTTATAAGAGGCACAATGATGGCAGCAAAAATGACTTCATTGTTATATGGGAGTACCTTTTTGGGTGTATCATCTACACAGAATTCAGGCGCGTAGATTTTTGGACTATCTTCTGGGAGTAGTAACACTTCACAGACTGTTGGGGTACAGTTTAGTACTACTATTGGGACACATGGAAGTACATCTTCTGGTCCGACCCTAGCTATAGGTTTGGGATCAAGAGGTATAGGTGGCTCTAGCTCTAGTGGATCTGGTGGTTTTGGAGGCAGAGGAAACACAAGAGGTTCTGGATCAGGTGGGAAAGGTCCATACCAACCCCAGAATATTTACATGGAGATGTCTCTTCATCTTCTAGAGTATAGGGGCATAGAAGATGTTGTTGAACACATACATATGTGTGAAATAATGTGGCACGCAAAAGGAATCATGGCTTCTGAGCGTAGGGCAAGTCAATTTACTACTACATTATAAGGGTGCACACACAGTTGGTATAGAAAGTTTGACCCTGATCAGACTTGCGTAGACTATACAACTTTAAAAGATGCATTCCTTAAAGAGTTTCACATCCCTGAGTTTGAACAGAAGAGTATAAGTGCACTCAAGGATATTAAGCAAGGAACTACTGAAAGTGTCAGAGAGTATGATGCCCATTTTAAAACATTGTTATCTAAGTTTTCTTATGATATTCATGCAATCCAACATGCACAATGGTTCGTTGGAGGCCTGATCACCCCTTTTTGGAGGGCATTATCACATAAAACATACACTGATCCACGTGAAGCACTTGAAGCAGCCTTACGCACTGAGGCAGTTGGAAGTATAGACACTGGGGTGAGCCCATTTTTAGAAGCACAAATCACAGCTATGGAAAAGTAGTTGGAGAAACTATCGGAAAATTCAACACATGAGACGCACACAGGGATTTGGTGCACAGATTGTGAAGTGGAAGGTCACACAAAGGATAGTTGTCCCCACAGATCAGTGCACTCATTGTTGTTGGATTGTGAGATATGCCATTTAAACCATGATGCTAGCCATTGTCCATTACTACAACGTGCGATAAGGAAGAACATTTCATGCTATTATAAAATCTGTAGGTCCACGACTCATGACATGGAAGATTGCCAACTGATTTGTCAGATCCATGATGCTATAGATATTTGTGTACGACATACAGGAGTTTCAGATAACTCTAAAGGAAAGAATGAGCATCAGGATCGAGATCACAATCAGGCATGCTATGATTGGAATGAAGGGCATTTTGAAGGTAGTTGTGGCCGAGGTCGAGGATACCATGGTGGATTTGGAGGATGAGGCTGTGGTGGTGGAAGAAGCGAGTTCCCTCATGGAACATGTTATACATGTGGATCTCCTGACCACTACAGGTGTGAATGTCCTCAGAATATTACATGTTCTTTCTGTGGAAAGAATCATAGCTATGAGGAATGCCTAGACTTGTATGAGCATCTTAGCAAGCAACATAAACAAGAAAACAAAGGCGCAGGGATGGTTAGGATACAACACGCTATGGAAAATCAGTGGATGCCTAAGTTGGAAGTAGAATCTGAGGCGTTTAAGGTAAAGATCACGACCCGTGCTGAAGCAGTGCGCATGCCAAGAAGCATTAGCAATAATTCTACCATCACTAAGGAGGAGGTTCTACATGCTCGGTACCTTGATCCTACCCATTAGAAGGAGGTTTATCAGGAAACCATGGAGGTACTTAGGAATCTTCAAGGTGAGATACAATATTTAAAAAAGCAATCATGGAAGATGGAGCAAAAGAAAGCATAAGAGATGATCCAAACTGATGTGGATGATGTGAGAGAAGTGTGTAGACTGTTACGTCAGGAGAATATAATTCCACTATTGGGGAATTGGTTAAAAGGAAACACTTCACGCACAAGTACTGAGACTGGATGACAAATCCTGCATGTAAATCTTCCCCCTCATAGCCTAGATTATGACAAGGAAATAAATCTGAATGCTGTTGTGGATGGGTGGCTATTGAGTAATATATTGATTGATACATGTGCGGAAGTCAATGTTCTTACTTTAGATGCATGGGTACAAATGGGGAGACCCCCATTGCAACCATCCTCTAATGTATTGTTCATGGCTAATCGGACTAAGGCCACTCCCATCGGAGTTTTGAAAGATGCATCCATTACCATACAAGGAGCCAAGTTCACTGGAGATTTTGAGGTTTTAGCGCTGGCAGAGTCAGATAGCTTCCCAGCTCTATTGGGGCATCCTTGGTGCTATGTAAATAATGTTGATCTTTGGTTCAACAAGGGTTATATCAGTTTTGAAAACAAGGAGGAAAGAGTTATTATCCCTTTAACAGATGGAAAATTTGTGCCCTATGTTGAGCCCTTGAGTGAAGAAGACCTGAATAGGATTTATGTACGTGCCATCTGGGATCCAGAGGTGCTTGAGCCATGTAAAGAAGGAATCCTTCAGTGGGAGGATGCACAATCTATTAGTGATACTACAAGTGTTGCTTGTGATAATTGGGCTCATAGCACTTATGAGTTGGTAGGGCGCGAAGTAAAGAGCATATTTCTTAAGGGCATCAAACCACGTTATATCAGGAGAATAGGTAACAACTCGATACCTTGTTACACTGGAGAAGGAGATCCTATGGTGTTCCTACGCACCATGGAAGAACAGTGGATAGACCCACTGGAGAGAAGGAATATGCTAGCCTATACCCTATGTGGGACAACAACATGCTGGTGGGTGGCCCACAAGGATAATCTTGTAGGATGGAATGAAATTAGGATTGCTCTTACCACTAGGTTCTTCAAGAGCAATGCACCTACTCAAATCTACACTTATCATGGTAATCAACCTGTTCAACACCACGTTCAGAAGTGTGAGAGACTCTGGACAGAGGGGTAGGAAGCTTTACCACCTTCACTATGGGTGCACAAGTTTTATTCCACTTTACAAGGTTGCACATGTGCTTGGTATGTATATGCAGAACTCCATAGAGAGACTGGAAATTGGCAGGATTTAATTACAGGAATGACCCAGACATTTGACTTCTTCTCTACCAAGCCTCTGGTGGAAGAAGCATTAAAAGTCATAAAGCACTTAACTATGGGAGATAGTGCCAAGGCTGAAGAACTCCTTCAGGAGTTATTGGATGAAGGAAACTCAAGAGCACATTTTTTTGAAGAAACAGAGGTTGATGCCACACTACTTCAGCATGCTTTCCTTGAGAAAGAAAAAGGAAAAATGGTCTACTTAGTGGATGATGAAGAAGTAGAAAATCTGGATGTAAACCATTCAACAGGTAGGCATGAGGTGTTGGACAGTGTAGATAAGACCACACGCCTATCATGAACCTATGAAGACAAAGAAAGTGAATATTGGATCAGATGCTGAGCCTAAGGAGGCCATAATTGGAGACTATTGGTCAGACTCTGAAGTGGAAAAAATCATAGAGTTACTATGGGATTATCAAGACTTATTCCCTCAAGGGTACCATGAACTTAAAGGCATGCATGAATCATTAGGGGAGATGAAGATAAAGCTTAAAGAGGGTGCATGCCCAGTTAGAAAGAGACCCTACAGGATGAACCCCAACTTGCATGAAAAGGTCAAAGAAGAGATTGACAAAATGTTGAAGTCTGGAATCATCAAGCCCCTCGACGAGTCAGAATGGGTTAGTCCAATGGTGATCAGTATCAAGAAGGATGGTCAGATTAGGATCTGTGTGGACTACAGGGAGCTGAATGCTGCATGTGTGACTGATCCCTTTCCTATGCCATTCACTGAGGAAATACTAGAAGGTGTTACAGGGTGCAAAATCTATTCATTTACAGATGGGTTCTCTGGGTATCATCAGGTTAGGATTTCCCAGGAGGATCAGGAAAAGACTACTTTTACTACTGAATGGGGTAGCTTCACCTATACTGTGATGCCTTTTGGTCTGAAAAATGTGCCTGTTGTATTTTCGCGCATAGTTGTTCAAGCATTCAAGGACTTTATTCACAACTTCTTATAGGTTTATTTGGATGATTGGATGGTGTATGGATTAGTTAAAGATCATTGTGACAATATGTGCTTAATGTTTGAAAGATGTAGACAGTTGAGTATCTCTTTGAACATCAAGAAGTGCATATTTTCTACACCATTTGGAATACTGTTAGGACACATAATCTGCAAGGAAGGTTTGTTGGTTGATCCAGCTAAGGTTGCAGTCATTATAGGCCTAAAAGAGCCTACCAGTTCAGAGTGAGGTGCATGGATTTTTGGGTCATACAGGATATTACAGGAAGTTTATTAAAGGATATGCCAAATTTTCCACACCTTTGGAGGAGTTACTGAAAGGGAAAGGTACATTCTACTGGGGAGAACCACAACAGTGTGCATTCAAGACATTAAAGGAGAAACTTACTACCGTGCCTATTCTACGTTTTCCTTCATGGGACCAACCATTTCATGTACATGTGGATGCCTCTAGCATGGCCATTGGTGCAGTATTGGCTCAGCCTGGAGAAGGTATTATAGATCATCCTATCTATTTTGCTAGTAGAAAGTTGACTCCTGCAGAACAAAATTACACAACTACAAAGCATGAAGCTTTGTCAATGATCTATGCGCTACATAAATTCTGACAGTACCTGCTAGCTACACCATTTTTCTTTTATACAGATCACATGGCATTGAAGTATTTGGTAAAAAAAACCCATTTTACAAGGGGCACATATGTAGATGGGTACTCTTATTTCAAGAATTTGATTTCACAGTTGTGGTAAAACTAGGGAAAAGTAATTCTGGACCAGACCATTTATCCATAATACAGTCAAGAGAAGAAGCACAGGCAATTGAAGATACCATGCCAGATGCATAGTTATATAGGTTACAATGAGCACCATCAGAATTAGAGGACATTGTTGTCTTTCTACGAACAGGCATGGCACCAGAAGGAATGAAATCCTTAGAAAAGAAACAACTTGCTATACCTGGGACACCCTATATGTTGATTAGCGGTGACCTGTACAAGCTAGGTCAAGATGAAGTATTGCACTATTGTGTACTGGAACATGAGCGCACATATATTATGGAAGAAGCTCATGGTGGTATTACAGGTGGCCACTATGTAGGTGATGCCACTGTGCGCAAGATTCTACTCACTAGATTATGGTGGGAGACGATGTATAAAGATTATAAGGATTATTGCAAGGCTTGTGATCACTATCAGTGTCTAGGGAAACCAGGTCAACGAGATGAAATGCCTCTAAGACCTATTACTAGCTCAGAACCATTTGAGAAATGGGCTATAGATTTTGTGGGTCCTATTTCACCAGCCACGCACAGAACTGGATCATGCTATATCATCACTTGCACAAACTATCTGACAAGGTGGGTAGAAGCAACACCTACAAAGGATTGTACAATGGCTACAACAGCTAGGTTTCTATGGGAAAATATTATTACAAGGTATGGATGTCCTTTAAGTTTGACCAGTGATAGGGGCACACATTTCTTAGTGAGACAATCAGAATTTTATTGGATGAATTCATGATTGCACACCATAAGACTACACCATATCATCCTTAGGAAAATGGGACTGTTGAGGCTTTCAACAAAATTTTGAGCCAGACATTGACAAAAATATGTGATGTTGGAAGAAAGGATTGGGATGATAAAGTATCTGCAGTACTTTGGGCATATCGAACAACATATAAAAGGTTGAACAAAGCCACACCATTTCAGTTAGTGTTTGGCGCAGAAGTAGTTCTTCCTATAGAATTCATGTTACCTTCTTTGCGTATTGTGCACGTTAGAGGTCTAGCTGATGAGAAAGCATTAGAAGAACAGATTGAAAAGTTAATCAAGTTGGATGAGCATCGAGCAATAACACGTTGGAGTCAAAAACAAGAAAAGGCCAGGTAGAAAGCATGGCATGACAGGCACATCAGGGATAAAAAGTTTGAGATTGGACAAATGGTGCTCCTTTATGATTCTAAGTTTTTGTGCCATCCAGGAAAACTCAAGGTACATTGGTTGGGGTCGTATGTTATCACTCACATACTTGAAACAAGCGCTTGTCAATTAGAGGCACTTGATGGAATACAATTACCCAGATACTTCAACGGGAGTAGGCTGAAGCCCTACTATAAATAAGTCTTCTTGGTGTTTGTAATAAGGTAGTGTTTCCATTTAGATTAGGTTTTTAATTGTGCATTTCCTTAATGTGTTTCCTTCTTTGTCGCTATGCTTTGTCAATTTAGTTGGTGTTTTTAAGTAATAAGCACGTTTATGTGCCAGAAGCTAATTACTATTTGAAGTATTTCTATGCGTAGAGGACTACACATACCCTTAGTGTGGGGTAGGTTATTTATATCTAGGTACAAGACTGTTGAAAATAAGTCCACATGAAAGGAACAAACTACTATGGGTGCTATTCAAAATTGGAAAATTGAACAAAAAGAGATTGCTTCTGGAAATGAGGACCATAGATGGAGATGAATGAAGAAACAAGTATAAAGCGAGGTAAGTAGAGGCCATGGGAACTACCAAGGGAAGGCACAGTGGTGAGGTACTCGGGCACATGGAGGTGCACTGAAGAGAAGTCTGTGGCTAGGAGGTAGGAAGGCATGCTAGAAGGTTATAGCTTGGGCGCGAAGATGTACCACAGAAAGAACAAAAATGGTCAATTAATGAGAGGATTGTTGGTAGGTGAAGGAGCAATAAATGCACTAACTTTTTGAAAATCTATATAAGGATGGGATGTGAGTTCATTTTTACCATTGCAATCATGATAATTTGAAAGAGCCAAGTGTGACCAAGTTGCAAGAAGAGTATTCAGGTGCGAAGAGTGTGAATCAAGATGTGACGAGAATTTTGTGCAGAGGAAGCTTGCGTCCCCAGTTGCGAAGGGTTTGAGCGAAGCAAGGCGTTACAAAAGAGCTAGGGCACGTGATTTCAACTAGGGCATGCTGAATCGAGCTAGGGTTTGGGTTTGCACATTGCAGGAGATAAAAGGTGAGTATTTGAAGTTGGAAGATTGCAGGTTATAGATGGCACCGAAGAAAGCACCCGCAACAGGAGTAAAAGGGAAGAAGAAGGTCAAAGTGGAGGTTGAAATGACTCCTGAGAGTAATTTCTTAGAAATGCAGTATCCAGAGGGTGTAATTGTGGGTCAGGAATGGGATTCCCACATCCAGAAGAGCAATATCAGTGAGTACAACCATCGTACAACTGAAAATAAGGAGTTGGATGCATTATTAAACACAAAGATGAATAAGTGCACAACAGAAGACATGTCGGTGTATGACGACGTTGGGGAGAAGTTGTTGAAGCAAATTGGGGTTTACCAGTTGTATGAGCTCCCCTACTTTGGGAAATATGAACCATTGTATCACTGGTTGATGAGCAGGGTACACGAAGATTTCTTCTACTTTGCAGGATGCAAGGTAAGGATTACAGCCACGTTGATCTCAACAGTAACAGGGTTGAAAGGCACAGGGGTAGATCTAAATGGTGATTTAACTGATAAAGCCACAATCCTGGAGATAAGGAAGGAGTTGGGGTACACCAAGGGTCTGCGTGGCATGGACATTGATAAATTAAAGAAGTACCCAATTATTCAAGCAGCTGCACACTTAGTGACAAAGTTGAATGACCAAGAAAGATGGTCACAAGTAAACACAATGTGGCTACACATTGTGAAGAAGATGTCACAGGGAGTGGTTTACAACATCTCTAGTTACATCACAGAAAATATCATTGAAGAAGCACACACATGAGAGAAGATTAGTTTGGGGGCTGTTCTATTGTCTCTGGTGTTTATGGAAATTGGGGTGCCCGATGGGCCAAAGGAGAAAATATGGGAATACCCTATGGAGAACAAGTCACCTACAGAAAGATTTAGCAAGTACTTGTGTGAAGGATCAATGACTGGACCATTCAAGTAGAGGGTAGAGAAGTGGTATGATAGACTCCATGTAGCATTTGAGGAGGAATTGTGCATACCCAAGGAGTTACCTTCGGTGGTAGGGTAAGGCAGTATAGTTCGTAGTATACTAGCATTTTTGCATCACACGATTTACGATGAACGATGGGGCTTGGAGCCCATGGTGTAAATTACCATATGCTTTCACAACACGATATTTCTAGGCATCAGTTCACTAGTTTTTGGATGCATTCCACCTAAGCTTCAATGCACACAAGGTAGATTGCGACTACCATACACTAAGAAAGAAATATGTATATCCAGGGTGGAATGCCTACATTGAGAGGCTCATCTCAGATGTATTAAACATGAAGCCTGTAAGCTTGGTAGTTGGGGACACTCAGAGCAGTGCTTGTGTACCTTCAACTCAAGCCCAAGCTGGAGAACAATAAGTATGTGGAGAATGATTTCGTGCTCCCAGGGCCACCAAAAGGTAAGCATACAATGGAAAATGTTCTAGCACCTAATCCCACAGAGACAATACAAGTAGATGATGAAGAAGAGGAGCATGAAGATAGTGGTGGTTTGGAGCATAGAGGTAGGAGGTAACCTCCAAATAAAGAAGAAGATGAGTGCATGAACTACTCCACCCCAGCCACAAGAAGGAGATGATGAGGACCTGGATGCAGTACAAGGAGAGCACCACTTCAAAAGAGTATTCAGGAGAACAAGGACCCAAGGTGCTACTCCACAATCAATTCATAGATCACCTCAAACTCTCTCCACAGAAGAAGACAACTGAGAAGAGAAGAAGGAAGTTGAAGCTGAATGAGGAGGTGAAAGAGTCTGAGGAAAGTGTGCACCAATTCCCCTACACCTCCAGAGATGTGGAAGAACCAAAGGATGAAGAAATGAAGGATGGAGAAGAAGGATAAAAGGAGGTAGATGAGACTGCTCAGGGTACAGTAGAACAAGCTCCAAATCTTGAAGCCCAAGTTCCTAAGGGGCCAAGATCAAAGAGAACAAGTGGAGAATATGTTCCACCAGTCATGGGCTATGCTGAGGACATAGGTAAAATTGTCCATGCACCATTTTCAAAGCACAATGACACAAAAGGATTTGTATGGCTAGAGCTGATGGATGAAGATATGGAAACCATGTGCACAAGGAAGAAACTGTCATGGTCGATGCACATGCACATGGATGAACCAGACTTTGATGTATGTGAAGAGTCATGTGTATCAAGGAGGTTGAAGAAGACACCTCAGGCCAGACACATAACAGTAAAGCCTATTGTTATGTCAGATGAACAAGTGAGCAATGCTTTGGTAAAAGTCTCAATAGAGGTGGCACGGTGAAATATGGATAAGGCTGCAACAATTAGGGTGCTAAGAGAAGAGCTCAAAACTAAGGATGTAGAAATAGTGTGCCTAAAGCAAGAAAAATACTTGGCACAAAAGAAGAATGTTGTTTTCATTAGCATGGCAGAGGAAGTTGGGGACAATATCATGAAAGCAAAGCCACACTTAGAGCCAAAGGTACCCAAAACGTTTCCTTCGGCAATGCATTATGTAAGTACCTTGGTGGACTTAGTGCTTGAAGATGAACCTCTGCGCATGCCATGCACCAAAGGATCCAGTGAGTAGGAAGCAGAGCGAGAAAAGGCTTCAGTGATGAGAAATATTGCATCATATGAGGGGTTGCTTCAGAGCTTGCAGGAGGAACTGAAGAAAGAAGATCAAGCATTGAATATTTGTACAGCCCCAAAAGCCATTATAAGAACCAGGACCATTTTGGAAGACAATGAAGTCCTGAGGGCCATGAAGGATGAGACATTGGGCCACAGAATGATTAGTGATTGTCAAGAAGAAGCGTGAGGCCCTTACAGTAGCTCAAGAACCACACAAGGAAAGGCTAGATGAGCTTGGGAAACTCATTGTGAAAAAAAATGGACTTATTAGAAGGAAGAATTACTTCCATGTCCAACATTGTGTTGGTTCTACAGAATGAGAAAGGAGAGATTGCAAAAGATGAGTTAGAGTCAATTGCAGTGGATATCCCAGAAAAGGCAGAAGCCACGCTCAATGATTGGTAGACTTTAGAGGTGAAATAAAAGAAGAATATCCAAGAATTGATTCTTCAGGTTGAAGCAGAAGATGTTGTAGGGTAAAGACATTCTTTTATTCATAAACATTCTTTCTATTCTTCTATTCATATTCTTTGATTCATTTTGGAGACAACCATTTCTAGGGCAAAAATGCAATTAGTGTGGGGTAATGTTGATCAGTCAAAATATGGCACTTAGAAAAGAACATACAGAAGGTTCATGCGGAAGAGTAGAGTGCATTCAAAAGCACGGGAGGATTGGAAAGGAATCACACACTGAGGACAGAGATAGATTTGAGGCTTAGCCATTTTCACAATGAGGATCTATTTTTGGAGATAGTGTTCCGAACACACAAACTGGTTAAAGACTTGCACGACACGCATTGGCTATTTTTGGAGGATCGGCTATGAAGTGCTTTGCATGGATACATGATGAGAATAGATTTACTACTGATAGTTAACTAGAAGAAGTCTATTGTTAGCGCACTTGCATGTGTGGCTATTATTGTAATGGCATGTGGCTAATAATAGCATGCGACCTATTTTGGGATTAGATAAGCGGTGAAGGGAAAGTCCCCACCCTTATAAATATGTAGTGAACTGTGTAGCATAATGTGGCATGTGAGAACTGAGTTATTGTGAGGTTATGCTGCCAAATCTGATGTGCACATAGACTATGGTATTATCTATTGTAATAAGCTTCTGTGTATTATTGTGTTTAATATAATGGAGGTTATTGACTGAATCAAGGTGTTAATCATGGTTATAGTTTATTACTACATGAATGATTCTCATCTATGATTATTGTTTGATTCATGACACTTTAAGATCTAGATCTGAACATGCACTGTAGAATGATGTATCAATTATGGATCTGTATGCATTAAGTCTTCATCATGCTAACATCCTACAACAACAACCCTAAAGAGGGGCCTAGTACCTTTGTGTGCTTCGGGTGAGTGCTCAGTCTAGGCTGAGTGATGTGCTAACGCGCCTAGGATTTTACTGGCGAATTCTAGGCTACATCATCAATTATTGGCTTAATCCCTAATTCATGAATGTGTGCCTATTATGAGACTGATTTCTATATTTGTATTCACTCAGAGGAAATCTCACGTCGGTCCAAGTATTCTATCAGTCACAATTATTAAACAAAAAACTTTCCAACACTGCACATCCATCCTTGAAAAAACTGCCAAATTATTTTGTTTGAAACTGGTGATTTTTTCTAGAACCTTCCAAAAATTATTTTTTAAATTTGATATACTTTATGGGACATTTAATTCTTCTTGGGTTGTCCTTGATGCAAAATTATACCTATAAAACTCAACATAATTTAGTCAAACACACTCATTTACTCACCTGGTAATTTCAAGAGCTTCTTAATAAAATATCTCAAAAAATGCATTAAAAGTTTTCCTAAATTTCCATAAAGAAGAAACACACATTAGAAACGCTCCTTACATAGGTACAAATCACTCCAAACCAACCTCTAGAGTTAAGTTTCCCAAGCCAAATACCATTAAAACTAATTCAAGCACTAAGTAAGCAAACCATTGCAAACATTATCAAGTGACCGAATTGTCAAATATAGTCGCATCTATACATATATCACATCTCTAGGTGGATAAATATGTATGGATTGAGGCCTCCATGGAGCAATGCCAATGTAAGTGGTGCACAAATTTCACTTCAAATAAAAACATTCACCTTTTTTTGTAGAAGCACCCATGGTTAAGGTTTTGGGTCTTTTTGGTTGATTTTAAAGGTTTCACACATTTGCAAGACCTAATATCTTATGTAAAGGCATATTAAAATTATTCATAAGGAAAAAATAGATTTCCAACATCTCCTTATATGAAATCACCATTTAGGGACAAAAGTGCCAAAAAATTTGACGATTTGGTCAATAAATACAATACACTGCCAGAAGCAAAAACAATACACTTGCAGGACATTTCCAGTCTGGTCATCATTTTATCAAACACATAAAATTCTAGATAATCCAAATAGATAAGTACACTCGGTCTTCCATTCTTTTCCATATTTAGCACAAGATCTAATTGATCGATCTTTCAAATTACTATATATGTATACTCTAATATAAATGCTTCATTAATAATTTGAATATACATCATGTTGCTAACCCCTAATTTGAAATTGAATTAATAACAATGGATTAACCCCATTTCTGCCTTTCATAAATCATTTTAGGTAAATCATTTGGTGGACCTACTTATTGATTGAATCATTAACCTATTCGGGCTAGGTGACCATATTCCAAATCAAGTCTTTTATTTCACATTCTTGGGATTCTCATTTTACAGGTTTCATATTATACTCTTAGGGTTTGTTGTCCTTAATGTTTTCATATCTTCCCCATACCTTATAAATATTTCATAAATCTTATATGAGGGTTAAGGCTCATTTCCCTCGAGTGGGGTTGGGATACCACACCTTTAACTAAGTTTATGTCTCTACTCAACTTGAGAGAAAAGAGCAATATCGCTTTACTAACACATGTCTTCATGTTTGTAGTTGTAGAATCTCAATATACACTTATTTTAATCAATGTTCAATTTGAGGTCATCCCTATTATTATTTATCACTAGCGAGATTACATATAACCTTTTCTCCTGCATCTCCCTCACTGTGGAAATTACTATAACTACAATATTGCCCCCAATATTTTCCCTAAGCTTATATTGAGATCCACAGTCCATGTTGTCAGTACAAAACAAGGAAGGCCGCCCACTAGGATTATTGAACCTATCCCTCCAACAACTTTTACTTTTGTTTCTAAAACTAGAGATTTATCAAAAGGGTTGATATATTGGATCAATTAAGCAATACACTTTCTAAGATATCCATTTTTGAATTACTCAAAAGATCACCTGCTTACAAGGAAATTCTATATGAGGAATTGAATTATATTATTCCTACCAGTAGACAACCCTCTTCCTTTGCTTCTATAAAGAACACATTTAAAACCACAAATGAGGATTTGAATCACTCTTAAAGAATTACCTCTTAGGCACACTAGAGATCAATTCATACTCTTACTTATTACTACACAGATTCAAGGATTTCTAATTAAAATGATATTGGTTGAAAATGGATATGCATTGAATGTTTGCCCCAACTCCTTGCTCCAACAAATGGGCATCTACATACGAAATATTAATAAGGCATTTATTGTTATTAAAGGTTTTGCCCAAAAAGGTCCCCACTACATTTCATTTTATGGACATTATTATTCATTATAATCTCCTTCTATATTGCCCATCTGTTCATGATATGGAAGCTATTCCAATACTCTTCGTTAATGTGTCAAATTCATACATGATGGCTATGAATATACTATCACAACATTTTAGGAGCCTTTCAAGTATTACAAAATAAAAAATCCTACATCTAATGAAATTACAATCACACCTCTGTTATGACCTATCCCTCTTGATAAATAACATACATATGTGGTTGGTGAATCGAGAAATACTCATGATACTAAACATGTTATAGCGTGACCTAGTGAGTTTATTTCCAATCAACCTAAACAACCTTGTGTTCACAAGGATGGGGTCTAACCTAAGCCTTGTAAATTCATGAAATTTATTATACCCTCACCACCTAAGCACAAAGTCATCAAAGAGTTACCATTAGTAGTTACTACAAAACATAAAGATGGCTTGCTTACTAATTATTCTGACAATGATGATGATATAGAGTTGCTTGATAGCCACTAGCATAAATTTTATTTTAATCATATTAGTAAGGATGGATCTATATTGCATACACTATTTATATCTACTAGCCCTAGGCACTATCAAATAAAATATCACATGACTTATGTGGAGAACATCTCTCCTCCTAAGAAATCCACTACACTGGAACAACTAATCTTATTTGTTGAAACTTGTATTCTCATTCACCTTTCATCTCTTTATGTGCCGCAAAGCCAAATATATGTAAAATCTTGCATACCTAAGATGTAGCCACCACTCCACAATGTAAATCTAAGTATCATGTGTTATTTTGTTAACACTACTGATTATACTATGACTCTTATATTTGTTTCTATTTCTAAAAATATTAACGCAAAAAGGAGATCTTACATTTACTAATTGACCATGGTTTACTATCACTACCTACTTCACTTCACTACACAACTAACAAAATATCTAAGCAACCCGAGAAGACCTTGTATGACTATCACAATATTATTGGTCATAACTCTAATAATTTTCATGCATTAATATCTATAATACATATCTTAAAAGCTAATGATACAATCAACACTCTCTCTAGTGGATCCACATAGCTAAAATGATGATATCCTATTGATACGATGAAGGTCAACAAACACCCTTGATTTGATACTTTCATGTACAAATTTTAAATACATAAAAAATATTGGGAACATGTCCAACTCAATCCAAATACAAATAAAAATGTCTATACATATGAAGCATTGCACACTCTTAGCCTTACTCCATCAAACATAATATCTCTATATGAATGGTTACATAATTTACATGGCTATATTATGTTACTTGTAGCGTGTGGTTTACATGTTATAACAATAAAGAGTTCAGTAAAATTGGACCTCAATCCACTTCTTTTTGTCTATGAAGATTATGGTTGCAATGGTTAAAATACATTATTGATAAGACTAATCATTGTAACACTTTCCCCCTTCTACATGCATCTATTATGATAAAGCACGATTATCTTCTTGATTATAAAATAAAAATGACACATCAAAAGTCCACATGGCTGAAAAGGGTTTACCCTATACCAATGAAGTATACATCACGAGTCTCTATCATCTTTGGAAGAGTGGATAGTTGAATGGTCCTTTCTTTCATAAACTTTATCATATGGTTGATCTAGGACTGGTAGGTTATGACCTCAATACAAATTACCTAACTTGATGTTGAGTGGAACACTTTCACACAATACCCACGTTACAAAATCCCAAAAAAAGGAAGCAAATATTCACACGGTTTCCTTCTTCTCTATATGTGCTCTTACATAATGTTACTTTAGTGTGATCTTGTATCTCTTCTTCCCCCTATTGAGGTTGACATGAGAAACTCTTGAGCCAAATATTTTGACTCTAATACCTATTATGACTATGATACTCATTTTGGGAGCTTCCCTAACAAATTCTTCAAATTGATACCACTATTGTTGAATTTGATTCTACTCCAGCGCAACCTACAAAATGTAAAAAACATTCTAATATGCTAAACATACAAAAACATGCAAGTATTATAAAAAATATTAAATTGTGACTTGAACATGGCTGAATGTACTAGTTTTTAATTTACATGTGTTATTTGTCACATGGTTGGATATACTAATTTTTTAAATTACATATGTTATTTGTCACATGGTTTGATAGATATCATATTTTATACTCTTTCATCACATGTTTCATGAGATATGTGAGCATACAGAACACACACATCTTTGAAATGTTTTTAGATGTTGGAATTTTCCTCTTACCTAGTGGCCATGCAAATTTGGGGGCATATCCTCAATTTTTGTGTGTTATTGTTTCATTACATGATGTTCTTTTACATCCTCAATTTGGTTGTATTATATACTATGATATATGCTATCTCTCTAGATTTTTGGGATGAATACATGTGGACCGTGTAAGAATAGTATACCTCATTTCATGCACCCATTGTCTATTATTTGCTTTTCATCATCATACATTTTCTTTCTTCCTTTCTTATTGTATATATGTGCCCTTTGGATTTCTCTCTATGTGTGTGTGGCAATTAGGTGTCCCTTATTTGCAATGTTCATTACCTTTTCTCATGTATTCATGCAGCCCTTGATTGTGTGTGTGAAACTATTATGTTCCTTATATATGGCTCTTATACATTTTTATGACTATGTATGTGGCATTTATCGACATGCTTGTATGTTTATATGCTTGTATGCTTATTATCTAAGCTATCTCTACATGAAATGGTTTCTGCCATGCACTATTTCAATGTAGTTCTATATAGTGGCCACCTACAAACATATTTTATGTGATCCAACGATGAATATATGTTATATCAAACATGGATATACTTCAATCATTTTGAGGCAAGGAATCTACATGGTATATCCCTCACCTCAAAAGAGGGAGAATTTAGTGGGGTTATCAGATAAATATTATGCAATTCAAACATAAATGTATATTACAAAATACATAAGAATAGAGTACATGAATATATGAACACATGAATAAGAACATATAGAAATCATTTACAAAATTTCAATAGAGAAAAAACCATATAACAGGGATAAAACCATTGGATATTACTGTAAAAAATTAATGGTATTGTCCTTGGTAGATTTTTAGTAGAAAATTTAGAATTTTCTTAGACATACAAGATTTTACAAGTTTTTGATATAGGTTTAGGGATAGATTACATATTTTAGAGTAGTGTTTACTAGATTTTGGCACAAGACATAGGGGCCATGAATGGTTCAATCCCTTTTTGCTCCACACATCTTAGAATCATAAACACTTCTATAATGCAAGGTATGAGAGTATGAGGATTACTTCATTACAATTCAAATTTACACATTTGGTACATCAAAAACGTTACATTACAAGTTGGAGGCATGAGACCAATTCATTCCCTTGTGAATTTGCACTAATATACATATTGGGACCTAGATTGGATAAAATATTTAAAGGGAATCTAGATGCCTTATGACATTGTTCCTTTCACTATCTTTAGAATATTTAAGGGGCAGATAGACAAATCAGGACACTCTTTCTATCTCTCTTATGAAGGTTCTAAGAGGTAGTGAGACACCTTGTGAAACCATATATTTGGAGAATTGGGGCACCTAATTACTTACATGGTTTTGATTACTTATTCAAATTCAAATTGATCACCCTCCATTTTTCAATGGCTCAATACCAATTCCTATGTTCAAATTCTTCAAAAAGGGATGTCCTCCTTTAGAAAGGAAAATAGGTGTATTCCTTCCATGATGTGTTCCCTTTAAATTTTCAAAAGTTCATATTCAATTTTAATATAGTTCTAAAGTTCAATTCTTTATATATGGACATTGACTACACTATATGTTACCAATGTTCACTTTTGGGATCTTATAACCACCTTAATCATCCTAAGCAATCAAGAAAATAATCAAGTGAAGATAAAGAGTGTTTTTAAACTCAAGTATTCTTTTCTTTATGCAAGAAAAAACCATGTCCTAGCTTAAAGGCGGGGGGAATGTAGACACCTAAAATTGGTAATTAATCACTTGATAAAGCCAATTATTGACTTGAAACCTAATTTATGACTTGTGCACCTATTCTGATCCTAATTGTTATATTATTAGTCCTATTGTAAGACGTTCCCTCCCCATTGCTTCAGTCATTAACATAAAATTTCACATTGGTCTAAAGTAGACTATCAATCCCAATTATCACACACAAAACTTTTCAACACCACCCATCCCTTCTAGTCAAAACCACTAAAAGGTTCAATTTAAAACTAACAATTTTATATAGAGCCTTCCAACGGTTTATTTTTTAATTTGATATATTTTATGGGTCATTTCTTTCCTCGTGATTCGACCTTAATGAGATAATTTACATTTGGAACCTTATATAAGTTTTTCAAATACACTCATTTAACCATGTAGCACTTTTAAGAGATCCTTGAGTAAATATTTATCAAAAGGCATTCAAATATCTCCTACATTTCTCTAAAGCAATAACACACATTATGAGAAACTGCGACATAGGTCTAAAGCACTCCAAACTAGGTTCTAGAGTTGATCTTCCAAAGTCAAAGACCATCAAATCCAATTCAAGCACTAAGCAAACAAACCACTATAAATATTTCCAAGTGATTCAATTGTTAAATATAGTTGCATCCATACATATATCACATCTCTAAGTGGATAACTACGTACAACTTGAGGATTCTTTAGAGTAGTGCCAATGTAGGTAGTGTAAGAATTGCACATCAACTTAAACATTAACCTTTTTGCGATATTTTCACCCGTGGTCAAGGTTTTAGGGTTTTTCGGCTGATTTTAGAGGGTTTCACACATTTTTGAGATGTAATTTATTACAACTATGCATATTATAGTTACTCAAGTGGGTAGATATAATTTTAGAGTTCATGTATCTATTTGGATGGAACCACTAGTTAGGGACGAAAGTGCCAAATAAAGTTTGATATTTCGGTTTGAGTTTGACAGTCTTATCTCCACATATAGTACACTTCTAAAAATAGAAACCAAACATATGTAAGATATTTCCATTCTATTCATCATTCTATCACACCCAAATCAAATTTTAGACCATCCAAATAACTAAGTGCACCTGTTCTTTGATAGTTTACTATAATTACATCACATGTTCCAATTGATCTATCTTGTGAATTGTTATATATGTATATAATCCAATAAGAATACTTAAATAACAATATAAATATACACCATGCTGCTAACCTCTATTATGAGATTTAGTTAAGTAAAAGGAATTAACTCCCTTTCCACCTTTCTTCCATCATTTTTAGGTAAATCAATTACAAGTCTGTAAAGAAATGTTAAAAAAAATCCTTATTAGATTCATATATGAGGCTAAATACTCAACACTCATCACCAGTTAACATCCTATCACCTTGTAGAATATCTCATACAAAATACTTTCTAAATCTGTTACTTTTTGTATCCATCATATTCTTCCTACCATTGTTAGACCAAAACAATTTGGCTTTATTAAAGGGAAATATATTATGGATAATATCATAGTTATTTGGGAAGGCATGGAATGATCTCGTGTTTCTCATCAATGTTTTTTTTAAAGATGGATTTTGAATAAGATTATGATCTCATTGAATGGAAATTCATTCTCACCATGCTTAAGGCTCTTAGTTTTGATGACTTATTTTTCACAATTCTAAAAACTCTCTTCTTTGATGCCTTGACTTGTTTAAATATTAATGGCCACAAGTCTGATAACTTGGCCTTTTTCACTTGATCCAACATGGCTATCTATTTTCTCCTTCCCTTTATGTTATTGCAGTGGAATCCTATGAGTACTTCATTGCTCACAGAGATGAATGTGAGTTAGTTTTAGGTAAATTTTTCTTTGATCATACATCCCAAGTGATTAATGGTAATTTTACATGTGATTCCTATCTAATTTTTGTCGTGTTTACACCCTTCATTGATTTTATATGGTTTTATGGGTATGGAAAACACATAAATATGGAAGGTTTTTTATAAAGGGGTTATTTTGATTAATTAGCTTCCAACATTAATAATTCAATATCAAAATAACCCATTAATACTTGTAATTATTAATAATGATATGTTATAAGCTAAAAAATAGTGATAAAAGAGAGATATAGATGCATGGACTAGAAAAAATGGGAGTACTGAACCTGGAGATGCTTTGTTCCTTAGAATACAACTAGAAAATGCCTCGGTTTGGAACTGTACAACTCTACCAGGATCAATTATAAGGTCTTAGACCTACTGTAGGGTATTGAATCTGCATAGAGTGGAGCTCCGTAAATTTTTGTACTCTTCAATTACATGGACATGTGTGTCATTTTCAAACCCGAAGTTTCACACTATCCTGAAACCATATGAAAAAGATAAATCAAACTTAAACCCTAACCATCAGTGGAAACCCTACAATAAGGTTAATGTTTGGGTTGAAGTGCAATCTATGCACCACTTACATTGGCACTACTTAAAATATGCCTCAAACCACATATAGTTCTCCACCTAGCATGTAATATACACACACATGCATGCATGCATGCATGTAGCTAGTTGGAAACTTGAACCACTTTTGACCATGCTTGGGATGATTGTGCTCTTGCTAAGACATTTACTTGGGATATTTAGATGCTTGGAAATGAGGGAAGATACACTCCCTGACCTGATTCAGTACTTCAAAATTGTAGTAGTGATTTCCTTAATGGATGTGCATAAGATTTTGGAAGATTTAGGGAGCCTTGTGTGCCTTTGGTATTAGTATTTACAATGAGAGCTTATAATAGTATCAAGTGATTTCCAGGTAAGTAAATAAGGTGATGATAACTTACGTGTATAGGTTTTCAAAGATAAATCATCATGACAAGGTTGAACAATGAGGATAAAATGACCCAACATAAATGATTGAATTGAAAGTAAAGTAAGAGTGTTGGTCCAATACTATACAAGTTGGACAAGAATAGAAATTATATCTTGACCCTACTGTAGAGTTTTAAATACGAAGACAATGAGTGCAATAAAAAATTTGTATCATGATTAACATATATTAAGTACTAAATTTATGCATTTATATTTAGAATGTGATGGAACATCAATGTTCAGGAATAAGCTAGGAGAAAAACAATAAAATGCACTAAACGGTGATAAAATGTGGATATTTATCTTAGAAAAGGAGCATAATCACAACCAATAATGTCAAAAGCATAAATTTCCAAATTTGAGTGTTTACATTTTCCATTCTGATGTCCAAAATAACCCCAAACTATTTTGAAAACTTGCTAGTCCATTTTTCGACTTAGAAAAAAATTTCTTAAAGAAGTCGCAGAACATTGATAACTCAGTCTTCCGCGGAGTGTAGGAATAAAGGAATTTGAGTTCATCACTTAAGCGTATTTTGTTCAAGAAATCTGTGGAACACTGGGAGTTAGTGTTCTACGACATGTGATTACGTGGTAGTTTGCGGCTTCACCACACCTGCGAAATGGCAAAACAAAGGATGCACAGGAGTGAGGTGTCATGAGAATTAGTCATTTCCACAGGTTCTCCTAATCCATGGAACAAAGAGAATGAAGGTCATAATGTAAGTAAGAGGTGTCATCAGGACCCAAGATGAGAAGACAAATGGAAAAAAAAACTAAGTCCTACAATTCATGAACACTTCCCAGTGTTCTGCGAATGGTAAAAGTTAATATCTCATGAATCTTTGAATTTGTGGAGACATGTATGATGTAGAAGACGTGAAGCAAGGTTAAGAACCATGGAAACATGTGAGTTCAAAATCTGCATAAGGGTCACGTAAAATTTGAAGGCCATAAATTTCTCAATCCGCAAAGGTAAAACAAATCCGCATAACACAACAGAACATCAAAATTATACAAAAGGTGTAGAAGCCACATCTATTTCAGTTCATCCATGACACCCAACACTATTTTAACTACCTATATTTAATGAAGTATGGTATTTTCCGATGAAGTATAATATCATGCGATTGAATCAAAGGCTCCCATGATGTGGTGGTTGGCTCTCTTCAAGTTAGTGCCCATGCCTATACTATAAGTCAACACTGCAATAAATCATGGCATCCATGCTTGTTCAACAAGATTTTAGCGATCAATACTCCAACATGTTAGCCATCCTTTCCTGCTTCCCTTTCTCTCTCTTCCTCCACAACTTCTATAAATGTAAGTTCTCGTGCACATTGAAGGGGTTTTTTGTTGATTCTTCCATTGCATATTTTCAAACTTCTTCCTTATAAACTTGAAATTTCATGATTCTAACCTCTAAAACATGTGTATGAAGGTTTTTATGCCTTGAATTTATGTGTAAAATGTTTAGCATCAATTAATTCAAGTGTGGATTCTTTCTTTCCTTCAAGCGTTCTATGTTTGGTGTGAATATCTCTACCCTCTTGCATATTGATGACACCCTAAACTTTACAAAACAAATTGCATGACTAAACAAGGAAAGCTAACACCATTTCCATCCATCTAGCTAGGGTTATAAGTCTAGGAATGTAACATTAAGATATAAGCTTAAAAGAATGCTTAACTAGTATGAAAACAATACAAAATCTAACTAAACATGCCTACTAATATGCTTGAATTACCTAACATGGGCCTAAATAAACCTAAGAGGGAAATAAAATGGTTATGGTTGGTACCCCAAACAAGGTGAAATGGCCTCTCCCAATGATTACTTGGTCATTTTGGATATCCATCTACTAACCCCATTCAAGACTTTAAGCAAGGATTGAACTTGGCTATATATCATATTTATTATATGAGATGCAAATCAAAGCATGGTGTAACGTATAAAGGAATGAGGTGCACCCTTTTTATAGTTTTCCTTTTGGGAGAAACTTGTATTTTGGTGCACATGGGATTAAAAGCCCAAAATTATATTAGAATTGCTAATCATGATTAGGCCTTGCTAAAAACAATTAGTGAAGTACCAAGTGATTAAGAGGTTTGAATCCTTAATCAACCACTTAGGGTCAACTAGGAGGCTAGGATAAGCTTTTGAAGCTTGTTGAGATGTTTTGGAGGTGAATGGGGTGATTTTGAGTGGTTGGAAGAGGGATTTAAGCCAATACTAGGGTATATTGACCAAAACAAGGGCAAAATAGCCTTAATTAGCTAATAAACGCTAATTGTCTGTTTTGAAGAGGATTTTGAATTACGATTCACTGTAAAGAGGCATCCTAAATGCAAAAGGGGTTACACAATAAACAAAACGTTGTTAATTAGCTAAAGTGGTAAGAAATTTTAATTAATTAGCAAAGATCACTAATTATAACAGAATTGGTAAGAATGAGAGTGATTTGTGTGCATTTTGGCAGTAAGATTACAAAAGCGGAATTTAGGTGACTACACGTATTTTGCATTATTTTAGTTGTATTCCATGGATTTGTGTGCATTCGTTACGATCCTCATTCTACAAACTTACATTTGTGTCTCTTAGAACCAGAGAAGTTTCACACTTCCAGTTTAGTGCATCACCTCCACTTTTGTTACTAGTTTTATTCTCATTCTAACTCTCTCTCCTTGGAATCATTAGCTTAGGTTAGATATTTTAGAGTACAGAGATGGTATAGGATTAGTTCCAGCAAAATGGGATGAAGGGAACTATCCATTTCATCTGGAGAAAGATCATGAGTGACCCAAAAACTCATGTTCTAACAATGTTTCACTAAAATGATTAACCCAGTTTTAGTAAGGGTACACAATGAAAAAAAAATTGGCACGCCTGATGGGACGATTTTGATGAGGTTTAGATCATTTCTACCAAGTTTTTGTATGTACCTAGCAGTTTCAGCCTTCATAGGTGTTCCTTCACCACATTTTGTGACTCCCAAATGCTAAATCTCCTAGTTTTAAGCAATTTAATTCCCTCCATTTCACTAGAAGAGCACATACAAGGCTAAGTGTTCCCAGAGGCAAGCAATTCAATTACTTACAACTCTCCCCATGGAGATGAAGAAGAGAGTAATCCACAGATATCAGCGTCACCTCCAAGCAAAAAATTTTCAACTCCACCTCTTAGTAGACTATTTCCCTTTCCTATCATAAGTTTGAGACCCATTCCCCTTATGGCGCATAAAAAAAACTTGTCGTTTGTAAGTTTCAGTAGTGGTAGTTTATTTCTCCTGGTTGCCTAGTATGATATATTATTAGCCACCTTTAATAGTATCCCCTTATTCATAGGAAAAAACTCTACCATAACTGCAAAACATATTTAAGATGCTTCAAACGCATGTTCAGTACACACAGTCATAAAGTATAATGTTGCGGTGCATCTTTTGGCATCGTCTCTCAAAGGGAATGCCTTATAGTGGTATAGAAGTTTGTTGAATGCTTCAATCTGTACTTGGGATGAGTTTGGGACCGCCCTCTGTTAACAATTGGATGAGAAGAAAGACAACATTTCTCTCCTTGAACATTTAACCACCATTAAGCATGTTCCAAGTGAACTTATGGTGGACTTCAATTTCAGGTTTTAGACAACATGGGACAAAATTCCAGTCCTTTTAAGACCAGCTCCTCAAGATGCATTTCTGTATTTTCTTAAAGCTATGAATTTTGATATAGTAGTAATGATTTAGTATATTGGGAATTACCCAATGCTTATAAAATAGCAATTAGGGATGAAAATTGTTTGATCCAAGCGAGTAAATTAGCCCCTAGATTACCAATTCCCATTTTCCCTAAATTACTACAAAATACCCACCCTGTTATTGCTCTTATCCCTCATCCATTTGCTTCATCATCCACATCCACATCTGGTTCCTCTATGAAGTAAGAAGAAATGGAAAGCATTAGTTTCCAACTAATTTTTTTGACAAATGAGGTTGTCTCCCTTAAAAAACAACAAACTCAAGCCCCTAAAAAATATCCTAATCCTCCTTGGGGTTATCCATAACAAGGAAATCAGTATCCAAACCAGAGATTTGGATTAAAAAACATGCCAAGAATACCACAAAATTTAAACCTGGAACCTCTACCCACTCTTGGTTTAAGTAAAGCTATTGTCCCAGTTCAAAAAAACATAGTTCAAGGTTTTGAGTGGTGATATCCTTGTGATCAGCCCCACAATTAGTATGTTTGTGAGGTCAGAATGAATTCATTGTGGGAGAAGGATCTTATGGTGAAAAATCCATTTTATCAATAAGAACAAACTGTAGCTTCACCTGAAATAAGTGTAGAAGAGATACAAGAAGCCACCCCTAAGCCTAACTTCATGTTTTTTTAACTTGAACATTTTGTGTGGTTAACCAAGCTGCAAGTAATTTGAACATACCACAACTTCATGTGATGGAAAACACAGGGTATAAAAATATGCAAAATGATGTAAGGTCTCCTTCCCCTATTTCCCCAACTCCACACAAAAATTATGGAAAATCAATAAACTTAGGCAGAACTTGCGTTTCAACAAGTAATTTACACATTGAAGAGAGCCTGTAGTCCACTCCAGAAAAGCTGCGGAACCTAGTAGACACACATAGTAAAGAATTTCCACATGATAGGGAAAACATGTAACTTAGGAAAAATCCGTAGAATGAAGTAAACCCGCCATCCAAAGATATTTTGAGAACAGAACAAGCAAAAAAGAAAATCCTACCCCTTTATTGTAAAAGGTTGTGGGTATACCCATCAACATTGTCAAGCAGATGAAAACAACAAACTTAAATGTCACAATGTGGGATGCCCTATCTATTCCATATCAAATGGATCTCTTACAGGAAGCCTTAAAGCAACTTCCACCTCTCAAACTTGTCATGGACAAAGAAAAATTTGCGGTCAACATCTATAATCCCAAGGAATAACAAGTGTAGTTTTCAAACCTCCTCCTTTCTATATGTCTCTGGTTATTGGTATGCACCTTGTACAAAATTTCATGACAGACTACGGTGTAAGTTCCTCAGGGATGCTAAAGAAAATTACAGATATCTTGGGAATTGAATATAATCTAACCTTAAAAGCTGTTTCGTAGCTTGATGTGTCAATAGTACAATTCTTGGTTGTGATCAAGGATTTGGAGTTAACTCTTCATGATTTTCCAAGCCTAACTATAATGCAAGACATTTATGTGATTGACTTGCCACCTTTGTTCACCCTCTGCCTCTCCACAACCTAAGTGGGTAGGTATATTTCTTCATATTGGTCCCATATGTTATTAAGAAAAAGGTATGGGACTAGGTTTACAATCAAAGTTGAGCCTATCTCAGCTTATCATATCAAAGTTCATGATCCTAGCCCCATCAATGCTAACTCCATGGTCCAAGGAGAAGTGAGCAATGATCCTGAATCTGCCGAGACAATGCATTCATCTCATCTAGTTCTTGATCTCATGTTATATCAATAGGCTAAAGAACGTCATGAGTTTGACCCTTATGAGTTTGGGTACCTATTGTATCTATAAAGAAGGATTCACCACCCCTACACTGCTCAAGGAAGATAACAAACACTTCTTGCATGTTGAAAATATATTTTGATGGCTCAAGGAGTAGGAATGGATCTAGGGTGGGTGTAGTCTTTGTCTCCCCAATAGACAAGAAACCATTCTTTACACATAGACTGCAGTTTGCATGATCAAACAATGTGGCAGAATATGAAGCATTCGTTCATGGTATGCTTATTACGGAAAAGTGACAAATTAAGGCCTTGCAGATATTTGGGGACACTGAATAAGTCATCCACCAAGTCAAAGGGAAGTGTGAGACCAAGAATAAGATTTTGAAAGCTTATAGGCACTGAGTTTGGGACCTTTTAGAGAGTTTTGAAGTTTTCAACCTTCAAGTAGTACTGTGGAAACATAACAAAGATGCAGACCAAATGGTGGCTGTCACCTCACAGTTTCACCCTGTGGTAGACCTTTTCCATAGAAAAAAACATGTCAAAATAGTTGTAAGACCGTTCATCCTGGATAATGAAATCAACTAGTAAGTATTTGAGAATGATGAACAAATAGTTCAGTTCATCCAAAATGAGGTTGAGTTCTTTCATCTTGGTTTGCAAGAAAGTTATGGTGATCAAATCATCTAGATAAGAACTAATAAGTTTCTAAAAGGGTTGGTAACTCTTGAAGACATCCTCAATCCCGATGATGAGATCAAAGGGAAAAATAAAAGCATATATGTGAGCCCAGAAAACTGCAAACCAGTCATCATTGCACAAGGTAAGGAACCACTATTTGGATAAGTGTGTGATCAACATAAAAAACAAAATTTAATTTCCTTGTGTTAGATTTTTCATGATGTATTTTCATGGAACAATGAATACCTTAGAGGTTTTGACCAAGGCGTTGTTCAGAATTCCATTGATCTTGATCATGTGGTCAAGCCAGTCATATAGAAACAAAGACCAATGAACCCCAAGATTGAACCCCTCACGAGGAAAGAGTTATCCAAACTCATTGAGGAAAAAATTGTCAATCCATTTAAATACTCCCCTTAGGTGGCGAACTTGGTGTCGGTGTGGAAAAAGAGTGGAGAAATAAGGCCCTGCATGGACTTCAAAGACTTAAACATGGCTTCATTGAAGTACCAATAACCTCTTCCTTAAATGGATCAAATACTTCAAACAGTGGCAGGCATGGAAAGGTTCTCCTTATTGGATGGATATTCAAGCTACAACCATATCAAGGTGAAAGAGGAAGACCAATATAAAACTATATTTATAACCAAATGTGGAACATACACATATGAGAAAATGCCTTTTAGTCTATCAAACACAGGTCCTTTATTTCATAAAGTAATGGAAATTACATCCCACGAACTCATTAATCAGTTTGTCCTTGACTATTTGGACGACCTCACAGTCTTCTCTAAGAAGGGTCAGCATCAAATGGAGCATTTGGAGAAAATTTTTGAGAGATTCAGAAATTTTGGAGTATCCTCAAACCCCAAGAAATGTATTTTTTAGTTCTATAGGGTAGACTGTTGGGTCACATTATTTCAAAGGATGGAATTGCCATTTATCCTAAAAGAATCTCTACCATCCTCTCTCTTTCATTCCCAACTCACAAGAAAGCCCTTAAATATTTCTTGGGAATGATCAACTTTTTTAGGAAGTTCATTCCTAACTTTTCAGGATTAGTCAGGCCCATCACATTGATGCTAAGGAAAGATGTGACTTTCAAGTGGACCGTAGAAGGACGAGCATGCTTTTCCAAGATTGAAGCCACAATTTCCCAAGCGCTAACACTTATCACGCCAAAATTTCTCAAGGTATTTCATCCTTTGTGCATACAGGGCTGATTCTAATGTTTCCACAATTTTAACATAAAATAATGATGAAGGTTTGGAGAAACATGTAACATTTTAAGAAAAATGCTAAAAGACTTCGAGATCATGTATAGTCATTTAGAGAAACAAGTCTTCGATATCTTGTGAGTTCTAAAAAAATTCAAGCCCCTGTTATTCATAAGCCACATAAAATTCCTAGTCTCACATCTTAGCATAAGAGAATCCATCATGGGGGTAGAAATCAATGAGAAGAGAGATGGATGGGTAACCAAGATCATGAAGTTTGACATGACCATCAAGGACACAAAGTTGGTAAGAGGCAGAGCACTTTGTGAGCAACTTACCTTAGATGTAAAGAATAATTAAGAAATATTTTACTTCATGGAGGAAGAGAAATTACTATCCACAAAGGATCTAAAGATTTTGGAGGTGTAAACAAGGAAATAAACAGACACAGAAGATAAATAAATAAATTTAGATATTACCTTTAATGTAGACTTCTTACAAAGCTCAAGATAAGACTGTAGAAGCTAGAATCTTGTTTGATCTTGTTGAAGTTTGGATTATGGATGCTCTTAATAATGTTCTCAAAATGTGTTTCCAGATGCTACAAGTAGATTTTCACAAGGAAGCTTATGTCAAATTGGCATCAGCTGGATGCAATTTTATCAAAGCTCTAGAGATGGATTTCTAAAGGAATTGGCTAGATTTTATAGTTGAGGGTGAGGCCATGAGAAGTGAATCTTGGGTTGAATTGGCTCCACATGTAATAATTATAATTACCTATAATAGTAAGATGACCATGTCTATGCAGGTGCAACTTTGCAGGGGATATCATTATCTTTGAATTCATTTGAGAAGTGGTTGCACGTGCATTATTTTTACCCCCACCTTTGTAGACTTCTGGAAGTGGAGTGAAGTGGAGCATGAGTAAATAATGGGATTTAATTGAATTACTAAATTAATTAGTATTTAATTCTGAGGGAATAATTAAGCATTTATTTAATTAAATGTTTAATTATATTAGCTAGGGGGTGTAGTAATTAATTTAATTAATTCCAAAAACATAATAGAGTTAAATTATTTAATTGTAAGAGGTGGGGGTATGACTTAGGAAATAGAATTAATTTAATTAATTCTAAAGGGGTATTTAATCGATGGAATTAATTTAATTAATTCCAAAGGGGGTTGTTGTGGTAGGATAAAATATTTTTTATTAATTATAATTGGATAGCGGCAAGATAGAAATATTTATGTATTTTTAGGGTGTTTACATTTTCTCCTCTTTAAAGTGCTATTGCGAAGTGATAGTGCTTTAAAGATAATAAACACATGAAAATTAGCAAGTGGAAAGTGATGAAGCATTTGGATGCCCTAGCAAGATAGGATGGTAAGTAAATGGCCCCTCAAACGGGTGGGCAATGAATAAAGCGGTGGACAACCGCTTGATAAGAGGAAAATGAAGGATAGGAAAGAGTTTCCTCCTAACATGAACATCGTTTGGAGAATGTGAATATAAGAGCAACCATTATTTTACTTTTGCACAATAGATTTCTCACCATGATTAGGAAGGAATCATGATGTTTAACCCAGATGCGCATCAAAGTTATAAAGGAACCAAGATGTTATCACACTAGTTGTAATTGGTCTATAAGGAAAAGCTTATCAATGCAACACAATATTGTAAAAGAAGACAATTTATATATGCCCCAGAACGTGTCATAATGAAAAGGAAGTGGATGCGAATGCTCTCAGACACTAAACTTATGAAGTGCGTCGGAATAGGTTAGTTTGAAGAGAGGAGTATACTTAGAAACTCCTCATGACACTCTTGTAGGACCTGCGGTGTAAAACGATTTGATATGAATTTTCCCCATTGAAGTTATATTGCGAAGGGAATAATACGTTGTGATAATTATAAGATTAGCATGAGCGATGGGGAGAGATAAAAAATTTAATTTTATAAAAAATGCATTGCATTGGTGACGTTGTGAAAAACGAGCAATGTTTAGGTTTTTTTATAAATTTTGAACGTTTTATTTTTTTATTTTTTGAGAATTTGTGTTTTGTGTGTGTGTGTTTTTGTGTTATATATATATATATATATGGAGTTTTGGAAAATTTTGACATCGTTGGAAGAACATGGTGTTAGAAATGAGGTAAGGAACACAAAAGTTACCCTAGATAAACATTAATATGCCCCTACAAGAAGAAGTAATGGTAGAAAATGGACTATTTAAATAAACTAACCATCGCGGTGAAATGTAAGCAACATGTGTAAGAAAAATTGTCGGAAAAAGGAATGACAAAGAGAAATTAGTAATCGCCATCCTATGGGGCAAAAAAAAGTGATTAGGGTTAGATAGGGTATATATAGAAAGGGAGAGGGTTCAACATCATCGCGACCTATTTGTGTTATTATACTCCTTTTACCTTTTGTGAGAAATTGGAGCTCTAAGTCCTGAGAGAGATGGCATGATTACAGTAGAAGAAACATTAAGTAGATCGATTTTTTGAGTTTGGGCAGACTCCAGATGATGGTTCTGTGGTGAGTACCTCAAAAAAAATTCATTTGGGTGCATTTATGACATTATTTAGCTAGAATAAATTTAAATTTTAACGCTAACGCATGCACTTGTGTGCACTTGCGTAGCTCGAAAAATGCGCTAGTGTACAACTACACACGCTAGCATAGAAGTAGGAGCGTAGGTGTAAGCGAGATTTGCATTAGTGTGTTTCACGCATTAGTGTTAAAGTGAGAGCATGAGCGTTAGAGTGCACGTGATAGCGTGCATGCGCTAGTGTTGGATTGAAGGCGTTAGTGTGAAATGTGTTAGCGTCAATGTAGATGCACTAGTGTCAAAATGTATGCGCTAGCGTACAAAAGGGTGTGCTAACGTCTTTTTTATTTTTTTATGAAGATTTGAGAGGTTTAGAAGAGAATAAATCATTATTAATTTATGTTTTTGAGTGAATTTCAGGAGAGACCACTTACGTTAGATGTGCGGGAGCACCATGGGTGACTGAGGATGTTTTAGAGGACCTTCTTGCAACGCGAGGAGAGGGGGTTAGTAGCTTTGTTAGAGGCAATAGGGTTATCCTACATAGTAGAGCTACCACATATGCTTTTGGATCACAACTTGCTAACTTCTCTGGTTGAGCAATGATATAGTGAGAGTTAGACATTCTGGCTTCTGATTGGGGAGATGACAGTGAATTTGGAGGATGTGTATCGGATCCTGAAAATGCCGATAGATGGGAGTTTGGTTGAGTATGATAGGAGTGTTTCCCGCATACAAGGACACGTCTGGAATATTTTCCTATAACATGATATACCCAGAGAGGGGATGACAGTACACTTGTACCATTGCTCTAATGACATGAGGATATGATGGCTTCTCGTATATCTGATGGCTCTTATCAATGGCTACTTATTTCCTGATAAGACTGGTAATCAATTTTAGCTAGAGTTTATAGGAGTAGTGGTTAGACTGGGGGAGGGAGAGGTGTTTGCATGGGGCTATTGCATATTGACACATTTATACATGGATCTCCACTTGATTGCTTACATGGGGATGAGGAGTCTAAGTTCAACGATGCTGCTATAGATATGGTCATGGGACCACATTACTATTGCTTGACCACTAGGGTTTTGAGATCCAGATAGCCATATGAGTCATCTTACAAAGGATGGGAGATAGTGGGAGAAGGCCACAAAGGCTATATATGAGATATCACCTTTTATAGGTGAGCCTTTGATGATTTGCAACTACGGATAGTGACATGGAGGCCGTATAAGTAATACCAATTGTAGAAAGATGCGTTTGAGTTGAGCATGACAGAGGTTGACCATTTTATTATAGGTAGTTGAAGTCATATTATGGAGGTATATAGAGTGGATAAGTTAAAAATCCAACTAGGTGTTATACAGGGGATACCCCACTGTGAGCAGTTGTACGCGAGTGTAGCGCGTGAGACTTTTAACTTGGCGCCATGGATTAGAGTGCCCATTCCCATAGTGATCTTTTTTGGAGTCATCCCATAGGATTGGGATGTGCAGGTGCAGGTGGTAGACTCGGGTACTACTGTGGATTACGCTTCATGGTATGCAATGATCATGCCTAAGAGGATTACTATTCCTCGGATGGCTATAACAACAAACATAACAACAGTAGCAACAGGTTTTGGTGGTCAAAGATTGAGAGATAGGGCTAGACTTAGCCAACATGAGGCAAAAGCGGGGGCTGAAGCATATGCTCAATGACAAGTACAGGGTCAGGATCAGGGTCTTCAGTTTTAGGCATCACATAGGCCATATGTTTAGGCAACACAGGCACCACCAGGAGGGGGTGATGAGATTCTAGTAACACGTGTTGTATCGATGCTTACGACACAGGTGGTGTAGCAGGTTCTAGTGCAACATGTACTATAGTAGGTACTACAATAGGTTTTACAACATGTGTTAAACATATACCCCAACAAGAACTAGTGTTGCAGAGGAAAGTATTACAATAGGTATCATTACATATGCCGCCATCGCCACCTAGAGTAGGTAGTCCCAGTGAGTTGGCAGGACATAAGGGGGTCAAAGGAGATAGTGGTGACGACATGGAGGATATACATGTACCACATCAAAGAGGAGTCCCAGGCTTGGTAGGTGGGCCATCAATGGATATTGTATGAGTAAAGGGGGACAGTGCCATGTTGCAGGGTGATGTAGCTCTGATTATAGTATAAATGCTATAGAGGCAGTTGAAGTAGAGGGTTACAGAGTGGGTTTCCCTTAGTAAGAAGGTAAAATAGTATAGGACAAAGAGAGACAAGGCCATTACAGAGTGAGATAGGCTAACTATAGAGAGGGACCAATTGAGGGTCTAGGTATAATAGCTCACAGTGCAGCGAGATGCTTTTCAGTGTATAGTGATAGCTAGTGGCTTTGGTGATGTCCTACCCAATCTCATGGTGGTATCTGGAAAGGCATGTTACTACAGAGGGTTATATTAGGTTATTGTACCAAAGTATTAAAGAGCTCCTACATATACGTAGATATCAGGAAGCAAATCAGTGAGATCTCAACGACATTCGAGATAAGTGAGATTGGTATAGATGCCACCACCTGGTGGTAGGCCAAACAATCTTAACGTGGGAAAGATTCGCGAAGGATGAATTGGGTTATAGGATGAGATATGATGTATATTATTTTATATACGCTTCGTTATGAAGGCATATTTTTTTATCGATGCCCATGATGACATACTGACATGTATATGATTTTATCGAGATATATCTGGTATATGGACATTATCATTATATATATATATATATATATATATATATATATATATATATAATTTTGATAGATGATGGACATTTTGTATACCTCATTGGGATTTATGAGAGATTGTATGAACCTGATGTTTTATTATGAGTAGATGATATGATGTTATGTGATGTATAAAATAGATGTTTATGTAATGTTTCTGATGATGATGATATAGCTTAGCATACATGTTGATAGATTAGCATTTATTGATGATGATGTGATAGATAAATGTAATGTGACATGATTTAGATCTGTTGTGATAACAAACAATATACAAGCAATAAACACAAATACATGAAATATTTAACAAACGTAAAACACACATGTACAAGCAACAAATCATGGTTTATAACATAAACCAAGACCATAACATGACATAATTAAAAATAATTCAAACAAACAAACCCAATATGAACAGGAATAAATTCACACCAAAATTATATATGAACTAAGATGTTAATAATTCAGCTACAGTTGGTCTATAATCACAAAAATGATATAGATATATAGAACATTGAGTTAATATAATTATTTAAACAAGAGAATAGTCTAACATATAAGAAAACATTTTGCATGTACACACAACAAGCAAGGTAAGTTATAACCAATCAAGTGAACAAAAAGTACTAATGTGAACCAATAACTAGCAAGAAATAATATAACACAGTTCGTAATAATAATTTCCTAAGACATCCCTAATGTATTCCACAAGGAAGGAGATAGATGTAAAATTCCCCTATGTGATAGTTTAGAACACACGAATATTGAATCAGGCCGAAGAGTGGAGTGATGCTTAGATACTCCAAAAAAATTCTTGTTGGATCCCATTAAAGCATGATCTATATGAGGACGAAGTCGAATATGCCCTCAAGAAAAATTGTATTGTGATGGGTGACATGATTGATTTGAAAAATGCAGATGATTTGGAATAATCAAATGACGAAATTGACAAACTAAGTCATATAGTTGCGAGTGGGTTTTTTGGAACATCTTCGAAATGTTTTGCATTGTTTTTGTATTTTGGGAACAATTTTATATTGTTTTTGTTGAATTTTGGGAGACATATCTGAATGTTTGTTTTTCTTTTTTGGGTTTTGACCATACGCTAAAGAAGAGGGGAAAATGGGGTTCCCAAGCTGTAACCAACATGCTATATAGGAAAAAGGCGAACAGAAGCATGACAGAAGGAGAATAATAGTGGTAGACAATGGGCATGACAACCTGACAAGGAGAACATATGACACAAGGAGAGGAATATTGACATAAATTGGAGATAAGACAAATAAAGACAAAGTGATTGAGTGCACTAATATGCCCCCAAAACAAGGGTTACTCTCTAGAGACTAGTGTAGACACCAAACTACACACATGGATGAAAAACAATTTTAAAAATTGTGTTTCTCTTAAAATATAATCTAGGTTTTTCTGAAAACTGGGAAACTTATTCATGAAGTATACAGCTAAAAACCCATTGAATTTTAGAGTAACCCAAATCGTAATTATAAATATAAAACCTATTCTTCAGAGGGGTTTAGCTATATTTTTTCAATACCAACAATGTCTTCAGTGAGCTTCAATGTTTCCTATAAACCATTCCATTGCAAATTATCTCAATCTACTTCAAATCTAAACTCCAATAAGCAAGAAAACTCTTAAATGTGATTTTGAAACTCTTCAATTTTACATTGTTCATTTTGTCAAACAATTAGTATGCATCCTTTCTATTCAAAACTAAAATGTGGAAATCTTTTCCAACACTATGCCAATCAATACTCTTCCTTTCTAATGAGACAAAATGGTTAACACAACTTCGAAAGATCAAGTTTCTTCATTGATGTTCTAAACTTAGGCTAGTCAAGTCTAGTAGGTCTGCCTTTTCCAATTTTCTTCATTTTTTTTCTTATCTGGTTGAGATAAAATCAACATTCAAATTATATTTTATCTTGATTCAAATCATGTAGAATTTTTTACCTGTTCCTTGAGATCCCACTGTACTTTCTTTCTGCAATTTTGTCTTTGTCACATACAGTCGAGATCTGTTGAAAGTTTCCATTTCTCATAGTCTTCGAATACCTTCATTAGGCTCCAAGACAAGTGTTCCAATCGATCTACATCTACCAATTATTCTAATACTCTTTCAAATAATGAATTCAATCGATTGTATCTACCCGTAACACTTGTTTTGAAACTTCTAATGCATGAAGAATTATAAACACTATCAGGGGCTGAAACTTTACTAACTTAAAGTAAATAAAAAACCCACAAAAATACTTCAATTTCAGGATGATTTACCTACGGGAACTATTTTTCCTATGTTTCCCTAATCGACAACACAAGGACCAAAAATACGTATAAAAATGAAATTTTGAGTTGTCAAGATTTAAAAAAATTCATACATGCTTAAAATTGTGTCCTCTATATCTGAATCTTACTAGCAAAGGATTATAATACCTCTTACGTGATTGTGTATATGCTCCTCTCGGCCTAGGAATAAAGCCCCTTACACAATCCAAATTGAGCATCGATAAAACATGAAACAAAATATCTTTTTCCTGCATAATCAATCATTCTTCCTTCATTAGTCATTATTCACCTCATTACATCATAATTTTCTATTGTCACTTCTTTCCCACGTGCATATCTAAACCAAAATGGTTGTCTTCTCTAAATTAAACCTAGAAAACTAAGATCCTAGAATTAATCAACTTATACCATATTAGCCTCAACCATACTCTAAACTTGATACATGACCAAATCACTTCCAACTAATCTATGAATACATCCACAACCACTTCATACACTTTTTCATGGCCTTATGTGGCATATACCTACTTAACCAAGCCAATTTCACCTTTTACCAAGCTTATTGACTTTCACTACAACACTTACACACATATTGAGTTTTGAATAACTCCAACATCGAGTGTAAACCATCTTGCCAATATTCCTAGACCCTCTAAACACCTAAGAACCTATGATGCTCCTTCATCATATTCCCGTGGAAGAGAAAATTGAGCTTATAGCTCAAATGCATTCACTTTATCATCTTCTCTATTTTAACTATTGCTCTTCTAGTTGTAAGTTGCTTCTTCATGCCTGCATAGAATGCATTGTCCCATGTCTATGAGTCCAAGATTCATCATTCTTCTTCTGGTCTTTCTTATGCTTGTAGTTTGCTTTTCCTTGCTTTTGGTTGCTTTTTATGTTCTTATTTTTATCTTCATGCTTTGTTGGTTCTGCCTGCCACTTCTTGATCCATATCCACCTTCATACCCTTGTTTCATTTCCTTTGTGAACCTTCCACTTGTTGTGATGACTGTATTATCCTTGTCCTTTCTTAGGAAATGGGATTCCTTCATCTTCACTTTTTTTCCTTGTGTTGTTGAGTAGTTTCTTGATTCACTCTCAGTTGTCTTGCTTCCTTATTTTCTATGAATGCTTCTACCACCCATTCATATTGATGAGCATGCTCATGTGTACCACATCTATACCTCCACCTTTTCACTTGTGTTTGTACTAGTTCCATTGTTTTGCTTCTCCCTGGTGACACCTTCATTTGAGTCTTGTGTCTTACCTCTTTTATTCTTGCCTTTTCCCACATTTTTACATTGTCTTGTTAATAATTTTTACACCACTTGCTCTGACTTTCCATGGCTATAATTGAGGTTTCAATGGCTCTTCCATACACATGAACATATGCTTGTGCTTTCCCTCTATATCTTTTCCTAATTCTCTCCTTGACTCGCCTTCTTGCACACAACTGAAACTATATTAGAATCATGTTTTAATCTATGATTTTTCCCTTCTCTGCAATTATTCTTTCTTCTATGGTTTCATTATCCATTCTCAATGCTCTATTTTTTATCCTCTTCGTTGATGATTTGATACACTTCTCCTTCAACCCAATAGCTCATTGTATTTTGACATTTTGAATTAGATATATCTCCTTTGATTAGTTATCTTTGACCTATTTCCTACAACATGGTTTGTCTTGTTTGTGTTAGCTTCTTCACTTGTCTTATCATCATGCATTTATGATCTATGACCTTCAAGGTCTCTTAAATCTAGTCTCTTACACTACCTCAAGAGTTTTTAGGATGTTGTTTAGCAAATGCTCTCTTTCCACATGAACATGATGTTGCTTCATGCTATTTAACCCCTCCTGCAACTATTTTCCTAGTCTCAAACCTTCACAACTTTGTTTGATCTCTCCTATCTCATCTAGAAAACAAACAATTTCAAAAAACTTCTTAGATGTATTCATAATTACTTTTGAATTCACCTTTGGCTTGATTATGTCCTTTTCTAGGACTGATTTTATCTCCCCGTACTGAATTTCCTCTTCCATTGTTATAAATTGTCTCTAACCTCCAATTATGCTTTTCCTAGGCACATTACCATACAAAATAAATGTTGAGTCAATACTCAACTTCTTGTAATCTAGGATTTCTTCTAAATTTCTTATTATATTCTTGTTTAATCCAATACTAACACCTTCTTGGCCGGTTACCTTTGTATACTTTGTAGTCACTTCTTCCACTTGATATGCCAAACCTGATATGTGTGTGTGTGTGTGTGTGTGTGTGTGTGTGTGTGTGTGTGTGTGTGTGTGTGTGTGTGTGTGTGTGTGTGTGTGTGTGTGTGTGTGTGTGTGTGTCTTCTCAGCCTTCTCCAACAGTCCTTCATCATCTTGATAATATTCTTCATGATTATTCACTCCTTCACCATACAGTGATTGCCCTGAAACTTGGATTCTAACCTCCAATCTTCCTACATTCTCATACACAACTAAGAATTCTGATTTTTTGCCTATTCTTTTCCCATGATCATTTTTGTTTTCATCAAATCTTCCATTCTCAAACGTTCTATGAAGTCTATAGGCTTGTCTTCCTCCATATCTTGTCCTTCTTGATTACATTCTTTCTTAGACTCATGTTTTTCCTCCTTGAACTCATCCATTAGTCTTTAAAGCTTTCTAGGTTGTTCTTCAATTATATATTTTCCTTTCATGGATCCAAGTAATTCTTCTAACCTCTGCAATTCTTATCTCCATGTGAGAGGGTATACCTCTTCTAATTAATCATACTTGAGACCAAATTGGTCTTCCTTCCTTCTATAATCTTCACTTTCTTTCTTTGTTGAAAGGATCCAAGTAATTCTTCTAACCTCTACAATTCTTATCTCCATGTGAGAGTGTATACCTCTTCTAATTAATCATACTTGAGACCAAATTGGTCTTCCTTCCTTCTATAATCTTCACTTTCTTTCTTTGTTCTTCCTTCATTCTCAACAATGCTTAGCAATTTGTTAGTTGTACATGTATACACACATGTAGACATAAGATTAGATGGAAAAATTTCTTGTTTCTTGACCCCCATGCCTACTCCCATTATGGTTTATTTTCTCTTCTTGCAACAATTCATGTCATTTGGGTTTGTTTACAAGCCTTCATCATGCATTCCTCCTTCTCCGGCTAGCATATCCTTACCCAAGTAACCTAGTGCTTCTCTATGGTGGTATTTCCTATCCACCACCTCATTGTCTTCTCCACAACTTCTCTTTGTTGTTATCTTCTTCTTTTGACCAACTCCTTGGTCACTTAACACCCTTCTTGGTGTTTCCTCACTCACATTGTCTCTTCTCACAAGTGCATTAGTACACATCTCTATCTCTACCTTCGCTTCTCTTGAAGGTCTTCTTATTCCCATCCACAACTTATCATAACCACTTAACAAATATTCACAAGGTGACACTTCCTTCACTATTTTTGTCTCCCTAACCTTCTCTATTGTATTGTGTAGGTACTTATTCATGGTCATCAACATGAAACTTCCATCTTCCTTACCTCTTTCACACTTCAAGGGTATGAGTCTATGCCAATCTCCATCCTTACAAACTGTCTAAAAATTAGTTTTCAAATCATGTTTGGATTTCCTGTCAAATTTCCAAGGTCTACCTAATAGCAAATGACATACGTCTATAGGTAGAACATCACACAACATTGTATCTCTATAATTCCCAATTTTAAAATGAATAACACTTTGCTCGTGTACCAAAATTTGATGATTCTGCTAAACCCATGCAATATGATAAGGTCTTGGATGTCGAAGTCTTCTTAATCTCAACTTCTACACCATGTACTCAGACACAACATTATATGTGTTTCCACCATTTATGATAACATCACACTCTTTTCCTCTAGACTTGCATCTAGTTTTGAAAAAATTCCTTCTCTGACTCACATCTGTGTTTTGACCACTCAAATATGCCTCTTGATCTCCTGGTTTACCCAAGACTCTCTTCATCAAGAAAGATTCACTCTTCATTACTTAATTCTTTTTACACAACTGATTTTGTTCTACTGCCTACCCCTTTTCAACTCTCTTAGGGCAATCTATGTCTCTAGCATTTGTATAGCTATTACAATTTGTATTTACTTCAGCAAATACAAACATACCTTTTCTACTTCATCCTGAATACTTAATTTCTTCTCCCATATAGCTTGTAGATTCCACTCTACTGTTGATATCTGAAGATGATATTCTCTCCCTAATCAAATGCTCTAATGTATCCATTCTTGCCTCCATTTGTGCTTTCATCATCTGAAACTACTCCATCAACTTGCTAATCAAGTTCTCTTGTTTGTTTTGCATTCTTGGATACATTTGTGTCATCATCATCAAGGTCTGTTGTTTAACACACCTATGAGCTAGGCTCTGATACCAAAATTGGTGTAGACAATAAACTACACACATGGTTGAACAAGGATTTTGAAAAATGGGTTTCTCTTAAAATATAATCTAGGCTTTCCTGAAAACTTGACAACGTATTCATGAAGCATAAGGCTAAAAACCCATTAAATTTTAGAGTAACCCAAATCGTAATTATAAAGATACGACCTATTTTTCAAAGGGGTTTAGCTAGATTTTCGCAATACCAATAATGTCTTCAGTGAGCTTCAATGTTTCCCATAAACCATTCAATTACAAATTCTCTCAATCTACTTCAAATATAGACTCCAATAAACAAGAAAAATATTAAATGTGAGATTGAAACTCTTCAATCTTACATTGTTCATTTTTTCAAACAATTAAGAGAGATAACCCTATAACCATACACCTAAATTTAGGGGCATGTAGATATATGTAGGTATGTCAATAACGTAAAAAAAATTTATCATCGTGTACAATATGATCATGCCATATCAACATTTTTCGTTTCATGTGTTTATTTGGAGGGAAAATTACTTTTTGAATTGATTTAATATAAAGAAAATTAATATAAAGCATTTGAAAGAGGGACCAATGACTGAGCAATCTATGTGTCACATTCTCATTAACTCTTAAAAAGTGTCATTAACCAAAAAGTGAACAACTATTGGTGCTTTTGTCAACAACCTATGGTGAAAAGATATGTACATGTTTTGGTGCATGCACGATTATAGGGTCCTCTCCCCTAGTATGCATCCTTTTTATTCAAAACTAAAATGTGTAATTTTTTTCTAACACCATGCCAATCAATACTCTTCCTTTTTAATGAGACCAAATGGTTGACAAAACTTCAAAATATCAAGTTTCTTCTTTGATGTTCTAAAATTAGGCTAGTCAAGTCTAGTAGGTCTACCTTTTCTAGTTTTCTTCATTTTTTTCTATTTGGTTGAGAGAGAATCAACATTCAAAATATACTTTATCTCAATTCAAATCATGTACAAATTTCTATACATGTTCCTTGAGATCCCACTATACTTTCTTTGATATATATCATTGATTAGGCCTTCAATTTTGTCTCTATCACATACAGTCGGGGTTTGTTGAAACTTCCCCTCTCTCATAGTATTTGAATACCTTCCTTATTCTCTAAGACACGTGTTCCAATTGATCTCCATCTACCAATTATTTTGACACTCTTTCAAATAATGAATTCAATAGATTGTATCTATTTGTAACACTTGTTTTGAAAATTATAATACATGAAGAATTATACACACTATCAGGGCTTGAAAATTTACTGGCTTAAACTAAATTAAAACACCAAAAAATACTTCAATTTCGGGACAATTTACCCACAGGAACTATTTTTCCTTTGTTACCCTTATCGACAACCCGATGACCAAAAATACGTATAAAAAATGAAATTATGAGTTGTCAGGACTTTAAAAAAATTCATACAGGCTTAAAATTACGTCCTCTATCTCTGAATCTTACTAGTAAAGGATTATAGGACCTCTTGTGTGACTGTGTATATGCTCCTCTACCTAGTGCCTCTGAAATGTTTTCACTAGGAGATGTGTCCTTTTCATTCTTTTTCTTTTTTAATTTGTGTTTCTCGCATAACGCCTCAAAAAGGTTTTCACTATGCGAGAAATGATTTTTATTTTTCTTGATTTTAACTTATTTTACCTTGGGACTAGAAATTTCAAGTTCTTCACCAAAGTAAGCAGTAGCATCAAGGTTTATATTGAAACCCTTCTTGTGATCCGATAAGGGGAAAGGGTCTCGATCCCCGAGGAACTCTTGGATGGACTCATCATTTTGAAAGAGGTCTATGGAAATATGACACTATTGATCCTAATCAATAATGGAAGGGTAGGCAATGTAAATGGTTCTAATGGATAGGTATTCAAGGAAAAGTGTGGTTTCAACGAGGTATTCAAAGAGGCTATGTGTGGAACTAGTCTCACTTTCAGAATTCGAGTCCCCATCGCTAGTTAATACATCGAATATGATTGGTCTCTTCTTAAATGCCCCATATCGTAGACCATAAATATAGAGGTTAGATTTGATTTCCATGGGTTTGAGAGTGCCATGTCCTTATGGGCATAGCCATCTTCATTTCTAATTCAAGTTTTTCATCATTTGATGTGCCTTGGTATATTCGATGGATTCGTAGCATTCTGTCATCTTATCTTTGTATAGCCAAGAGTCGCTACAACCTTGAATATGCTCATCTTCTAGATATCCATGTTGTCTCCAAAGAGTAGTTCCTATTAGTACAAAATCACAGCACCCCCAAATGAATCATCAGATATACTTTTCTAAGGCATATTCATTTGGTGTGATTCGCATAACATTAAGTTATTCCCCAAAGTGTGGGACTTTGCAGATGGGAAAAACTCTTCAGATTAAAGGTTGGTTCCTATTCCTCTGTTTAGGTACATGCGTGAAAACTTGCAGAGGGACTATTCCTAAACCTAACCTAAGTTTTACCAAGTAGGCATGGATAAAAGGAATGTGGGAAATGAAACTAAGCTATAAGGTGATACACCAAAGGAATGATGAACATTAGTTTTGATAATAGACACAAACCAACAAAATACATACGATGATCAAGCACAGATAACCAGATTTGTAATGAAAGACCAGATGAGAGAAAATGAGACAAGAAAGGATCTAAAATCGATCACAAACGTATTTTATTTTTCTGGAGATTGATACAATGCATTACAAATGGCTAGAAAGGCAAGCAATGTATTACAACTCTAAGGGGAGGTCTAAAAATCCATGAGTTTTTTTTTGCTAGAAGGAAAGGGGAGCCTGCAAAACATAAGAATGTCCAACCCTTTACAATGAGTCCTGACCCTATATTTATATATTCAATCAGAGAGAAGAAAGAGAGAGAGAGAAGTGGGAAAATCAGGTTGAAGCTCAACCACTGCTATTAACGCCTCCCACAAAATCTGCCCCCAAATCTACGTTGACTACATCAACCACTGGTTAAGCACCTTGAAGGAGGAGGAAATGACAGAGTAGATTTAATCCAATCTGGTTGTTGAGGTAGATAGATCCCGCATTAATTTCCCTGAAGATATTTTCTCCATTTTCCTTTACCTAATCTCCCCAAACTTAAAGTTTCAGATCTCCATGGCATGGGCGAAGCCGATATCTTTACAACAGTGTTAGATTTGTAATATTTTGAGCCCTGATTCGAAAGATATACCGCTTTGAAGTTTGTATCGGGTCCGTACAACAGAGCGGGAAAACCAGTTTGAAAAATGGGACCCCTCTTTAATATAGGACACGTGGTTAGATGGCACATGCCTGAGGGTGGCCTCTGTATCTTGCTTTTGGAAAAGTGTGGGGTTGACACGTGGTTGGCTGGATGACCTCCTCAATTTCTATGTTTCTCAGCTAATTCATTTTCTTGACGAGGGCATATATCTTGACCGGGGACATGCGGTGGTCTGGGGCTTGTTTGAGAACCCTCTCTCCATTCGACCCTTGAGTTAGTGCCGTTTGGACACTTGGCACTCTCCATCGGCCTGCCACTATGCATTGACTATTCAACCCCACTCTGTCCCCTTTAAAGAGATTGGACGTGTGGAGGTTCCATGATCATTTGAAATCCCAATCAAGATTTTCCTTTGAAGGAGCATCGGGTTGACACTTGGAAGCCTCTGCAGGTCTCTAGACTTTTCAATGACCTCTACCTTACCTTTTCGGACCCTGAGCTCCATGGTGAACTGGCGCTTGTTTGAGCCTCCACATTTGGATTCAATTTTGGAGATGCACCGCTTGGACGCGTGGCAGTCTTGCAATTACTTCTATACTTAGCCTTTTTAGAGGCCCGCCCTATCCACCTTTTGACCTCTATTGACCATTTGCTACGTGGAGGGCTGGTGCAAGTTTGAGTCTTTACCTTGGGTTTCCATCTTGGATTTGCATCGAGCCAACACCTGGCACCTTCCTGCCTAGCCAAAGACTTTTCAACGGCCGTGTAACATTTGGGGGCCTTGGACACGTGGAAGCCTTGCACTCGTTTGAACTTCCCTTCTTGGATTCACCCTTGGAGAAGTGTCGTTCTGACACATGGCTCTCTCTGCTATCTCCTCCATACTTAGCTGATTTTTGGACTCGTTCTGAACTGTTTTGAGCCTGAAGACTTCAGATCTTCTCGATTTCCTCCTTTTCTTGCTCCTGGCTTCTCTGTGATGCTATTCGTCCTCCTCTAACCCTATTGTTCTATTTCTGAGCCCACCTGTAACCTGTAGAATGGATTCAAGGCCCGGATCCACTCAATAGAGTCATTTTCTGGATTTCTCCCACATAGGGTTGTTTGACCTTCACAGGCCCCGCCACTTCCATTATAGAGTCCCTCTGCAATCTGTTTGCAAGATCTGAACATGATTTCTCAGGTTCTTTCAATGTGGGGTCATTCTGATCTAATATTATTCCCGGGGGCAAAATATGGATAACAATTCCCAAATAGTAGATTGGAGGTTCTTGTAAATGAGGAAAATTAGGGAGCCCATAACTACGAGGCAAAATGGGAATTGGCCAATGAGGAATGCATTTTCAACAGTGTACTTGACGATAAATTTACGAGAGAACTTAATCTTAGATGATGGTTTGGACGTAGACGTTTCTCAAGAAGGTGCAGAGACATGAGGGTGGAGCAAAATTTCAGGATCAATATAGTTATTGGCAATAGGGATGACATGAGGCTCAAATATGCTATGAGTGTATGGGAAATAATTTTCATTTGAGTACTTTGCTTCGAAAAACTTACAATACTCAAAGGGGTTGGCATCACCAAGCAAGGTGAACTCTTTATCGTTATGCGGGAACTTGATACATTGATGGAAAGGGGAGGGCACGACTTGCCTCGCATGGATCTAAGGTCTACCCAGAAGAATGTTATATGATGTTTCCATGTCAATGACATGACATATAGTTTTGAGGAGTTGTGGGCCCACTTGTATGGGTAGATTAAAGGTACCAAAGGACTGGTACTTAGTATTATCATAACCATGAATTGTAATAATGTTAGCATCTAAATCTTTTGATATATGACCAAGGCAATGAAGGATTTTCATAAAGTAGATGTTAATAGTTGCTATGTTGTCTATAAGAACTCTTTTGACCTTGTGATCTGTTACATAGGATTTGATATACAAAGAGTTGTTTGTTTTGAAGGTTAGGGTAGGTTTGCAATCACAGCTTGAAACTGTTGAACATTAAGGGTCATCGAAACATATGCTTCGTGAAGATCACAAGTGAGGATGTCTTTAAATTTAGGTGACTCTTTCAATAACTCTATTAGAGATATATGTGGAGGAGTATTCGCTAACTATTTCTTAAGGTCGAATTGACCGGGAGTAGAAGATTTAGCATTAGAATTTGAATTTTGATTTTAGGGATTTGTTGTTTTAGACGTTTGCGGCTCGGAAGAAGATGTAGATGGTTGGTTTTCAATGGGAACCCATATCTTCTTTTGACGTGTGGCAATAACATTATTTGGAGGTTTGAATTTAATGGTAGTGACCGTAGGATGCACTTCCTCAATAAATGAGATAATTGATTTAAACTCAATGTTATTAGAGGACGGGCCTTTATCAACATTCTTACTATTGGCACCGTGTTTTGGGAATGGGTTTGTAAACACCTTAAGATTATCATTTGGTATTTTTTTGGATGAAGGTTCATCAACTATAATTTCCCTGTTATCGATAAGGTTTTGGACAAAGTGATATAAACAGACACACCGATCAGATGTGAGACCATTGATGCGATGAAAATCACATTAAGTGTCAGGTTTGTACCAAGAAAGTTTAGGTTCTCATACAACTCAAGGTCTTGTGATAATGAACTATACATCTAAGAATCAACACATGACTCTAGGATGCACTCGACCTCCTGAGGTTGTGCCGGGCCAACCGATAGGAGATGGAAATATGTCTATGGGATGGCTAAATAGGATAAATAGGTGGGGTACACAAAAATAAATTAAAAATGGCTAACAAGCTAGATCAAGGAAAATGAATGTATGTTATGATCACTATGGGAATCTGTTCGTTAAAGGTAATGAATGTTTTTTTAACTTAGGTAGGAAAAATGGAACAGTCGAAGAGAATGGACACATGAAGATTTATATCAATGTCAGTGTCACTAAAAACCCTCTAAAATGGTTGTGGAATACGTCTAACGTTTACCTCGTAAAAATCTCTAGACAAGGTCATAGAGGAGTGAGAGGAGACATGTGGGAAGAATGAATATGTGGATTGTGGGATCTAATATGCACTAGGCCAGTTGAACCAGAACTTTTTAGCTTTATCATCTTCGTGGTTCAAGGCTATCAGCTATGAGATGATGTTGGATGGAATTGGGGTGGTTTGGAATATAAGTTGTCTCAATCCCTAGTCAATTTATGTTAATCATGTTACAATATTCAGTTGTGGCACTCTTGGGTCACACACAAGTTGTCTAGGATTCCTAGGGCCTTAGACGGTCATGTGGATGTGTAATCAATTAATATAAGTTAAAAAACAAACACGCAAAGAATCTACAAGAAGCAAGGTCAGTGTTTAGGTAACCTAGGCCAACTAAGAATACATGGGGAGTTGTGTTGATTTATTTCTAATTAGTTCTATATGCCTAAATTAACAAAGAAATACAAGCAAACTTGAATTAAATCAAATTTATAACTCTCTTTGAATCAAATTAAATCTGTGTGTAACTAGTTAATTTAACAAATGAAAGATAATTGATTAAACAAGGAAAATAAACCTAATATATTTGTTTTTTGTGCTTTTTAATGGTTTTAATAGAAAGGGAATAAAACAAATAAAAGAAACTAACTACTTTAATCTAATGTTTTTAGAATTTTGTGTTTACTAGAAAATTAAAAAAATGTGCACAGACAAAACTACTTCCTCTAATTAAACAAAATTACTTATACTCTAATACAAATTAAACTAAACAATGAAATATCTGGATGTGGTTATTTCCATGTTTCATAGGATTTAATCTCATCTAATAAAAACAAAGGTTTTCCTAATTTGTAGTTGTGGATTCTACTTCTTTTGATTCTACTTCAGAATCATGGGAAGAGTGAAAATCTTCTCAGCAACAATTCTTCCCCTAAAGCTTCCCCGGTAAAATAGAAGCTTTCTAATGAAGAATTATAAACTGAATTCACAAATACAGAAGCTTATAAGACTAACTTCCCGTGTAAATCCATAGGGATAGGCAAGGAAGAAACTTTCAATAGAAGCTTTGTTCATGTAAAACTAAATCTGAATATTGAATGCAATGAACTTTATAAACAATTTAACAATGAAGAAATGAAAACACATTATGGCAAGAACCTCCTCTGAATTCTTCCCAAGAAAATCCACAAGGATGATCTGAGAGGAAATCCTCAACAGAAGCTTTGCAAATGAAATCTATTGTAACTACTACAATAATTTTACGTTTCTAAACAAATGTATTTAACAGATTATAAAATTGAATCTATCTAAATAAACTAAAGAAACCTCTAGGAATTTAATGACACCTCCAACCTGGAAATGTTGTACAGAGATAAATACAACGTTGGCAAATTTTTTTTATATCCCTCAGGTTCTTTTCCAATGAGTTTCCAAACGTGTACAGGGAGTTGTGTTGGAGGTGTGCGGAAAGAATGGGAGAGTGTTGGAGTTGGTTGGTTTGCAAGTAGTTTGGTAGAAATGCGAGAAAGAGAGGAACAAGGTAAGTGAATTGGTTTTCTTGCTCACTTCTTGGTTGGATTTTTCTAGCATAACAATGTAATTCCAAATCAAGAGACTACAACCAACACTTCGGGAAAAATCTTGGATTTTATAGAAAATTGACAGAGAAGTGGTCTAGCCTACTTGGCAACCAATAAGTGCCACAACACCCATGGGAGTAATAATTAACTTACTTATAATAGTAAGTAGAGAAGAAGCAATCTATACGCATCTAACAAGCTCAAAAGCAACTGATTTGGTCAAGAAACATGCGAGAAAGGTGAGTTTGAAGAAAACAACATGCATCCAAAAATAGTTGGAAGGGCTCGGTTAAATGCGCACGAAACCGTTAGTCTGCATAGACCTGCGGTTACGTAACTGTACGATGGAAAAGTGACATGTGAGCATGGGAATCTATAAGAACTTCTTCCTTGTACCCGACCTCCCGAGGTCATGTCGAGACAACCAGTGGATGTTAAAATGTGAATGAATACTGACAAGCTAATCGGGTAATCTTAGATCCTCAATACGTAATAATGGGATCTACGAATATAAGGCGAAGAAGGCCCTCCTAACCTGAATTGGTGTAATAGTTCGTTCAGATATAATGGCCATTCAGAGGCTCCAATCAATGTCGAGATATGTCGAGACCCTGTTTCTTAGTTGTTGGATACGTGGATAGTGACCTATGGGAGCTTCGTATATATCTCTAGACAAGGTCTTGAAAATGGTGATGGGCAACTTAAATGGATTTGCCATGGACTATGGGTGGTTTACTGGTCTAGCCCAAAAAATGTTAGATTGATTGGCTTCTATATTTAAGACAAATAATTGCGTGATGATATTAGGCGGGAGTGGTGAGGATCCAAATACCAGCGTTCGCAAGCCGGTGTCAATACTTAACTGATTTATAGGCCCGTTGGGTTATGGGACTTATGGATCACAACCATGAGTGCGTGGTTGTTGTGGACCTATTATGGTCATGTGAAGAAGCAATCCCTTCTTCCAATTATCTATTAATCGTATGCCTTTTCAGCTTCTATGTTTAGAACTAGAAGCTGTATGATTTTCTCGGAATACCTTACAGGTGTTCTGGCAACTTGGATGCGTAAGATAGTATCTATGTCAACGAGGAGGTCTCCTGCATCAAGTTGTGGAACCAAAGGATCGCAACCAAATGTTTGCTATCTTTCGAATCCTTGCACAGTCATTCAGATGTTTTATCAAGGCAGCCTATAGTTTGGATGGTTTGACCAAAATGTGTAAGCTTTGTTGTCTTCGATGTTTAATCCTCTTAGTTACTCACTAATTGCTTGTAAGTTTGTTGTTGCTCAAAAGACCTGTATCCTGAGGTCCTGATCTATATCAGCTAATGTCATGGGTAGATTTGGCTGAGACACCATGGGTTCAAATATATATTCTCTAGGCTCTCTAGGTCCTGTCATTGTCATACAAAATGATTCAACTTCTAACTAACATTAATAAACTGATTACGAAAGAGGTATTTACACTATGCAAGCATTCTTCTATTTTTGTATTTTTCAAATATGTATTTCAACGAAATTAAAGAATAGCTACTCTAGTATTTAGAAAATGAACAACTAATCTAGTAACATAATAAAATAAGCAAGGTATCCTGGTATGGCTATTTGCCTGTGCAACTGTGATTTTATCGTGAATATCTAAGTAGCTATATATTCTAAATTAGAAAGACTCTCGATCCTACCTCAGAAGTGAGGAATGAATCACAATTTCTCAGAAACTATCAATCCCCACAGCTTCCCTGGCAATATCGAAAGCTATATTTAACTGAAATGAGATGATTTACTACTCTATTTGATATATTGAAATTAGAACTTTGATAGCTCAAACCTGGCGTTTATAGAATAGTGGTAAATCCAGTTGTGTGTGACTTTGTCCCCTCAGTGTGATCTCCTCGTTCCTTTGTGTCCTTGTGAATCTAGAAAAGCGTGTATTTGATAATATCAACAGAAGATGGTATTCGAACAATGACAGCCTTGGATATAGACCGAATACAATGCAAGTAGGAGAGGGATAATGCAAGTGAACAGAGCTTGACTATGTAATTCCTAGCAGGATTTATTGTGAGAATATAACACAAGTGTGCCCAGAGTTTCAGAAACTATACTTGTGAAAAAACAAAACCTATAACTTTTAATGGATTCTAGTCTAGAAATGAAGCTATTCTATGCTAAAACTTGATTATATGGAGCAACAATGGAACAAGACTGAAACAAGAAGATCATATGACCTCAAAAATGCCAATAGTGGAAGCAAAACATGAAACTAACAAAATTCTAAGCAAGAAATTGAAAGACTGAATAAGAGAATTCAGAAGATGAGGGGCCATTTGCTTGAAAACAAGCTGGCTATTTATAACCAGTGCACTTACTAGAGGGTAACTCCCATTTGAACTCTTTTACTATAAACAATGGAGAGACACTATTACCAGGGAACCAAAAACATTAATACAAGCTAAAGTGGTTAAAGAAAGTGTGTAAAATCCAAGATTTACATTTGACGTGATTGTCAGAAGGATCTGTAAAATACGTACAGGACCGCCGCCCTGTGCAGGGTGGCGATTACGGGACCGCGACCGCTGCCTTGTCCTGGGTGGTGGTCATGGCATCGCCGCCCAGGCAAGGCGGCAGTTTCGTCACTGAAGACAAAATGTAAAGAAAAGAGGGGGGAATGGGAAAATTAAAGCATGCAGAGGCTGAGCAGGGCATGCGGGATACAAGCATATACTTGGCGAGCCTTTCTGGATTCCGAAAACCTTGCGAGGAGACCTGTGTCATCATTAGGGCATGTGTAACATCGTTCCGGTGGTGTAGTACCCTATAATTTCGGATACGTACATATTGCCCCCTCGGAGAAGCGTCTTAGCCATGAAGAGGCGTAAAACGGTGGGTCCAAGTATGGCAGTCCTGAAATGGGGAGTTACGAGTTATACCTGACACGCCTGTGTGTTAGAAATTCGCCATCCAAGATCCCGCTACCTGCAAAGTGAAAAAGGAGACTCAAGTGCAGATAGATAATAAATTGAGAAATAAGAGTGAATTGACATGAAAAGAGGACTTTACCATCTACGCGGGGTTTAGAAATTACCTCCGTCGACGCTCCAATCCTGCGAAAGACATTCAAAACTCATTTTTAGAAAGCTATATATATAAAACAAAGTCATTTTAATATTCATTTGCGCGGATTGATTTGATAATTTTTGAGCTTTGGGACCCACGGTGACAGTTTTTGACGAGAGTATAGTCAAAACGTTTGTGGCGAGATAGCGATCATGCCTCTGAGAGTGGAACATCGACCCACGAAATCTCAAGTTAGTTCCTCTCATTTTATCATTTTTAGACCTAAAATGTGGAAATGATGAAAACTTTCTCTCGGGGGAGTTATTTTTGAAAATGTTAGTTTTAAACGTGTCTCTAGGGGGGGCACCCATAGCGTAGGTTTTCATTTTAGCTAAAAAGGTGTTTTTGTTTATTTTTAAGCATTTTATAGGGCTTATGACCCGTTTGAGTTTGCGGGACAAAACCGCCGCCCTGTGCAGGGTGGCGGTTACGGGACCGCCGCCTTAAAAGGCGGCGGTTACGAAACTGCCGCTCTGCACATGGCAGCGGTCTGCGACAGAGGACCAAAATAAGACAAAATCTAGATTATTTTTGCATGTATAGCATTTTTACATGTTTTTAATAGTTTTTCAATTGGATTTCAGTACTAACTCCTTTTTTATGTTTTTGGGTGTATGCAGAAGAAGGAGGAGTATATTAGATGGATCTGGGAGAGGGAGTGTGATTGGCTCGCAGCAATGTTAGAGGCACTCTCCCAGGTAGAGCGAGATACTCTCTAGAGGGCTGGTATTTGGAGGATTTCCCAGGTCCCTCATGTTGCACCTACCAGTCATATACAGTGTGACTTATTTTCATATTGGGTTGTGGATCGGAACACCTTTCGATTGCCAGGAGTTAAGGGTGAGTGGTCTATCACCCTAGAAGATGTTTACCGTATACTGGGGGTTCCGATCCTTAGGCGGCGGCTGTCTCTCAAGACAGAAGTATCGAGATCACAGGTGGTTCAGTGGGCCACCTATATGGGAGATGCAATTGTGTCGATGGGATCGAACAAGGGAGTGAGGATCTGCTCCATCATTGAGTCAGACATTCCCGTGCTCCGCAAGGCCATCATGGGCATCCTTGCCTCCAAATTGATCGAGGACAAGGGAGGGGACACCCTCTTATATTGTTGGGCCCCTATTATTGCACAGATTGATGGCCATAGATGTGTCTATGCTTGGGGAGTAGATATCCTCGGGACTACCTACCATGATTTATACAGGGTATTCTGATTATAGGGGAAGTCACTGAGCCACCCGACTCTTGTCATGAGTTGGGTGTATGAGCATGTCACCCCATATGGGAGAGGTGTAGAAGTAGAGGACCCCAGGGCCGTCAAGGCAACAAGGTGGATGGGGATGACAGTTCTTAGAGCACCCCACCAGCCAGTGGCCTCTCTGACCACTGCAGACATGGAGGCCACTCCTTATCAGGCCATGGAAGGGGTATGGGGAGAGGAGACTGTTACACTGATTTCTTGTCAGACTACCAACCAGTTGATAGACAAGGTGGGGAAGTTGGAGATCCACCCCTTTGATAGAGTGCCACAATAGTTCAGCCTCCCTTATAGTGACATGCTTCCCCCGGTGGTGCCAGCATATAGATCTATCCGCAAGGCTCGGGGAGGTCCTAGAGGCCGGGGTTGGACCATTGTTACTCCTGGTGTTCCTATTGTAGCCAGGAGGGTAGTACGTGCCCGAGGGAGAGTCGGTGCTCCTCAGGCACCCTTACTTTGGATTGCTACTGGTCCCACCCATAGCAGTGATGAGCCCATTGACTAGGACTCTAAATCTAAGGAGTTCACAGGGGGAGAGACCGAGGAGGAGACAGAGGAGATGGAGATCAGCGAGACGGGTGGGGGAGATGATAGTGATCTCAAATGGCATGATACTCAGGAGATCCTACTGGTCGAGAGGGCGGAGCAGAGCGCAGAGAGGGTGACTCTTGTCTTAAAGGAGTTTCTCTCTCAGTACGTAGGTGGAGATGGCGAGTCCATTACAGGCCGTCACGTTGCCCTTGACGTGGGCGAGGGGCACTAGTCAATGGCAGCATCAGTGGTGGGCACGGATCCTAGAGATCCTTCTTAGAGGCCCAGAGATCCGAGTAAGTTATCACTCTTCTCTTGTCATTTGCTTTAGTTAGAATTGTCTTAGTTTGTCATTTCCTTTTGTTTTGTTTACACTTGGTTTTATCCTTAATTGTTTTCTAACTTGTTTTCTCCTTTGTTTGCAGTGATTGTTGATGAGTGGTGAGACTTGATTCACTGAGTATGCATGAATACCTTACTTCTCCCCTCAAAGAAAACATGTGCTGAACTTTCCGTGGACATGGGGGATCCCTCAGCAGCCGATAGGCATACTGATGCTTTTACCTCTGTCTGGCATGCGGCGAAGATCATGACTTCTCTCCATGTGGAGGTAGCTAGATATAGGACAGTCGAGCGCTTGATGAGGAAGAGTCATTCTCATAGCGAGATGACAACCACTGGTCATGACCGCAAGCCCTCAGTACATTCGGAGCACCGGTGTAGCCGGAGTCCTAGGCGTGGTCATGGGCCCTCTGAGGGATCCCATAGAGATTGAGAGACTATTTTATAGCATCTTGTTAGATGCATATACGAGTGTTTTTGTACTTTTTGGGCTCATTGAGCGTTTTGACCATGCCTAGTGCATGATGGCATTGTATATGAAACCTGATTTATATATATATATATATATATATATATATGTATCTCTTTTTTGATCCAGACTCTTGGTGCCGAGAATTTTGTGACTTTTTTCCATATGTGTACTTAGATGTTTTTAGAATACTGTTTTCATGTTTTCAGAATGTATGCAATGGATAACAAAATGTTTTACTTTTGTATGTTTTTTGTAATGTTGATATGAGATGATACTAACATATGGTACTATTGAACTTTAAAACTCTTTGGGAAATATTTGTAATTTCTTCTTATGTTGGAAAAACGTGATGAATGCATAATGATAAAGAGATGAACTTGTCCCAATCATAATTCCACGCAACTAGTAAGATGTGAAGGCTTAACACCAAGAGTTAGGAAGGGCACAAGTTGTATGAGTTTGATTGAATGGAATAATGAGAGACAGACAAACTAGTAACAGAAACTGAATTCAGACCTGCACACCTACCCTACTCAGAACTACTACCATGCGTAGAAGGCCACTTACTTTCTAGTTTATCTAGACTTAGATTTATAAATGGCAACTTGGTTGACAAAATCTGGTTTTGAGGATTTGATCTCTTTGGAATTTGGATATTTGTTTTCTCTTAATATAATTTGATTTGTGTTTTTAGCATACCAAGATTTGTTAATTTGTATGATTGGATCCCCCACACCCTACCTCATGCCACTAGTAAGAAGCACGGGTTTGTCACCAAAGGCAGGATATAGGCGAGTAAGGGCACTTCTTTCCTTTCCCAACCTCACACCACTAGTAAGAGATGTGGGCTTATCACCGAAGGTTGATGGGGCAAAGAAGTGTGTAAAATAAAATATTTTGTTTGCTTGGTTCTTTTGATTTTGACAGTTATGATCTATGACTTTGGAATATTTTTTCATTCAAAGAGATTTAAGATGGATAGATGTGACACCAAGAAGCTTCTAGAACAAACCATAGGTAAGGACAACTTCACCTAGTAGAAAGAAAGAGCAAAGCCAAGTATGTAGGCCTTGGTATGGTTTTCGTCAATGCTTGTCTGTCGAACTTGATGAAAAGATTTGAAAACAGTTGATGATGTTTGAAGAGATGTGTTTTGGATGCTTTTGCCAATATGTTCAGAAATTTTGTAACAGATTGCTTAAGAGTGAGTTCTTGGACTACCAGTTCTATGAAACCAATGAACAAAATGAAGCAGCTAAAAGACTAATACAATATAAGTAGCTATAATGTACAAGTAGTGATTTTGATGTTTTAGGCATAGAATCATTTAAGATGCAAGGAATTGACAGTTTCACTGAATTCCTCACCTTCTAGTGTGCACAAGAGATATGCATCATTTCCATAGTCTTTTATGACTCGGTATGGGCCCAACCACTTGGGCCAGAACTTCCTTCGCCGGTCTAGTCTTAGAACTAGATCTCCCTCATATATTTATCGTTCATAGACTTTTTTGTTGTACTGCCGGCACATCCAGTCGGCATAGGCTCTGTGCCTTTGCTCAGCGTTCAACCTGACCTTGTCAAGGCTTTCTAGTTGAGAGAGGCGTGCCTCTCTATAAGCTTCTTCATCCAAAATCCCTTGTAATGAGATGCAGAGACTAGGTATTTCAACCTCAAGAAGAGAACTGCTTCTGCCCTAAATACCAACAAGAAAGGGGTTGCATCTGTTGGTGTTCTTATTGAGGTTCGATGGTCCCAAAAGGTCGAATATAGTTTTAGGTGACAGTCTCACTTATTTTCCTTGATTATTTTGAGAAGGATAGCCTTTGACATTTTATTTGTCGCTTCAGCCTGCCCATTAGCTTGAGGATAGTAAAGAGAGGCCGTGTGATGGTTTATCTTGAACTTGCTACATAACTCACGGACCTCGTCGTTCTTAAAGGATGTGTCATTATCTGAGATAATGACTTATGGGACACCATACCTGCAGATAATTTGGTTCAGAATGAATTTGGCAATTACCGAACCTGGTATTGTGGTGAGAGGCATGGCCTCCACCCATTTGGTAAAATATTCCATTGCTGTAATTATAAAATTATGGCCGTTGGTTGATGAGGGAGAGAAATTCCCTATCAATTCTAGACCCCACATGTAGAAGGTGCGCAGAGTCACTATTGGTTACAGGGATTGTGTTGGCATATGAATCTCGTGAGAGAATTCCTAGCATTTGTGGCACTTACGTACAAATTCCATTGCGTCATGCTCGAGAGTGGGCCAAAAATAGCCCATCCGATGTATTTTGTGAGTGGTGGCGTGACCACTGAAGTGGCCTCTGCCTATCCCACTGTGGGATTCATGAATAATCTGTTTAGATTCTTCTGTGTCGACGCATCTTAGAAGCATGCCGTCGAAGGCTTTACGATAGAGTACTTATTCTAAAACAACATATTTAGCGGTAATAATGTGTAACCACCTTCTTTGTTGTGATGTGGCACCTTCCAGGTATGTATGGTTCATGATAAAATTGATGATATCCATGTACCAGGGACATGTAGAGATGGCAGGCCTGGTTTCGATGAAGTACACACACTTGTCAGGAAAGTCCAAATTTACCATATTACCTCCATCTAGTGGATTGTCAGCTAGCCAATCTGCAATGATTTGTCCCTTAACAAATATTTGGTTTACGAATTTCAACTCGAATTCTCTCGTTAAAGTTATGAGCCTTTTTAGACAAATACCTTTGTGTGAGAAATGTTCGTAAATGATTTGTCTTTACTATGACCCTTGTTTCTTGGTTTAACATGTAATGTCTTAAAAAAATTGTTGCAAAGACTATGGCAATACATTCTCTCTCTGCCTGTGTGTACCATGTTTCATAATCAAATAATGTTCGGCTAATGAAATAGACCGCACGTTCCCGTTTATCATTGTCTTCTTGAGCCAGCATGCAGGCTAGTGAGACATGCGTGGCTCGTGAGTATAAGATCAGTGAGCAGTCTAGTTTGGAAGGCATTAGCGTGGGAGGAGACAACAAGAAGTGTTTAACTACTTCAAAGGCCTTGTTTCATTCTTCATTCCAATCAATGTTATAATCTTTCTTTAATAGATTGTTGATTGGATGAATGGCAAAACTGAGATCTGGGATAAACCTATGGATTGCACCGAGTTTCCCAAGAAATGACCTAATTCCAGACTCGTCTGATGGTGGGATCATTTCAAGAACAGCCCGTATTTTGGCTGGATCAACATCAATCCCTCATGAAGATATAATGTAGCCCAGGAGTTTGCCTCCTATCACACCAAACACGTATTTTTCTGGATTTAATGTGACGCCATATTCAATTAATCGTGAGAGGATGATACAGAGCGCTTCTGGATGATCACAGCGTTTCTTGGCCTTGGCCAACAATTCATCCACATAGGATTCCACAATTTTATGGATAATATCGTGGAATATATATGTCATTACCCGCTGATACGTGGCGCCGGCGTTCTTAAGGCCAAATGGTTTGACAGCGTAGCAATATGTTCCCCAGGGAGTTATGAATGTAGGTTTGGCTTGATCCTGTTTAGATATTTTAATCTGATTATACCCTGAGAACCCATCCATGAGGGACAATAGCTTGAATCCAGCTATTGCATCAATGATGACATCAATGGATGGTAATGGGAAGTCATCCTTGGGACAAGCTTTGTTAATATCCCGAAAATCTATACAAATGCATATCTTCCCATTCTTTTTTAGGACGGACAATATTAGATACCCATTGTGAATAGTCAACAGGTTTGATGAATCCCACTTGGAGAAGTTTTACTTCCTCTTTTACCATGAGAGCCACTTTTGGCTTCATTGGTCTTGAATTCTGTTTAATTGGATTTGCATCTAGTTTAGTGACGAGATTATGTACCGTGACATGTGGTGCGATGCCTGTCATTTCTCTATAGTTAAATGCGAAAGCCTTTTGATGTTCTTTGAGAATTTGGGTGTGTATCCGTATCTCCTCCGGAGTTAACGAGGATCCCAACTTCAAAATCTTTGGTTCTTCCTCCGTTTCAATGTTTATGTCAATGGTTTCTTCTATTAAAGAATTGTTACCTTCTTCAAATTTAGGTGGGGCTGGAGGTAGCTCCAAGCTTTCTCCATTTTCTATTTCGTAGATATCGAGATCCTTCTGTGGAGGAGACTCTACCATGGGATTTCCAAAGTAGGAAGAGAAATGTGGTATTAAGGAGAGATCAACTATACGGTGAGCAAGGTGTAGCTTCGCATAGGCGTTTAGATATTCGAGAGTGACTCTATCATTGTCTAAGTGATCTATGATAGAAAAATCACCCTCAGCTTCTCCATGAGTCAGAAGTGAGCTTGTTGGTATTTTCCACACTAATGGTTCTGTACGAAGTGACATCGTGAAGTTTCTATTTTCCAACTCATTGTTTGCAGTGAAACGGGAAGCTGAGGTTACTATCAAGTTTGTGAGAAGGTTCTGCTCTTGTGGGATTGTTTCAATTGATATGAAGTTAAATCCCTTGCTTAGATCTAACACCACTATTTTATAGAGTTGTAAGTGCTCAGCTCTAGTTTCATATACCTCAGAGACTTGGTTTGCAACCAATTGAGAGTCTCCTAGCACTCTAATGTTGTCGACACCCATTCTCTTAGCTAGAATGAGGCCAAGGAGGAGAGCTTCATACTCAACCCTGTTGTTTGTATATTCAAAGTTTAATTTAAAGGTGAAAGTTAGGATCTTTCTGTTAGGTGAAGTAAAGATCACTCCCGCCCCAACTCCAAAGTGACATCTAACTCCATCGAAGTGGAGAGTCCAGTACTTGTTTGGAAAAATGGATGTTGGGATATTTGTCGTATCTATTTCTTTTGTTTCAGTTACCTCTACCATAAAAACTTCATCTGATGGAAGAGAAGTAATTCCCAGGGTGTGTCCCATACCCATGGAATCAAATGGTAGGAGAATAGGTAAGTCTTTCTCCAACAACTCGATAATTTTTGCGGTAGTGCCTAGTGACACTATTTTTATAACATTGGTCTCATTTTTTAGTGATGGAATGTCCTTGGCTGGATTAGTAATTTCTAATTATGTGGTAGGTATCAACTCTTCTTTTGGCTTTGAATTAATTGGTTTTATGAGTTGATTTGTTGGGAGTTCAAACTCAGAGTGAACACCTATTCTTTTCTTGAAATCCGCTAGGTGTATATCAAAGGGTTTTGGGTCACCTTGTGCCACAAATATTTTCCCTAAGTGTAGAAATCTTATTTCTTGGAATAGCATGGAAGGGATTGCCTTCATGCGGTGTATCCATGGCTGACCAAGAATCATATTATAATTGGTTTCCCAATCTATAATATAAAACTTGGTGAGGACCGTCTTGGGTCCCAAAGTGACTGGTAAGACTATGGTTCCAATCGAAATGGCCTTGAGGCTATCATATCCTCTTAACGTATTTCATGTCATGGAATAGTTTGTCTCTCCATATCCTAAATTTTGAAGAAAATTGAAGGGGACTATATTAACCGACTACCCCATCATCAACCATTACATGTTTAACATAATTATTGTAAACCCATACTTGTAAATGTAAAGTTGGGTCACCTCTTCATGTAATTCCAGCGTCTGTTGGCATTTTGCTTATATCAAATATAAACTCAGTATCCCTATCTAGCTGCCCTGGAGGATAAATGTCAAAGTCCACATGGTTCACTTGCATTTTGGGGGGAGGAGTGATGTTGATTAAATGACCAAGGCCCAACTGCTTCTAAGAGAGCAACTCTGTGGGTGGGAGAGTTCTTTAACAAATCCAAAAAGGAGATGTGAGAGAAGGTTTTAGTTAAATTGTTAATTAAATCATAGGTACCTATGGGTTTTACCAATGTTTATTGACTATTTTCTAGTTCCAAAGGATATCTTGGAGTAGGTTGGGACGAATAATCCCGTGTTCTTGTTATGGTTTCTACAGGTATCTCGGTGTCTAGCTCCTCCAAACCAACTATCTTAGTTTGAGGCCGAGTTCCTAATTGGGGTGCGACTGGTGGGTTTAATGAAGTTGAGGCTTCATGATCATTGTTTCCTGTTATGACACCCTTGTTTGTTCCATTAAGATCTAGCCCGTTATTGTTAGAATGGTTTGGGAGTGGATCATTAAAGATCTTGAGGGGTGAATTTTGAGGGGAAACTACCCCTGTATAAGCGTTTGGTGTGGGTATTACAGAATTTTCTAAAAACATATCTATAAAGAGTTGTTTATGATCTTCTAGCAAATGCTGCATGAATTTATTGTATTCATGACAAGTCCTAGTATCGTGGCCTTGAATCTTGTGGAAGCCACAATATAAATTGGGATTATAATTTTGAGGCTGTTGATTTAAAACCTATTGTGGCCCGAAGTTCTGATAAGGTTGTTGGTTGTTAGAGTTAAAATTTTAAGGTTGTTGCCTTTGGTTTTGACTCTGATATCCAGCTGAGTTTTGATTTGGAATTTGTGTTTGGATTTTTTGTCGTCGTCGTTGTTGTAGTTTTCATGGTGGATGATTAAAATCCACCGTGTTGATTGTTGGAGTAAAATTGTTATTTCGCTGATTATTAACAGGTGGCGAAATGTTTACAACGTTTTCCCTTTTAACTTGGTCAGTTACTCCATTTGTTGTAACTCTGCGGTTCTTGTTAAGGATCTTAGGTCCTTGATTAGCGTTTCCTGTATTAGAATAGGCCGTGGTGTTTTGATTGGGAGTGGTTAATTTCCCATTCGTCCTGTATGTCTTACGACCACTATCTATCGTTGCTTGGTCAATTTGGAGAGCAATCTCAAGTACTTCATCATAAGTTCTTAGTGGGAACTTCTGGACTTCTTTATTTATCTCTCTATTGAGAGAATTAAGGAATAAATTACATAGTTCCATTTGATCCATGTTTGGAGAACTTATTGACGAGTAGAGAACCGTACGCCATCTTTGGATAAAATGAGCAGCGGATTCATTATGTTCTTGTTTAATATGCAAGAATTCCCTAATTCTTGTTCTTAACAATTTGTTCATGTCAAAATCTTTGATGAATTTTGACATGAGTTGTTTAAATGAGTGTATCGAGGCTTCAGGTATTTTGTAATACCAATCAAGGGCAATACCTTCTAAGGTCTTAGGGAATATTTTAGCGACAACTCCATCCCAAGGGAGTAACTCCCGTATGGCTATGGTGTAGGCCTTAATGTGTGTGTTTGGATCCCCTTCCCCTTTATATTTGGGAAAATCGGACAGAGGTATTGGAAGCATAACACTTCATATGGTGAAGTCTAGGGGCTCTTTTAAGTATTCTGAATAAGTCCCTACTGCGTAGGCCTTGACCATCGATGGTGCTTGCTGAGGGGGTTGAGGTGGAATGGGTTGTTGATATGGCATAGCATATGTATTTGTAGGGACGTAAGGGAATCCCTGTGGTTGAAAGAATATCCCAGGAGAAGAGAACATGTCTCCTTGTGGTGAATTTTAATAAATGTTTAAGGAGGAACATTGCTCTGGTACGGGTTGTTTGGTGCCAAGCTGGGAGGTGTTATGTTTTCAACTGGAGCGACATTTGAAAACACGGTCCTAGTTGGTGTTTGTTGTGGGTAACTATAAGGATTTTTAGGAGGCATGCCTAATGTGTATGTTCTTGTAAGGGGATCAACCTGACTAGGGTGTTGCGGAGGGTTGAGGATTTTTGCTTGCCCAAAATATGAATTTTGGTTTGCTTGAGCAAGTTCCAGCCCTCTAACCTTTTCAGCTAAGGCTGAAATGATCTCCATTGGTGAAGACACAGTGCTTTGCCTTAAGGGTGTTTATTGTATAGCTTGAGGTTGTAAAGGGGTATGATACCCTACTATGAATTGATCGTTACCCTGCCAAGCTTCACCGAGGGTATTTCCCATGGGTGGAGGGATGGCGGTATTTTCCTGGAATAGGGTGTCGAGTTGTATTTGTAAACTCCCTACAGGTGGATACATATTTTGGAAGCTTTATTCACTTTTAGGAAAGCGTGCTAAGTACTCCTCATCCAAAAAGGGGAGTGGATCTGACTGTCTACTAATATGTGGTATGAACAAGACCCAAGGAGATGAAGTGGATTCTCCAGTAAACGTCATATTGTTAGAGCCTGAGGGCTCTAGCTGTTGTGTTTGTGCAAGCTGATCAAACTCCTCTATTTGGAATGAAGAACTTGAGCTAGTTCTTTGAGGGGGAGTTTGAGACGACAAGTAATTAATTGAATAGTTATCAGCCCATGCTAAAAGTGAGGGCAATGGTTGTCTATTTTGACAATAATTTACTTCGAGACCTGAGAGAGGTCTGCCATATGCATTGTATCCTGACATATTCGGGGGGTATATGAATACCCGCATAATAATGGGAAAGAGCGAAGGTGGATGAAAGAAATGAAAAAATAAAAGAGAAAGAACTGTTTATTCATGTCAAGTTCACAAGTTTTGTGGTGAAGCTGATGTGAAGGCTAATGAGGTAGATAAGATGAAACAGTTGTTTGTTTCACGTTGGGTTCACCAGTTTTGTATGATGGAAAAGTGACATGCAAGCATGGGAATCTACAAGTACTTCTTCCTCGTACCCGACCTCCCGAGGTCGTGTCGAGACAACTGGTGGATGTTACAATGCGAATGAATACTGACAAGATAATCAGGTAATCTTAGATCCTCAATACGAAATAATGGGATCTACAAATCTAAGGTGAAGAAGGCCCTCCTAACCTGAATTGGTGTAATAGTTCGTTCAGATATAATGGCCATTTGAAGGCTCCAATCAATGTCGAGCTCTGTCAAGACCCTGTTTCTTGGTTGTTGGATACGTGGAAAGTGACCTGTGGGAGCTTCGTATATATCTCCAGATAAGGTCATGAATATGGTGATGGGTGACTTAAATGGATTTTCCATGGACTATGGGTGGTTTTTTGGTCTAGCCCAGAAAATGTTAGATTGATTGGCTTATATATTTAAGATGGAGAATTACATGATGATATCAGGCGGGAGTGGTGAGGATCCAAATACCAGCGTTCGCAAGCCGGTGTCAACACTTAACTGATTTATAGGCCCATTGGGTTGTGGGACTTGTGGATCACAACCGTGAGTGTGTGGTTGTTGTGGACCTGTTATGGTCATGTGAAGAATCAATCCCTTCTTCCAATTATCCAGTAATTGTATGCCTTTTCAGCTTATATGTTTAGAACTAGAAGTTGTATGATTTTCTCGGAATACCTTATAGGTGTTCTGGCAACTTGGATGTGTAAGCTAGTATCTATGTCAATGAGGAGGTCTCCTGCGTCAGGTTATGGAACCAAAGGATCGTAACCAAATGTTTGCTCTCTTTCAAATCCTTACACAGTCATTCAGATGTTTTATCAAGGCAGCCTATAGTTTGGATGGTTTGACCAAAACATGTAAGCTTTGTCGTCTTCGATGTTTAATCCTCTTAGCTACTCACTAATTGCTTGTAAGTTTGTTGTTGCTCGAAAGACTTGTATCCTGAGGTCCTGATCTATATTAGCTAATGTCGTGGGTAGATTTGGCTGAGACACCATGGGTTCAAATATATATTCTCTAGGCTCTCTAGGTCCTGTCATTTTCATACAAACTGATTCAACTTCTAACTAACATTAATAAACTGATTACGAAAGAGGTATTTACAATATGCAAGAATTCTTCTATTTTTGTATTTTTCAAATACGTATTTCAACGAAATTAAAGAATAACTACTCTAGTATTTAGAAAATGAACAACTAATCTAGTAACAGAATAAAACAAGCAAGGTAGCCTGGTATGGCTATTTTCCTGTGCAGTTGTGATTTTATCGTGAATATCTAAGCAGCTATATATTCTAAATTAGAAAGACTTTCGATCCTACCTAAGAAGTGAGGAATGAATCATAGTTTCTTAGAAACTATCAATCCCCATAGCTTCTCTGGAAATATCGAAAGCTAGATTTAACTGAAATGAGATGATTTACTACTCTATTTGATATATTGAAATTAGAACTTTGATAGCTCAAACTTGGCATTTACAGAACAGTGGTAAATCTAGTTGTGTGTGACTTTGTCCCCTCAGTGTGATCTCCTCATTCCTTCGTGTCCTCGTGAATCCAGAAAAGCATGTATACGATAGTATCAACAGAAGATGGTATTTAAACAATGACAGCCTTGGATATAGACCGAATACAATGCGAGTACGAGAGGGATATCACAAGTGAAAAAAGCTTGACTATGTAATTCCTAGTGGGATTTATTGTGAGAATACAATGCAAGTGTGCCGAGAGTTTCAGAAACTATCCTTGTGACAAAACAAAACCTACAACTTATAATGGATTCTAGTCTAGAAATGAAGCTATTCTATGCTAAAACTTGATTGTATGGAGCAGCAATGGAACAAGACTGAAACAAGAAGATCATATGACCTCAAAATGCCAATAATGGAAGCAAAACATGAAACTAATAGAATTCTAAGCAAGAAATTGAAATACTAAATAAGAGAATTGAGAAGATGAGGGGCCATTTGCTTAAAAACAAGCTGGCTATTTATAACCAATGCACTTACCAAAGGTTAACTCCCATTTGAACTCTTTTACTATAAACAATGGAGAAACACTATTACCAGGGAACCAAAAACATTAATGCAAGCTAAAGTGGTTGAAGAAAGCGTGTAAAATCTAAGATTTATAGTTAACGCGATCATCGGAAGGATCTAGAAAATGTGTGCAGGACCGCCACCCTGTCCTGGGTGGCAGTTACGGGACCGCCACCCTGTCCTGAGCGGGGGTCATGGGACCGCCGCCCAGGCAGGGTGGTGGTTTTGTCACTGAAGATGAAATAAAAATAAAAGAGGGGGGGAAGGGCAAAACAAAGCATGCAGAGGCTGAGCAGGGCATGCGGGATACAAGTGTATACTTGGCGAGCCTTTCTGGATTCCGAACACCTTACGAGGAGACCTGTGTCATCATTGGGGCATGTGTAACATCGTTCTGGTGGTGTAGTACCCTACAATTTCAGGTACGTACAGTAACCACCACTCAGGGTAGACCAATGGATATGTAACCTTCAAGGCAGTTGTGTAACCACCGGTGCAATTGTGTAACCACCGATGCGGTTCCGTAACCAAAGGCCAGAAAGCTAAGGAAAAGCTATAAAAAGACCAAGGTAAGCGAGAAAAGATAGAAAAGGGACAAACAAGGTAAAGTAAGCTACAAGAACATGCTATAAGTGACAATTTTGACTTGAACATCATTGGAATTGATAGTTTTCCATCATTGGGGATTTTAACTATTCTAACAATTTAGTAAAGTGTAAATTTGGGTGCGTACATATTTCCCCCTTAGAGGAGCATTTTAGCCATGAAGAGGCATAAAACGTGAGATCCGAGTAGGACGCTCCCAAACGGGAAGGTTATAAATTATACCTAATGTGATCATGTGTTGATACTACGCCAATCCAAATCCAAGCTTCTCGCCACCTGCAAGAAGAAAATGGGAATCAAGTGAAAATAGAGACATAATCGACAAGACATTCTAAAATAAAATGACAAGAGAACTTACCATATCTATGGGGATAGGAATATAATTATATATACTTATATATATATATATATATATATATATATATATATATATATATCAATATCACTATTTATAGAAATCATTTGCACTTACCCACTTGGTGAAAGTTTGAGCTCTAGATTACCTATCTCGGTTTCAAACAAGAGTATAGTCAAAATGACGAGCCTTCCGACGTGATGGCAGCCCAACCAATAGGAGGAGTAGCGGGTCATGAACAGGTGAGTTATTTACATATCTATTTCTACCCTAAACTATATAAAATGTGAAAATTTCAATGTAGGGGGGTTGTTTTCAATAATTTTATAGTTAAAATGTTCACTATGGCGCCACATGGGATGTGGATTTTGTTTTATTCTAAAAGATCTAATTTTGTCTTTTTTTGAATTTTTGGGTCCCTACGATATGACTCACTTTTCACAGATGGAATCATCATTGTGATTGTGCAACCATCACTTTGTGTAGAGTGATGGTTGCTCAACCGCCGCTTCAGTTATGTAACCGTTGGAATGTTAAAGGAAAAAGTGGAATTTCCGCAATGATTACACAAACATCACTCTACGTAGATAGGCACTTATGCAACTGCCTCTCTGCGCAAAGGGGTAGTTGTGTAATTGCCAAGACGACAACTAGAATTGTCTAAGTATGATGAAATTTTTGGTTTTTAGGTGTTTTTATGATGTTTTTGGTGAGCTTATTATGCATTGTCATAATTCTAACTTGCTCTTTTTTTATGTTTATGAATGCAGGGGAAGTATATGAAATGGAGCAAAGCTCAAGAGTGTGACTGGTTGCCCCATGTCTTGGATGCATTGACTCAAGAGGATAGGGAATTACTACATAAGGTCAGGATATGGAGGATATCCCAGACACAGTTAGTCACGCCAGCTAGTCAATTGTTATGTGACTTATTGAGCTATTAGGACGTAGATCAGAACACTTCTCAATTACCTAGATTCAGAGGGGAGTGGACAATTACCTTAGAGGATGTCTACGAGATTTTTGGGGTTCATGTCGCTGGCAGGAAGTTGGATTTGACTAGTGTAAGTTCACTGGTACAATCTCGTAGTTGGGTTGTATATATGGGAGATGCACAGGCACCTGACATGGGTGTCAAACATGGGATGAGATTTCTATCAGTTACCTTCACACCTATCTTTGCCTTAGGTAAGGCCATTATTGGCATCTTGGCTTCACGCTTGGTTAGGGACAAGGGTGGCGACAAGCTCCTTTACTATTGGGCACCGATCATTAAGAGCATTGAGCAACATGACTGCACATATGTGTGGGGCATTGAAATCCTTGGTACCACATATCATGATCTATACCGAGGTATTCGACTGAAGGACAAGGCCCTTAGTCACCCCACACTACTTATGAGTCAGGTTTACGACCACATGATCCCTTATCAGAGGGGTATAAGGATAACTCATCTTGGGGCTATCAGAGTAGCAAGATGGATAGATATGGCCCCACTCAGGGGGTGACATCATCTAGTTGCTACACTTACTACTTATGACATGGTTAGACGGTCGTACTAGAACATAACTGACCTATGGGGTGAGGATGTTATTTTTCTGGCTTCGTATAGTTCTACTACACAGTTGATGGATCAGACTAATCAAGTGGAGGTCCATCTAATTTATAGAGTACATCAAAATTTTGGATTGTCATATGTTGATGCCCTCCTAGTAGTCCCGACAATATACCGAGGGATCCAAGAGGCTAGAGCTGGCATGAAGGGAAAAATCGAGTGGACCATTATTATACCTAGGGTTCCTTTCAGTACTCCACAAGTTGTACAAGACCCTGTTAGACCGCTTTAAATTCTACATATTGAGGCAATGCCCACGTAGAGTGGGGAGGAGGAGGAGGAGGAGGCCAAGAAAGATGTATAGGTGGAGATTGAGGTGGAGATAAAGGAGGGAGGAGAGGAGGAGAGTGACACAGAGTGAGCAACCACTGGAGAGGCTTTCACAATAGTCAGGGTCGAGGCAGAGGTAGAGGTAGAGATATTGCACTCCTAGGACCCTTTGACTGCTAAAGGAGGAGGGGATGAGGTTTCGGTCTACAGATAGAAGAGGGGTGTAGGAGAGACATGATGAGATGAGATTAGAGTGGAGGAGATGCCTGTCGCAGCTCCCACACCAGCACCGCCACTAGTTGACCCATCCTAGATGCTAGGAGATTCAAGTAAGTATAATAATATTCTCTCGACACTACCTTTTACACTATACATGTTATTGAACTATGCACTACTAATTTTTTATTGTTTTCAAAAAAGTTCTAACTCGCCATTATTTTACTTGTATTTTGCAGTGACTGCGAACTATTGGTGAGACTTTATTTATCAGATTCACTTGGACACTTTTGTACTGCCTATAGGGAAGACGCACGATTAGCTACTTATAGATGATAAGTAACTAGGGATGGTTGGATGCCACACAGATGTGTTTATATCGGCATAGCACGTTGTTGTAGTAATAACCCATATGAGAGCCAAGCTTACTGGATACAAGATGGCCAAGAGAAGACAAAAACGGGGCCATTCTCACAGCAAGGCTACCACTACTGGAAGATCACCTTCCCAATCTCATGGTCACTATCATTGATCAATACACGAAGGCTCTCACTCTTGTCATAGGAGTTCCAGTAGGAGCCCTAGTCCTACACCTTTAGTGAGATCCCCCAGAGAGGGATAGGCCACATGCGTTTATTTCTTTAGGACTATTTTTGGATATATATACTATTTTTTTTTATTTTTGACTCATAGATGAGTAATTTGACCACACTCGAAAAATGTGATGGCATTATATACAAACTTGATCTTATTTATATATACATCTCTTTTAAGTTTGGCTATTCTATGTAAGAGTTGACTCATTCATGATTTTTCTCATCTATGTACTCTTAGATGTTTAGAATTTCTGATTCTTTTCCTACATGCTTTTATGGATGTATGTTATGGATGATGACAATGTAAATGTGTAAATAGAATGATTCCCCCCCCCTTTTTTATATATGACGATGCCTATGAGGAAAAATTGTAATTTGATACTTTGGTTTTTAAGTAATATTTAACACTTCTATTTTATTGGCAAAATATGGTGAGTGTGATATAATAAACAAATGAACTCACTCGAATCCCAACTCCACACAACCAATAAGATGCAAGGGCTCATCACCGAGAGCTAAGCGGGATGTGAGTTGTATGATTTGATGAGTGGAAATGGTGAAAGAAAGACAAGATTTTTATAGAGATCCTAGTAGAACTTACAACCCAAACCTAAACAAGGTCAACTAACTGGCCCAAAATGTGTTTGCTTGCAAGTTTAACAGGAATTAGATCCATAGATGGCCTCTTGATTGACAAAATCTAGTTTTAAGGATTTGACTCTCATGTAACATACACATCTAACTCGTTTTCTTAGGATTTTTCACATTTCAAAGCACTTTTTATTCATTGACTTATTTACAATTTGTTGGCTCATTTGATGCGACCCCCTACATCTTGCCCCATGCTACTAGTAAGAAGAATGGGCTCATCACCGAGGACAAGACATAGGTAAATAAGGGAACTTCCCTCCTTTCCCAACATCACGCCACTAGTAGAAAGCATGGGCTCATCACCAAAAGTTGGTAGGGCAAAGAAGTGTAGTATTATTTATTAAAAGAAAGCATTTTTGTTTTTATTTATTGATATAGATACACACACACACACACACACACACACACACATACACATATATTGTTTTGAATTTTAGAATTCTACTTTTAGGAAGGAACATTTACCCCTAGTCTCAACCCCTCACAGCCAGTAAGATGTGAGAGCTCACAACCGAAGGTTAAGATAGGAAAACAAGAGGTCCCGGTGAAATGTTTAGATTGATTTTGTTCTAAGAGAGGTGTTTAGGGAAAGATGTGACATCAAGAAGTTTCTAGTAAAGACTATGGAAAAAAACACCTAAGCTAGAAGAAACTATGAATAGAACTAGGTGTGCAAGTCTTGGTAGGATCAATGTCAAAATTCCATCTAACAGCTAAAATGATGAAGAGATCTGAATAATTTTGTGATGATATGTTGGATAATTAAAGAGGTATGATCGAATGTTTTTGCCAAATTTCAAAATTTTCTTAAAGTTTTCTTGAAAAATAAGTTCCAGTTTACAATTTCATAGTATGACAATGCAGTATGAATGTAGTGTGAATGCAATACTGTATAAGTGGAGATGAAAATTAATTATGCATAGAAATGTTTGAGGTGAAGTAAATTAACTAATTCATTAAATTCCTCACCTTATAGAGTACATAGGTGATACACACCATTTTTGAAGTCCTTTATTACCTGGTACGAGCCTAACCATTTGGGTCTAAACTTTATCCCTTCACCGGTATTCTTGTCAATCTAGCTATCGATTCTTAACATTGTATCTCCTACGCAAATTTCATGCTCATATACTTTCTTATTATACTAACGACACATCCTGTTAGCATAAATGATATGGCGATGTTCAACTCTAGTTCGAGCTTCATCAAGGGTTTACAATTCAACCAACCACGTTTCTTGGCACATGTCTTCATTCAAAATGCCTTGCAAAGATATGCGAAGACATGTAACTCGATTTCTAATGGTAAAACCACTTCATATCAAAAGACTAAAAAATAAGGGGTTTCCCCGTGGGAGTTCTAATCAGTGTCCTATATGCCCATAAGGCAGGAAATAAATTTAAGTGTCAATCCCTTTTATTCTCCTTAACCATCTTAAGGAGAATGGAAATTAGGGTTTTGTTTGTATCCACAACTTGTCCATTAGCCTGAGGGTAATACAAAGAGGTTGTGTGGTGAGATATCTTGAACTAAGCACACAATTCTTGCACCTATTCATTCATGAAAGACATCCCATTATCTGAAATAATGACTTATCAAACTTCATACCTACAGATGATCTGGTTTAGAATAAACTTGGCAATCACATACCCAAGTACAGTTGTAAGAGGTATAGCCTCGACCCACTTGGTCAAACATTATGTAGTTCAGATTATGAAGTCATGGTCATCTAATGATGAGGGAGAGAATTTTCCTATAAAATCAAGACCCTAAGTAGAAAAGGGCCAAGGTGTCACAATGGGCTGTAGAACCTGTATAGGAATGTGTATCTCGTGTGAAAATTTATGACATTTTTTACATCTGTGCACATACTCTACAACGTCATGCTCTAGAGTAGGCCAGAAATAGCCCATACGATGAATCTTTCAAGCAGTTGCATACCCCTGAAATGACCACCATAGAATCCGTTGTGGTCTTCAAAAAGGATTTTCTTCGACTCTTCTTCATCAATGCATTTTAACAACATACTATTGAAGGACTTGTGATAGAGAACTTCTTCCACAATCACATACTTGGTGGCTATGACACTTAGCCGTTGTCTTTGCTATGAGGTTTCTCCCTCATAATATATTTGGTCCACAATATGGTTGATAATATCAACATACCATAGGTACGTAACAACGGGAGGATTTTTCTCTACATGGAACACACATTCATTTGGGAAATCTAAATCTACTAGATCTCCAAAATCTATAGGGTTATCTGCTAAGCAATCAACGATAATTTGTCCCTTCACGGACTTTTAGTTGACAAAGGTGAGTTCAAACTCACCCATCAACGTAATGAAATGATCGACCTTCTTAGATGAGGTGACCTGAGTTAGGAATTTTCGCACCTACTCAGATTTAATTGTCACTCGCATCTCTTGATTAAGCATGTACTACATTAAACTCTTCATTTACAAAAACTATGGCCAAGCACTTTCTTCATTTGCATGTATCACGTCTCATAAATGAGAAGAATAGGGCTTATGAAATAAATGGCCCGCTCATAACCATCATCATCCTCTTGTGCTAACATGCACACAATTGAGACATGAGTGGATTGAGAGTATAAAATAAAAGGATGGTCATCTTCCGGTGGAAAGAGCATAGGCGGAGACATAAGGAAGCACTTCTCTAACTCAAACACTTTGTGACACTCGGTCGTCCAAATTTTGCAATAGTCCTTCTTAAGAAAACCAATAATAGGGTCAATGACATATTTTAAGTCAGGGATAAACCTATAAATTACACCAAGTTTTCCTAGGATTGACCTAATGCTTGATTCGTTCGTGGGTAGGGACATCTCCAAATCTACCTAGATCTTTGTTGGATCAACATCAATGCCTTGGAATGAAATGAGGTATCCTAGAAAATTACCTCCTATTGCTCCAAACATGCACTTCTTAGGATTTAGTGTTACTCCATGCTTAATTAGGTGTGAGAGAATGACATGAAGCACCTCATGGTGATCACTATGCTTCTTTGCTTTCACGAGTAGTTCGTCAACATACAATTCCACAATCTTATGAATAACATCATCAAAAACAATATGTCATTACCCGCTGGTGAGTGGCTCCGACATTCTTTAGACCAAAAGGCATGACTACATAACAGAAATTTCCCCAAGGATTTGTGAAGGTAGTCTTCGTTTAGTCCTCCTCAGAAATCTTTATCTGGTTGTAATCAGAAAATTCGTCCATATGAGATAATGGCTCATATCCGTCTGTTGCATCTACAATAACATCAATTGAGGGCAATGGAAAATCACCCTTGGGACAAGCCTTGTTAATGTCCCTAAAATCAATGTAAATGTGTATCTTCCCATCCTTCTTGAGAACTAGGACGATGTTTAAAACCCACATGGAATAATCAGCTGGCTTGATAAACCCTACTTACAAGATTTGCATGCCTCCTCTTTAATCGTTAAAGCCACCTTTGGATTCATGGGTCTCCCTTTTTTCTTCACAGAATTAGTATCAGGCTTCATAACAAAATTATGCACCAAAATGTCAGGAGTGACACCCGTCATCTCCTTGTACTTAAAGGAGAAGGCTTTTGAATGCTCTTTCAACACCTTTGTATGTGCTTCTATCTCTTCTTACGAAAATGAGGAACCAAGATTCAAAATTTTGGGATCCTCTTTCATCCCTATGTTTATGTCTATTGTTCCTTCGATCAAAGATCCATTACTCTTCAAAATCAGGTGGGGCTGGAGGTAACTCCAGCTCTTATTCCTCAACTTTATAAACATAAAAATCTTTTGATGAGGAATATTTCATCGTGTGATCTCTAAATTAAGAGGAAAGGTGAGGTATAAGGGAAAATCCCCTTTTGTGGTGCATGGGATGAAAATCGATGTAAGCATTTAGGTATCCTAATATTACCTCATCATTTTATGAGAAATCCAAAGTGACGGGCTCATTTTCAGTCTCGACGTATATTAATATTGCATTGGTTGACACCCTTCAAACCAAAGGTTCGACTCAGATTGAGATGGGAAACTCGGTTTCATTTAATTCCTCACTTGGAGAAAAATGGGAGGAAGAAGTAGCCATGAAATCAGCCAGTAGGTTTTTCTCTCATGGAATATATTCTATGGAGATAAAGTCAAAACCCTTGCAAAGCTCCAGAACGGTGGACTTGTAGAGTTGTATGTGCTCTGCTTTAGTCTCATAAAATTCCGAGACCTGACTAGCGATAAGTTGAGAGTCACCTAAGACCTTAACATTGTTCACACCCATCCTCTTGGCCATGATAAGACCAAGAAGTAAGGATTCATACTCAGTTGTGCTGTTTGTACACTCAAAGTTTAGTTTGAAGGCAAAAGGCATGACCCTCCCTTTAGGGTAGGTGAGGATCACCCCTGCCCCAACGTCAAAATGACACTTCACCTTGTCATAGTTACGAGTCTAACAGTTATCGAGGAAGATAAAAGTTCGGTCATTCTTGGAATCTTCTTCCTTGACTTCTGAGACCTTAACCATATAAATCTCTTCAAAGCCATCAACTGGAAGAGATGCAAGTCCAATAGCGTGACCGATGCCCAAAGAATTGAACGGAAGAATGATATGCAAATCATTCTTCAAAAGCTTAACAATTTCAGTTTTAGTTTTATTTACACAGTTTTTACTATAGTAGGCTTGCTTTCTCTAACATCCACCCCTTGAATCACTTTAGGGGCTTCGAACTCAGTCATAGGAACAAGCTGGGACTCAGGCATTGATCCTTGTGGTTTGTTTAACTGATTGGCCAATATCTCAAATTTGGTGTGGACCTCAGGTTTCTTCTTTAAATTTTCTAGATGGATATTGAATGGCTTTGAGTCACCTTGAGTAATGAAGACCTTTCTTAGATGCAAGAATCTGAGTTCTTGGAATAGCGTAGAAGGGATTACCTTCATTATATGAATCCAAGGTTGACCAAGAATCATATTATAGTTAGTTTTCTGATCTATAATTTAAAACTCAGTTAATATGGTCTTAGGTCCAAGAGTGACTAGAAGCACTATAGTTTAGATGAAGTTGCTTTGAGGCTATCATAGCCTCTCAACATGTTTTGTGTCGAAGAATAGTTCATTTCTCCATAGCCTAAGTTCTGGAGAAATAAGAAAGGGACTATATTAATAGAATCCCCATCATCTATCATCACACATTTAACATTAAATCTAGACTTGCAGATATAATGTAGGATCACCTCTTCGTGTCAACTCTGCGTCAGTATGCATCTTAGTAATATCGAAGACAAACCCAACATCTCTCTCTTGTTTCCATAGGGGGTAGACATTGAATTCTATGCGATTGATTTGGGCCTCTAGAGGAGGAGTGGCGTGGATAAGGTGGCAAAGACCTAGGGCTTCTAATAAAGTCGATCAATGCATAGGGAAATTCTTTAACAAATCTAGGTAGGAGATGTGAGAAAAGATCTTAGTCAAGTCTGTGATCAAATCACAAGCTCCTACTAGTTTAGGAGCTATCAGCGTGTCATTTGACATCAGGGGATAAATAGGAAGAGGTTGTGAAGAGTAATCATGGGTGTGACTTGTTGCGTTAACTTCAGGTTTGGTTTCTAGCTCAACTAAGCCTACAATCTTAGTTTGATTTCGACCATCCAAAGGAGGAGCTACTAAAGGATCCAAGGATGTAGCTGCTTCATGATCATTTTTTCTAATGGGAGTCCCCTTGTTATTACCATGAGGATTAAGCTGTCCCTTCTTAGGATGCGTTAGAAGGGGATCTCTATAAACCTCAAGAGTAGCATTTTGCATAGCAACAAGCCCCATGTGAGTATTTTGTGTAGGCATCATGGGATTAGCCAAAAAAATCTCAATGAAAAGTTGTCTCTGGTCTTCTGGAATTCGTTATATGAATTTAGTGCAATCACGATAAGTATGAACATTGTGCCCTATAACCATATGGAAACCACAATATAAATTGGGATTGTAGTCGCAAGGTCTTTGATTCTATTTTTGTTTTGGCCCATAGATTATGTTGTTATGTTGTTGGTTATTGTAGTTGATGTTTGGAAGCCTCTGGCCTTGGTTCTAATACTAATTTTAAAACTAATTCAGGTATTGGTTTGAGTATTAAACCGGGCCTTGGGCCTAGACCTATTGTGGAGGAGGAGGAGCGCGAAAAATTCAACTGCATTAACAGATGGAGTGAATTTGTTACTCCTTTAGTTATTTGGATTCATATTGTTTTTGCCATTATTTTTCGTACTTGTGCTAAATACGTTTGAATTTCTATATTGACCAGTTACGAAATCCATTGTGGCACCACAGTTCTTGTTAAAGACTTTGGGTCCTTGATTATTATTATTTGAACCATTTGGGTAGTTTGAGTTAGCCTGAGAGGGAGTGATCAGTTTCCCATTTCAGCCATACATCTTTCAGCCGCTATTAATTGTTGTTTAGTCAATGCAGAGGTCACCCTCTAAGACCTCATCATAGCTCATAAGAGGGAACTTTTACACTTCTTCATTAGTTTCTCGATTGAGGGAATGGAGGAATAGGTCACAAATCTCCATTTGGTCCATGTTGGGAGTGCTAGCCGAGGAGTAGAGGAATTTCTGCCACCTCTGAATGAAATGGGTGACAGATTCATTATGCTCTTGTTTAATGTTAAGGAACTATCTGATTCTTTTTCTCAAGAGTTTGTTCATATGCAAAGCCTTTATGAAATTTGAAACAATTTGCTTGAATGAATGAATCAAGGCTTTTGGTATTCTATAATACTAGTTGAGAGCAATCCCCTCAAGGTCCTTGGGGAATATCTTAGCTACAAACATATCCCATGGGGTCACATACGCTTTGATGTGAGCATTTGGATCCCCCTCCCCTTTTAATTTTGGAAGATCCGGTAATGGTCATGGGAGCATTACACTTCATGTGGTAAAGTCAAGTTGTTCCTTGAGATATTCAAAATATGTGCCCACCGCAAAGGACTTTACCATGGATGACCCCTGATGAGGAGGTGGAGGTGGAATAGGAGGTTGATACGACATAGTATATGCATTTGCGGGAGCATAAGACTCCCCCTAATGTTGAGCATATGGACTAGGAAAAGTGAAAATGTCCCCTTGCGGTGATTTATAATACATGTGAAGGTATGGGGGAACATTATTCTGATACGGGCTAGTAACTGCAAAACCAAGGAACGTCACATTTTTGCTTGGATTAGCATTTGAGAACGCACTTCCCATTAGCCCATGTGGAGGATATCCATATGAAGAATGAGAGGGCATACCTAACGTGCCCGATCTAGTAAGGATATCTACATGGCTAGGAAGACCCATGTAGATTGAGGGAGACAATGGTGTAGAAGGAACATGGTTATAGTTTTGAATGTGGTGGGGAACTTTGCCTTTCCCTGGAAGCTGGGTAGAATGAGAACGTTGGGCAAGTTCTAGCTCCCTAACTCTATCCACCAATGTTGAAATCACATCACCCAATGATGGTATTGCATTTTGTTTAGGCATGTGTTAAGCCTTATTAGGTTGCAAAGGCATATGATATCTTGCTATAAATTGATCCTTGGTAGACCACCCATCATTAATCATATTTTCTATTATAGGAGGAGGGTTGGCATCATTTTTTTGAAGAATAACATTAGTATACCCTTGCATCCTATCCAAGGCTTGGTCTATTGCGTTAAGATGCTCATCACTTCAAGTGAAGCATGTTAGGAGTTCATCATTTGGTGAAAGGTAGAAAGAAAAGGCATCATATTGCATGTTGATTTGAGGTCTAGACAAAATGTGTGGATAACACCCCCTTTCTCCCGTGAATGTCATATTATTAGAGGTAGATAAATTGTAGGTTGTATATAGGTTGATCAATCTCCTCAATTCTAACTGATGAGCCATTGTTGACACCTTGAGGAGGAGTGTGAGGTAAAGGAAAATTTGGTGAGTAGTTATTTGCCCACCCTGATAGCGAGTTCAACTATTGCATACCCATCTGGTAGCTATAAGATTCAAGACCCAAAATGGGCCTACTATATTCCCAACCCAACATATTCGAGGGGTGTATCAACACCCGCAGAATAATGCGAGAGGAGAAGGATAAATGAAATAAAATAAAGAAAAGAGGAAACGAAACAAAACTATTCCTTCACATCGAGTTCACCAATTATGTATGTCTAAGAATCAACACATGACTCTAGGATGCACTCAACTTCCCGAGATTGTGTCGGGACAATTGATATGAGAAGGAAATATGTCTATGGGATGGCTAAATAGGATGAATATCGGGGGTACACAAAAATAGGTGAAAATGGCTAACAAGGTAGATCAAGGCAAATGACTGTTTGTTACAGACACTATGGGAATCTACTCATCTAAGGCAATGAACAATTTTCTAACTTGGGCAAGAGAAAAGGAACAGTAGAGGAGAATGGACACACAAATATAATGTCAGTGTCACTAAACACCCTCTGAACTAGTTGTGGAATACATGGGAAACGTCCAACGTCTGCCTCGTAAAAGTCTCCAACCAAGGTCATAGAGGTGTGAGAGGAGAAGTGTGGCAAGTAAGAATCTATGGCTTGTTTGATCTAATCTGCACCAAGCCGATTGAACCAGAACTCATTAGTTTTATCAACTTCGTCATTCAAGGCTATCGGTTGTGAGATGATGTTGGGCGGAAATGGGGTGGTTTGGAAAATAAGTTGTCTCAAGCAATGGTCAATGTCTATCAATTGTGTCACAGTATTTGGTTGTGTCACTCTTGGGTCACACACATGTTGTATGGGTTTCCTAGGGCTTTAGATGGTCATGTGGATGTGTAAGCAATTAATCTAAGGAAACAAACAAACATGCGAAGAATCTGCAAGAGGTATGGTCAGTGTTTAGGTATCTTAGGACAACTAAGGATACGTGGGGAGTTGTGTTGATTTCTGTCTAATTAGTTCTATGTGCCTAAATTAACAAAGAAATAAATGCATACTTGAATTAAATCGAATTGATTACTCTATTTGAATCAAATTAAAGCTACATACAACTAGTTAGTTTAACAAATGAAAGCTAATTGATTAAACAATAAAAATAAACCTAATCTATTTGTTTTTTTGTGATTTTTCAATGGTTTTAATAGAAAGGGAGTAAAACAAATAAAATAAACTAACTACTTTAATCTAATGTTTTTGGAATTTTGTGTTTGCTGGAAAATAAAAGAAATGTGCACAGACAAAACTACTTCCTCTAATTAAACAAAATTACTTATACTCTAATACAAAATAAACTAAACAATGAAATAGTCAGATGTGGTTATTTCCATGTTTCAGAGGATTTAATCTAATCTAATAAAAACAAAGGTTTTCCTAATATGTAATTATGGATTCTACTTCTTTTGATTCTACTTCAGAATCATGGGAAGAGTGAAAAACTTCTCAACAGCAATTCTTCCCCTAAAGCTTCCTCGGTAAAACAAAAGCTTTTTAATGAAGAAATATTTATTGAACACATAGATATAGAAGCTATTAAAACTAACTTCATGTGCAAATCCACAGGCATAGGCAAGGAAGTAACTTTTAACAAGAACTTTGCTCGTGTACAACTAAATCTGAATATTAAATGATGTGAACTTTATAAACAATTTAACAATGAAGAAATGAAAACATATTGTGGCAAGAACCTCCTTCGATTTCTTCCTAGGAAAATCCACAGGGATGATCTAAGAGGAAATCCTAACTAGAAGATTTGTAAATGAAATCTACTGTAACTACTACTGTAATTATACGTTTCTAAACAAATGTATTCAACATATTATAACCTTGAATCTATCTAAATAAACAAAAGAAACCTCTGGGAATTTAACGACACCTCCAACCTGGAAATGTTGTCTAGAGACAAATCCAATGTTGGCAATGATTTTTGATATCCATTAGCTTCTTTCCCAACGAGTTTCCAAACGTGTCCAGGGAGTTGTGTTGGAAGTGTGAGGAAATAGTGGGAGAGTGTTGGAGTTGGCTAGTTTGCAAGTAGTTTGGTAGTAATGCGAGAAAGAGAGTAATAAGGCAAATGAACTAGCTTTCTTGTTTACTTGTTGGTAGGATTCCGGTAGTATAACAATGCAATTCCAAATCAAGAGACTCTAACCAACGCTTCGGGAAAAAGCTTGGTTTCTATAAAAAATTGGTAGAGAAGTGGTCCAACCCACTTGGCAGCCAAGAAGTGTCACATCACCCATGGAAGTAGAAGTTAATAATAATAATAAGTATGGAAGAATAAGTCTATACGCATCTAACAAGCTCAAGAGTGACTAATTTGGTTAAGAAACATGCGAGAAAGGTGAGTTTGAAGAAATCAACACACATCCAGAAAATGCTTGAAAGGCTTGGTTAAATGCATATGGAACTACCGGTCTGTGCAGATCGATGGTTACGCAACTGTCAATGTGGTTCCATAACTAAAGGCCAGAAAGCTAAAGAAAAGATGCAAAAATACTAAGGAAAGTAGAAAAATCTAGAAAAGGGACAAACAAGGTAAAGTAAGCTACAAGAACATGCTACAAGAAAGAATTTGGACTTGAACATCATTGGAATTGATATTTTTTCATCATTGGGGATCTTAAATGTTTCGAAAATGTAGCATAGCATCGTGCTAATTTGGGTGCGTACAGGAACGTTACCATGTTGGCATTAAGAATTTTTCGTAAGACGTTTGAGAGAGGTTATCCCAAAGGAGTGAAGCAACATCGTTTAGAATTGTGCAAGAAGGAAGCCTCTTTACTAGAAACAATAAGAGGTTGTTTAGCTTTATTTGGTTTAGCTTGAGTGTTTTGAACATTATGGAAATTTCAGTTGTAAGTAACACTATCGTTCATAACATTAAGATTGTGGGTAACATTTTTGGATTCATCTTGATGCGAGCTATTAAGATTGTTATTATGTTGCCCATAATCTTTTGAGTGAGGTTTGATTAAACCTTTTGTGACAATGGATTTTTCAATCTGTGATCCTTTCACAATAAATTCCTCAAAAGCATTAAGACAATGCATTTACATATGGAAGGATATTTCACTATTAAGGTTAGGCACAAATATTCTCACGAGATGTTTTTTGGGAATTGAGCATGGGAAGCGACTAGTAATCTTGTGCCAGCTTTGGAGGAATCATACAAAGGATTCGTTGAAACATTGTTTAACATTGCACAAATCCATCATTATAATTTTAGATTCTATATTGAATGATAAATGTTTTACCAGCTTCTCTAAGAGGTCCCAGAAATTTTGTATAGACCCCTTGGGGAGTTGTAGAAACTAGTCCAATGATTTTCCTTAAAGATTTCGTGGAAAGAGACACATTAAGAAGATATCACTATAGGCTACCTCTTGGAAATCCATATAGAATTCCTATATGTGTTCTTTAGGATCATTATTGCCATTGTATTTATCGAACTTGAGTGTTTCAAATAATTTGGGAAAGGGTATGCTTAAGATGTCCTTATCAAAGGGGTAAGGACACAATTCTTCAAAATTGAATTATTTACGTTGGTGTTACATACCCAAGATGGTGTTCTTCATCATTTGTCATTCTTGAGAAAATGGTGAATTGTTTAATAAGATAGATAGTGAACCATCACTCTTAGAGTTGTTATTCTCTTTGGTGGGTGCAGTATGGATCTTAAATGAATCATCACTAGTTTTCTTTGGTGCCTCTTTGCTAGGAGGTTTGGTAGTGACTTTGGAATTTAGAATAGCGAGTTGTTTAACCATCTCATTGATTTGATCTATGAGGGATTTAGTGGGATCATTGGTTGAATCAATAGATTTTCCTTTGTTCTCGAAGTTAGATTTGTCTTTGTTTGATTCACTGTCATGGTTATTTTTTGAGGTGAATTTGATTCAATCCTCATTGTTTATGTGGCTTGGTCCTGATCCATCGTCATTGTTATTTGACATAAATGGGTTACCCTTTTGGGATTTTAGCTTGCCGAGTAATGTTCCTAAAACATCCTCGTCAAAGTCAAAGGGTTATTTTTCTCCCATCTCAAGGAGACGAAGTAAAACTTAGTCTTTATTCATGCACAAAATGTTTTCAACATGAGATTTTTCTTCGAGAGAAACATCGTTTAGAAGTTCCTCCTTGTGCTGGTCATTATTACTATCAACGTGATTTTGAAGGGATTAATGATTCTTTCAGATCTCTCAAAAGGACCACAGTCGATGTTTCTTGTTCCCACCATTTTTAAAAAGATGGGGGAGATAAAAGAGATGTGAAATATGTCTTTCCCCTTAGCAACATGAATGCTAAGATGGGAAATAGGTTTTGTGATTAGGTTTGTATATAACTTGTCCCTTAACAAAGTGAATGTTAAGATGGGAAATATTTTTGGAAGGTTTTGAAGGATACGTCCCTTAAAAAAGTGAATGTCAAGGTAGAAGTGTGCGAGAGTGATGAGAAAATAAACCCTTGGCAAAGTGAATCCAATATGGAAGAGAGGTTTGATTGAAATCTCTCGTCCTCTGACAAATTTAATGTTAGATGGGAGGAGGATTATAACTATGATAAAATGGTTTATGAATGTACTCTACATCTAGAAAAGTGAATGCTAGATGGGAAGAATATTTTTACGATTATTATATTTCGATTGAGCTTAACCTCTAGCAACATGAATGCTATAATGAAAGAGGGTATGACAAATGAGTCAAATTGTATGCAACGTACTCAACCCTTAACAAGAAAAAGTGAAGAGGAAGAGGTTTATCAATGGAAGGATAAGACTCAAGTATCAATGACATGAACATTGATGAAAATATATGATGAAAGTATCTAAAATTTTGACAAAGGGTTTTTAAAATTAGAAACGTGAGATAAATGAACGCGTATAGTTTAACAATGATGGTGTTGAACTAAAGGACGTGCGAAGAGGAAGAGAGTGTCAAATCTTTAATAAAGAAAAGATATGAAAGGACTTGATCATGACAAAGTAAGATATGACGATGCCAAGACGTAAGTCATGAAAATGAGAATTCTTGAGTGAGGATGTGGATATACACAACTCAAGACTTAATGTGAAAGGGGGAGTGAAAGTCTAAACTTTTAGGAAATATGAACCTGATTTTAAGACTAGAATGAAATGGGGATGAACTCAAGATGAGACAAATTCAAAAGATGGGAAAATTTGATTATCTCAAAAAGGGAAAACTCAAATGGTAAAATGAGAATTTTAAAGGAATTAGAGAAGAGAAAATGAGAAGCATAAAAGAGAAATTATGAGTAAAGGAAAATATTGAAAAGATGGAAGAGGGACAAAAGCTCTAAAAAGAGGACTTTTAAGAGTGAAAAGAGAGGTAGTGAATGACTGAAAATTCAGAAAAAGGATAACAATAAACAAGTGAATAATAAGTCCAAATAATGATAAATTTGGAGATTTTGAAAAGAATTGAAAAATGAGCCCAAATAAGGAATATTTGGAATAATGAAGAGGAGGTGAAAAAGAATCCTAGTAAAAGAATACTTGGAAAGATCAGAAGAGGATGAAAAATGAATCCAAACAAGGAGTGTTTGGAAACTATGAAAAGATACAAATGCAGAAGATGAATCCAAACAAGGAGTGTTTGGAAACTATGAAAAGATACAAACATGAAAGATGAATCCAAACAATGAGTGTTTGGAAAAAAAGTGAGTGTGGAACACTACTACAAAAAGAAAGAAACAAAAAGAGAAAAAATAATTTTTCTATTTGTTTTTGGCCTCTAATTTAGCTTGGCTAGGACAATTTTTGGCTTCTTGGGTGGCTCTCTCAACTAGGTTTCAGTAGTATACCTGACCAAATGCGGTGATATTGCTAGTTGTCGGCTTTACTTTACCCATTTAAAACCCTAAGAAAAGATCTTGCTCATAATGAATCACACTAGGGTCACCAGTAGTGGATGTCCATGACTCTAATCTCATAGGTTTTACTAGTCATTCGAGACAAATGTATCTGTTTCATCAGCCAGTTCACTCAATGTAGCGACTAATTTGGGGTTCATGTGGTACTCCTAAAATGAGTTTTATGGCTTATGCCAAAGCACTTCCCACAGTTATAATAGTTGGGAAATAGCCTTGTCATTCACACCTGAAAGTATAGTGTGTAGTGTTCATTTTATCTTAATTAAAAGAGGAGATTGTTTGAACCACTGGTCTTTGACAGACACAACCTGCAGTTAGTAAAATATTTGTAATCTTTGATCAAGGCAACCTATAATTAGTAGTTTAATGTTTTATAACCGCCTTTAAGAGTTGGTCCTGCAAACACAAGTTAGGATGTTTTCCTGAGGTAGGTAAAAGACAAGATGATAGAAGTAAGTTCACATTTCTGATTTCCCAGTTCACTTAAAGAGCATAAGGAAAGAGCATACATATGAACAAGATTTGATTAATAAAGGAAAAAATGATTAATTCCCTTTAAACAAAAACTATAAAAGTGAGGATTACGTTTCTAATTTCCAAGGTTGCTTAGAAATTGTGAGGAAAAAGCATACATGTGGTCTCATAATGATTAGAAAAGAAAAAGTTAATTTCTCTATTTAAAGATTAAAACTGAAACAAGCTTGCAGAAACATAATTAAATGAGAAAAAACATAGATAGGATCTTAACAAAAAAAGTTGGAAAAAGTAGAAAATGAAAAATACAGGTCGACTACGCTAACACATGGACTTGGGTTCATTAGTATTCAAATGACAGTAGTATGCATAATTGTGTGCTACCGTTATATCGAAACCTACAAAATAAATGAGTTAAACAGATAGAAAGTTGAAAGAACGCTAACGCAGGTGAGACAACGCTAGCGCAAGGAGTAGAGACACTACCGCGTGGACTTCAACAAAAACATAGACAAATATAACGCTAGCGTGTGAACTTTGACAGAAACATAACCAAAACTAATGGTAGCGCACGTACTTTCATGCTAGCGTAAACACACTAACGCTAGCACAAAGATCGTGCACATTAGCACATGCAGTTTTGGAAAATGAAAAAAAAATGTTAAATGTGGCCACAAGACTGGTTTTTGTTATTTTTAAGCTTTTATGCTTCACCTAAGAACCTAAAAATTTAACAATAATGTTAAATAGAACCAAGAAACATGAAGATAATTTTAGATCACAAAAAGATGAGCTAAAATGAAAGAAATAAATGTGGGAGGTCCCACTGGGCGTGTCAGAATGTAAATAAGGAAATAAAAAGACACAAAAGATAAATAAACAAATGCAGATATTGCCTTCACTGTAGACTTCTTGCAAACCTCAAGATAAGGCCGTAGAAGCTAGAAGCTTGTTTAATCTTGTTAAAGTTTGGATTGTGGATGCTCTTAATATTGTTCTCCAAATGTGTTTACAAATGCTACAAGAAGATTTTCACAAGGAAACGGAATGAAAAATTGGCCACAATTGGATGCAATTTGCTCAAAGCTCTAGGGATGGATTTGTAAAGGAATTAGAAAGATTTTATTGTTTAGGGTGAGGCCATGAGAAGTGGGTTTTGGGTTGAATTGGCTCCACAGGTAATAATTATAATTACCTGAAATAGTAAGATAGTCGTGTATATCTAGTTGCAGCTTTGCAGGGGCAATCATTATCTTTGAATTCGTCTGAGAAGTGGTTGCAAGGGCATTATTGTTGCCCCCATCTTTGTAGGCTTCTAGAATTGGAGTGAAGTGGAGAATGAGTAGATAGTAGGATTTACTTAAGTACTAAATTAATTAGTATTTAATTGTGAGGGAATAATTAAGCATTTATTTAATTAAATGTTTAATTATATTTACTAGGGGGTGTAGGAATTAATTTAATTAATTCCAAAGACATAATAGAATTAAATTATTTAATTCTAAGAGGTGGGAATGTGACTTAGGAAATAGAATTAATTTAATTAATTCTAAAGGTGTATTTAATTGATGGAATTAATTTAATTAATTCCAAAAGGGGATGTTGTGGTGATTTAATTAATTATAATTGGATAGTGGCACGATAGAAATATGTATGTATTTTAGGGTGTTTACAGGAGGATCCTCAATTTGTAAATCTGTGGAGTGTCACAAATTCGTAGAATGGTGGAAATCCGCATAAAGAAAAAGAGCCGCAAAACAATGAGTTTTCCCCTGACATGAAATTTCTAGGAGATGAAGGAGGTAAACTTAGCCTCGGCGGTTGAATCAATGACATGGTAACATTCTTGGCAACTGACATCTGATAACTACCCTCCTAGTTTGAACAAAGCAAAGAGAAGGCACATGATGTTGCAATCAATGCCTTACATGTTAATAGATGGGTTTTTTTAGAAAGAATATGGATGGTGTCCTGCTAAGGTGTATTGAAGGAGAACAAGTAAATAAGGTTTTTACAGAGTTCCACAGTGGTTTCTCAGGAGGACAAGTATCATCCCGGGCCACGACGATGAAAATTATCAAAGCAAGATACTTTTCTCCCATAATATTCATAGATAAACATCATTGGGTAATAAAATGTAAAGAATGTGCTTTCTTCACTAGTAAAAGGAAGATGGAAACCCTTCCCTTTCATCATATTCAGGTGGATGAGCCCTTTTCTCAATGGGGACTTGATTTCATAGGTATGATCAATCCTAAATCAAGTGTGGGTCATAAGTCGGTCTTGACAGCAATACACTACTTTACCAAGTGAACAAAGGCCATACCGCTCAAGGAGGCTACTGAATTAGTCATCCTTGACTTTCTAGAAGATATTATAACAAGGTTTGGGGTTACTTAGACCATCAATTCTAGATAATTACTAAATATTTATTAGGCTCTATGATCTTTTATTGGTATCTCATATATGGATTTTATTTGAATACTTCCTCCAACTAATACATGCAGGGTAATGACTTAGCAGAATCCACTAACACAGAACCTGATCAGGATCATGAAAAGGAATATGGAGATTATATTAAAAGTAGTGGTATAATAAAGTAAAAAATGCTCTTTAGGCTGAGTATAATTAATCCAAAAAGAGAAATTGGTAGTTCTTCATTTGTTCTTGTTTATGGCAAAGAAACTAAACTCCCATTATCCCTTGAATTACCCTAATTAGAGTTAGCTCAGCAATTGGAATTAGAAGGTGAAAATAAAAGAGAGATTAGAATAATTAGAACTAATTAAGATCTAGAAGAACTAAAGACAATCTGCTCATGACCAAGTTATAGATAAGCACCGGTTGTAAACAAAAAAATGGTTTAACAAGAAAGATAAGCCACAAAATCTCAAGGTCAGGTGATCTAGTTCTCACATGAGATGCAAAAAAATCCAAACCATTATGGCGAGTCTGCAAGTTTAATGCAATTTTGAATTGGGCCATACATCATCACTACCTGATAAAGAGGCCATTTCCTTTGATTTTGTCTAACCTTTATGGAGAAGGATTGTAAATCCCATTTAATGGGATTTATCTTAAACATTTCAATTAAGTCTGTATATTAAATCTTGTAAATACTTGCGTGTTTTTTGACCAATGATTGTTACTTGTCTTTCCCTCAATCCTTGTAGTGTTCATTTTTTTTTTCTAATAACTGTACATGTGCACTATCTAGATGTTTCACTTGAAACATGTATGATATTCCATTTTGTACATAGTTTTTGGTAGCCCATTGCAGTAAGACACAAGCCATAATCCATTTCCTCTCCACTATATGATGTAACTTCATTAGGCTTATAGTAAATTTGATGGTCATTCATCAAAATATCCAAAGGATCAGTTTAAAATAGAGTTTTGGTTCAATTTCAAGTAGCTTTCATGGTGGATATTGGTGTGTTTTGGGGCATTCTTCAAGGTTATTAATTCAATCTCCAATATCATATGCAATTTAGAGTTATCCATACTCCTTCCTAGGGTAAAGAATTAGAGTTTATGGGATAGTTTGTAATTTCTATTCATAACTCCCAAGAAATCAGCTTCCAAGAGCACTCCCAAGCAGCTCCAAGATCAATTCTAAGTCCATGCACAAATCCATGGAGATGATTTTTTAAAGGATGAGATCATTATTTCTTAAAGTTTATAGGCTTGATTCCATGCCCAATGGATGTTTCAAGGCTACTGAGCCTTAATCATCTAGAAAGTAAGATTTCCCGTAGAGGCCATCAAACTATTATCCAAAATAACACCCTATTTTTAATTTAGGAGAACTTAGCAAATCCATTTTTTGGACTTAGATAATTGTTTCTCAAAAAATTCATGGAACACTAAAATGCAGTCTTCCATAGAATATAGGAACTTACTATTCTATGGGGTCTCCTAACACTATGGAAAAAAGTGGCTTAGTTTGTACTTAGGTGTAAAAATTAGTAAGAACAGTTGTGGAACAGTTGAATTGTAGTGTTCCATGAAGTGTAATTGAATGTAGTGTTCTGCAAATTCTCCTACACCCATGGATCAAAGGACACTGAACTCGGGAGTTAGGAGGGTATTCTAATGGAGCAAGAATTTCACAGAATGGAAAAATAATGATTCACAGACAAGGTTAAAGTTGTGGAAATTTATCACTAGTGTCTCCCAGGGGTTTTCAAAAGTGTGCAGAACAAAGAAACCATGGTCACTAAATCAGTTAGTTAAAGGCTAACATTAAATGACACAAGGTAGAGCATTTACATAGTCCCCAAATGAACCCGTAACTGCCAGTGAAGAGGGAAAGGGTAAAACACTTCCCACTGTTAAGTCATGTATTATGGAAAAACATGGAACTATTTTTGCAGTTCCATCACTTGATCTTCTAAACTAGACATGTTTTCCAATGTAGAAGTAGTTAGAAAAATTAGCTCCGCTAAGCACCAAAGGTACTATTCTCTAGTTCCATCATTCCCCTGAAACCTTGATTCACTTATCTAAGGGAACTATCATTAAGTTTCTTTTTAAAACCATCATGGAATCATTCTCTTTATTCTTCACGGATTCTTTGAAAAATCCATCTGAATCCATAAGACAACATCATATTTCCACAGAAGGTGAAAAATCTGTAATTTCTTGCACCTATAAACCATTCAACCGCCTCAACCACAAAAATTCATTTCTTAACTGATGCCCATGCATTAATGAAGTCATGCTTTCATTCTATGAAAGATATAATGGATTACAGTTAAATCAAAGGATCACATACCATGGTGGTTGACTCTTTTGAAGTTATCACCCATGTTCCTGTACTACAAGTTATACATTGTAAGAAATCATGGCATCCATGTTTTTTCAGTTAGATTTTAGGGATTGATACACCAACATGGCAAGTTATCCTTTCCCTCTTCTCTTTCTTTCCCTTCATCGGCATATGTTCTATAAAATGTAAGTTCTCATAAACATTTAAGGGGTTCTTCTGCTAATTATTCCTTCACATATTTTCTGATTTTCTTCACTTATAAACTATGAAATTTCTTTCTTGTAGACCTATACAATTTATATATGAATGTTTTCTTTCCTTGGATCTATGTGTGGAAATTCTTAAGCATTGATTCTTGCAAAGTGTGGCTTATTTATTTCCTTCAAAAATTCTATGTTTAGCATGAATTTCTCTACCCTATTTCATATTTTTCGTTATTTCAGTTGTTTTATTTAGTAGTGGTGTACATTATTTATCATCCTCATTCCAAAAATTTGCATCTTTGTCTCTTGGAACTAGAGAAGTTTCCACACTTCTAGTTTAGTGCATTACCTCACCTTTTGTTTTTATTTTTATTCTCCTCATAACTCTTGTCTCCTTGGAATATTTATCTTAAGTTTAGATATTTTAGAGTAGAAAGCGAGTATAGGATTATTTATAATGCAAACTGGGATGAAGGGAACCAACCCTTTCATCTGTACAAAAAGATCATGAGTAACCCACATACTCATGTTCTAACAATGTTTCACTGAAATGTTGAACCTAGTTTCAACAAGGGTGACCCACAAACTCATGTTCTAACAATAGGGAGATAAGAGTGACTTAGATTGTATTTGAAGACCTAGGCTGATTCTAGGTTGGAAACTGAGGGGAATATGTTAGGTCTAGATTGGATATGCTTTGTCGAAAAAATTGTAATTTGAAACTCCTTCAAACAAAACCGACCAAAGGAGGGTAGGATCGCCCAAGCACTAGTTTCCTAGAAAATCCTCTACTTCTAATCTTCTCATGGTCTAAAATTTTCTTCCTTTCACTCTTTCACATCCACTTGGATGTAGGGTTTCATTGTCACACCTGAACCTACAAAATAAACCTAGGTACCTACACAAGGCTCAAACAAACATTAAATGAAATAAATAATGCATATACATGAGTTAGAATGACCTCATTGGTCACCCCAATGTGATTGTCACCAAGCGTTGCACTATATTTCAGACTTTATGTAGTTCTAGTGTGTGTCTGATTGACTTGTGTCCCTTAAAGCTAGGTTTCCCTTGTGCCAGTCGCACCAAGATAATGTGATACAACTACTTTTCCCCAAATATGAATGTGTGTGATTTAATTCAAAAATAGCCCCTCCTATATATTGAATAATACAGCACAAATGTCATCCTTGAATGTTGCTCTTTGCCCAAGTAGTAGATAGTAAGTAATAGCCCATTTTTCCCAACCCATAATAATGGTGAGTAAGTCATGTATATATGTGATTCCCTTGTTTGAATTTCATCATTAACTAAAAATCCAACCCAAGGTGATAAGAAAGTTTTTTAAAAAGATAACAAGTAACGTGACATTTCAAATTTGAGAAAAGGAGGGAAAATGACAAAAGTGCCCAAAGGGGACAATAATGCATATGTGCTCTTGTCCTTGATGAGTTGTACTTTCTGGGATGCTTAGAGGATAAAATGGAAAATACAAAGTTGGGTCACATGTTGTCCAATGTCCAAAAGTAAAGTGGTCATTCTAGAAAAGTAAATAATAGAAGTATGAAAATGATATAACATGTACACATTATATGTAATCAAATGTAATGAGGAAGTAGAAAGGAACTATAATAAAATAATAGCACATGTAAAATGTGGAGGAATTCCCCCAAGAGGTAATGTAAGGAACAAAGGTAGTTCCTATTAACGTGTAACGATCTATCTATCCCGCATCAAACTCAATATACCTCATGAACACATGTGTGTAAAGAGTACATAGAAAATATATGTTATCTACCAAACCATAGTGAAAAAAAAACATACGTAAGGTAAAGTGATAACAATTCAAGTTATGTGTATAGGTCTTGGTTTTGAATTTGTGCAAATATTTGAATGTTTTTGCATTATTTCTTGTAGCTATGTATAGGAAGAGGAGTAGCATAAGGGCTTATATGCTCTTAATAATATCATCAGTGCCAAGATCAAACCCAACAGGCCCTAGATTGGCCTTATTTTATAGCTTTCTAAAGAAAAGGGCCATGTAACTCTCTTGTCACATGGAAATAGTGTAATGTCATGATATACTCTTATTTAGTATAAGAAGGCTCCCTTTTCAACCATAACATGTTTCCAATGTGTAAAATCAGGTTGATAATCAAGGAAATTATCATTTCAAATAGTAGTCACATTAGTCAAGAGGGGGAAGGTGATACTATAATTGTGTGCATTGATAAAACCATGTAAAATTTGTACTCGAGACTGTCTAAAATATAGAGGTGTAGGATGAGGATTAAGAGTGATCCTAATGTTAGTTATGATAACTTGTAAGGAAAAAACAATTAAAAGTATAATATAATCTTAAAAATCATTGGTAGGGCTAAAGAGGGGCATACTATCTAATGGGGTAAACCCAAATGTATGCAACACCTTGTAAGTACATGTGTTATTATTTGTAGTTAGATTGAGTGGAACATGTTTCCAATATAGGCCCTGAATGTATACAGTGTTTGTGAAAGTATTTAAGTGTAAACACGCGGTTGATGTTGTCATACTCAACAAGTGGGATTGTGTGAGATGTAATGATTCCTCAAAAATAATAATGATGTATTTTTTCACCTTTAGTTTGCTAATTACAGTGAGTAAATCCTGATAGTGATCTATGTAATACCAAAAAACATGATAGTACTCACAAAAGGATCTATTAGGTTATTGAGAAAGCTTTTTAGTAGATATTTCATGCTTGGAAGGCAAGGTAAGGAGATCACAATCAAGTAATATTTATATAAGTTCTTACAGTGTGTCAAGATGGGCAAGGATGGTGATTGAAATAACAACTAGTACAATATCTAATGTATTGACTGCATGTTGCATTGGATCAGGGATAACAGTGTCATATATATGTTATCAGCCAATTTTGACTTGACAAAATTGATAAGCGTAAATTTTTTTAAAGTACTATTTTGCATGATTTATCACCCTTGTCGTGATTGTCTTATTCTCATGATCATTTTGGTCTTTGTTTCATCCATTTCGGGTGAGAACCCTTCCCGCCATGTTGCAAACTACATTCAAATTAATTAATTAATTTCTTACCCTTTTATTTAATAAATTAATTTTATTGATTTTTGGGGGTTTTTAATTAAATAAATATTAATTTAATATTCATTAAAAATCTATCGACAAGTTTTTGTTATTGCCGTGGGATACATAAATTCTGCCTCTAATTGTCGGGGATGCCAATTTAGCTTTCTGCTCTCAAATTTCCCTTTCCTAGAAAAATCTTCTTTTTTCCCCGCTTGTGGAATTTCTCCTAGTGATTGCCAACCCAATCAGATGGCAAACTGGTAAAAGATCTCCCAATTTCCCACATGGGGAAATAAATGGGAATTGTCAGCCTATTTTGCCATTACCAGGTGACAATGATTGAGTTTTTTCCCATATTTACCTGGCAATTAATTCCCTCTATCTGGAGAAAGGGAAATTGGTTATTCCAATGGAGACAAAGAAATGGTTACAGGAAAGCTTCTTTAATCCTCTTAATTTTTCCTCCATGAAAGACTGTAGCAAAAAGTCATGAGTAAGAAGTTAGGATATTTATTTCCAAATTCTTATTATTATTTCAATTTCTTACTTTTTCCCCTATAGAAACGTTTTCAGAGAAATATTTTTTACAAGATTTCATAGCACATTCATCACAGACGATTGATTCTCCACTCATTCCAAGTAAGTTATTGAAACAACTCCATCAGTTGTGCATGTGAAGGAGGAGGTTGTCCACATTGGGAAGGAAAGAATCCAGTCCAAGTAAATAGACATACATATACATGTTAAAGAATTCAACACCAATGACAACATATACCACACATTGGCCCAGGTAATATAGATCCACATTGTCAAAGAAGAGGACAAGAAGCTCATTCCCAGCTGTCTCAAGGCAATACAAATCCACACAAGGATATAGAAGTAGCCCACACATTGGGAAAAATAAAATAAGTTTCCACGTGCCATGGAGAAGCCACAAATTTCCACGCCTTTGCAAGAAAAGACACAACAAACAAAAGTTACCACGCATTGCCAAAGAGCAGCAATTAAAAAACCACACATTTTTGCATGTCCACGCACGTAAAATTCAGATGTAAAATTGAATTTCTATTTTCACGCATTGGGAAAAGTCCATACAGTCCAAAACAAGAAAGAAAACACATTCACCAAAGCCCACATGGAGAAGAGAGTTCACACATTTACTTTGGGAAGAAGATTAATTTGAAAATTCAAGTAGAAATCAGTCACATGCAAAATAAAACAGCTTTCCACGCATTCTTTAGAAGTTCCCACGTAGGTTTCCAGGAGTCAAATCATCCCTGCATACTCCAAAACATAGCTAAGAAGAATATTAACATTCCAAGGTGAAAGATAACAACAATTTTTATGTGCTAAGGTGAAAGATAATAGCCTCCATGCATGCCAAGAGAAATCACTATCCACGCAAAGCCAAATAAAATATAAAAAAACTACGCGTTTGCATGTAACAAGAAATATTTCATGAGGAAAGGACTGTTACGTATTCAAAGAACCCACACTCCAGTCAAGAGGAAAAGCTACACCCGAGAGAAGGAACACGTGATTGTCCAATGCATTCACAAAGAAAAAGCAATGAGTTCAACACATTTACCAGGCAACCAAAGCCAAGGAAAAGAAGGACTATGCGTGAAGAGAAATCATGTGAACCATTTGAAAAAATATCAAACAAGATATATATCAACAAAGGGAAAATGAAATTAATGAAGAAAACAATTGATGCGGAACGAGGGCTGCCGCGGGTTGTATATGTCAAAGTAATCAACTTTAGAGCTCGATATCTCAAAGTTGAATGATTTTTGTGAAAAACCATTCATTTCCCATGACTTTACTCTTGTTAAGGTGCTTCCATACTCATTTGTAAATGCACAACGCCTCATTTGGTATTTTTCACAAATCCAAAAAAAACATAGTTCGTTTGAATTTAGCCACGTGCACTGTTTCAGCTTATCAGAAGGCCTACTTTGAGAATCCATATTTCGGGCCTAAGTGGTTGTCAAGAAGAACTGTTTGTTTTTTTGAATTCTCCCAACATTAATGTACTTCTTTCCCAAATTTTAAATACACAACACCTCGTTTGATGTTTTTCATAGAGCCAAATAAAATGTAGTTTGTTTGATTTCGTTGTGCACGCAGTTTTCATCCTGTCAAGGAAACTGACTTTGAGAGTTGATATTTTGAACTTGAATGATTTTCAAGAGACAAGGATTGTTTCTTTGGATTCTCCCCACATTAATATGCTCCCTTTCCAAGTTGTAGACTCCCAAGGTGACGTTTGATATTTTTCTCAGGCTAAAACCAAACAGGATTTTGTCAGTTTTACACTTGCATTTTCCTAGCAGTTTCAGAAGAGTCAATTTTGACCTTTAATATTTCACTGAATAATTTAATTTGTGAAAAAACCTTCAAACCCACAAACTTATGGGACCTTAATAGACTCTCTCATCCAGTGAGAGCTTCTTAGAACAAGATTCACTATTTTTCCCAGGGCAGTTTCAGAGGTGATTTGTTTAGTTTTGAAGTCTGGAAATAATAGCCAGAAATCAAGCTTTTGTCGCGTCTTCTCAATCATGTCATCTTCAAATAACTGTGGTTGTACAAATCATCAAACAAGGCCACATCATTCAAGCATGTCCCTGTCAATTCTCAATTAGCAGCAAGCGCGATACTTCATCGACCAGTCTTAAAGTTGGAGCGCTCTCGAATTGGATGATCATGAACAAATCAGAATGGCAACACTTTGGGATGGTAATAAAGACAAAATAAATAACTCTAGGAAGTGAATTGCAATCTTGACTCTTGGAAGATCTTCTCAATGGCGAAAGATTAGGAGCTAGATTATGGCAAGTCAAGGTGGCGTAATGACTACGGTCTCGCAACAAATGAAGAATTCACCATGCAAAGGTATTCGGAACATGTGGAGAATTGTGTGTAATTGTGAATGCGAATGCAAATAAAGACAAAATTTCTCACACCAGGATGTTTCTCAAATAGAGAAGTAGATGAATTGCTCAAGTTTAAAGCTCAGATGTCTTGTCATCTGGAGGATTGCGGAGCATGGTCAATGAGTTCATTCCTGTATGACCGGGATAGGCGGAATCTTGGCCTAATGGATAAGGTACTAATCTTAGGTGTCTTGATCTAGGTGGCGTATTGCTAACTAGGATGTCCATGTGCGTGTCTAAGTCATTTAAGTGGTGTCCACATGTACCCATTGCTTTAATTTATGTACTTTTCCTAAAATGACTTTAAAATTTGTTATAAAGTGATGTTATTGTTAAACTCACTTTTGGCAAATTTTTGATAGCTTAAGTAATTTCTATTTTCAAGTTACTTTTTAAAGTTGGTTGAAAAATTCAAAGTCATTTAAGATGCCCTATTTAATGTTCATATAAACCCTAACTACTTTATAACCAACTTTTGGGTTATAAAAGGAAGTCAAGGGCTCATTGTAAGGGTGACTTAGAGAGAAGAGAAGAAAATACTTTTGTGTGCAAGCTTTGCTTTAGGAAAGAAACTTTGTGTTATTTTGTGAAGAGATTTTGGAGTTAATGAAATATGAACTTTGTGTCCCATTCATTATCTCTTATAGCATTTGATGTTAGTGTTTAAATCTTGCATGCAAATATTGTCTTTGTTCTTGTTGTCAACGCTATTAATTTGTTGTTCTTGTTCACAGTGATCACGCTTTGATATTTACTTGCTTATGTGTGTTCCCTTTTACTTATTCTTGCTTAGTTGATTCAAACTCTGTTTTATTTGAGTTATTTATTTATTATTCTTCTCCATGCAATATTAGGCTTTACTTTTACCTAACTATTACATGTTCCTTCCATTTGTTCCTTTCCATTTATTTCCTTCATTACATTCCATCTCCCTCATTCACATTTCTTTCTGTTTGATTTTCCAACACCCCCCCACATACAATTTTGAATGTACAAATGTAAATACAGTTTTGGTTTTCAATAAAGGAAGCCTCACCTTCATTAAGGAGGGACTTCGTTCCCTTACTGTTGCATGTCATTTGCATGAGTGCAAATCCATATTTTAACAAGATAACATGATTGGTAGTAGTTATAACAATAGTTTCAAGTGTAGTAGCTTTAACTTGATAATTCTCGTGCTAGTGGAAATAAAAATAGAATGAAACATAAACTCATCTTCATCGATAGGATTGAAATTAAGATTACGTACGCGATCATCAATAAGTTCAATAGGATCATCATCACTATTAGAAGAATAATAATTAACATTGCTTTGTTGAATAGAATTATCTAAAATATTAGGAGGGGCACATGGAGAATAAGTAACAGTAGAAGACAAATGAGGCATAGAAGACGAAGGATGCATATCTATTACCAATTCAACTAATGGTGATATAGGGATCATGGGAGAGGAGTTGTGGCTAGTTTTTCCATTCACGTATATAGGCAATTTGTCCATAAGAACTGGTTGCAATGAGAATTTTTGGTAGGCATTTATGGATTAAACATATCAAATTATAAATATTTGAAAGGTTCCAGGTCAACGTGTATAATATGTTTCAAACCATTGTGTAAATATTTGACACATTAATGAAAATTAGTTTGTGTTTTAGTGTGTATATAATAGTTAAGATTCAAAAGATCACATTCCAAATGACTAAAAACGAGAATATGAAAACCAAAATGAAGATAAAGTTTAAAAAAATAAGTTTGGGAAATTGGCATAGGAAATAAGAAAGTGGATACGATAAAAAACAAATTTAAAATTTTGAAATAATGAAAATTTACCAGTTCACTGATTTGTACAACCAACACATCAAGATAAAAATATTTCGCTATAAGTGATGTAAAGAGGCAAGTCGGTGTAACATCAAGCCAAATCTCCAATGGATAAAAGGCATTGATATGGTATATCAAAGGGCAAATGACTCAAACACGAACACATTGCACCCAAATGGGATATAAATAAGAGACAAAGTGGAGAAATAGTTAAACATATTGTGCTAATATGAAATTGAGAATAAATAATAAAGAAGTTAGAGAAAGTTTGAAATTTATAGGAATTTGAAAGCTAGAGATTGAGCTTGTAAAGGAAATCACTAAATAACAATGGAAGATCCATTCATTTGACTCATCATACCTAAGGTCAAAGGCATGATAAAAGAGCAAGGAATCACATTCCTTCCTCTAAGAAACTCAAAGATGGAAGACATGGGGGTTTCCATAGTGTTGAGGCAAATAAAGTGGAGTGACCCACCACATTTTGACCTAGTAGTAAGAGCATAACAAGTTTGGGGCACAAATATTCCCACAATCTAGACCAAAGCCACAAAGTGATCTGAAAATGGTACTTGAAATTTTTCCAGTACTTAGAAAATTCTCTGATTCTTAACTTTACAAGATTTCAAATCGATCAAGAGTTCCTTTTTTAATCAATTATGAGTGTTCTTGAAATCCCCAAACTTAAACTCTTCCAAAAGATCAAATTAATCCTAAATTTTCAACTTAAGTTAAATATCTGAATCTATCACAAATCCAAATAAAATAATCACAGCTGATTTAGAATGCACTCAATCTGATGTTTAAATCCAAGTTAATAAGTTTATTCAAATTTGTTGTGGGTTATGGATACTGAAATTTACTTCCTTCCAATTAAACCAGTTTGTGATTTCTTTAATAATTAATTAAATAAAATAGCTTGAATGTTTTTATCTAATCAAAATCTTCTAAAAACTGAAATCAAATCCACAACACAAGAACTTGATAACGGAGTTCACCCGAAGGCTACGTCTCTGGACTCTCGAAAAGAGAATCGATCTATTATTACCCAATGAAGTATAATATCCCTTCACTATTGACTTAACATACCTTTATACCTGTAAATGAGTTGATTCAAACCTCTTGAAACTCTACAATTTACCAGAAATGTTCCCAAGTCCATCTGTGGCCCCTACAATATTTTCATTGACAATTTCCTATGAAATTACGTTTGAAAAACGTATATAACTTAAAACATACAACACCTAAATAAAATAGTTTTACATTTCTTAAAACTAGAGGAAAGTATGAAAAACTTCCCTTTTTACTCCCTGGCCTGATCCAAACCAAAAGTGGTTGGAAAATGCAGATCTCTGCCTGCTCCTTGTGCCTGTTCTGTGAAACTGTGATGGAAAAATATATACAAAGGAAAATCTACAACACTTCGTGTAACAAAATTTACATTTATGGAAATCTATTGGAATTCTGAACAATTTTTCTTTTTACACTATGGCAAAATTCAGACCGTAAGTGCTTCGAAAATGGTGATCTCTGCAAACAAGTCCTTCACTGTCCATTCACAAACCTGCCAAAAGGTCCCTTTAAATAGAAGTGATCTCATGTTATAGCACTTGCTAAAAATTGGTGGGTTGGTAAGGCTGGTAATTGTTTTGGCACAGGTCAAGGGTTCAAATCCCCCTTCCATAGGTTTAGGCACCCAATTTAGCCATTGACCCCACATTTGGTGGGAAAGGGATATTATAAGCCTTTAAATAGCTTTTTGGCCACAAAATCCTCTTTATCCCATGAGATTTAGGCTTATTCATGTGGAATGGATTAAATAGATTATTATTATTATTATTTTAAATCTAAATCCACTACAAACCTGCCAAGTGTCATGCCCATAATATGCCATTTGTCCACGTTAGAGTGTGTCATGTCATCATTTGACCACAACTTTGATTATGCATATCTTTCACATACAAACTCAAATTTGGTCCGTTCAAAATGCATCGGAAAGCTTGCGATGAAATATATACCATGAAACTAATTTTGAAACATTACAAGACCATCAATTTTTCCTTGTCGCCAAATGCCACGTGTCACCTTGCCATTGGTCCACTTGTTGACCTGTTGACCATGGTTGACCCGTTTACGACCTTAAATTTGACCGGCGATAGAATTTGCATATGAAATCTGATTCTAAAGTTCAGCATACCATCAAAAATCTCTCAAGAAGCCCTTCAGGATGGCCTAGATTTAGGGAAGTTTAGGGAAGATCTAAATAGTGAAAAATCTTTTAGATCACAAAGGGTAGATAGTAGAAAAGGATATGGTGAGAGAAACAATTGTTGATAGGCTTGTCAGATTACCATTTATTGGAGATTACCCCTAGCTCATGCAAATAATCATTACTCGGTATTACAATGTTACCATTTAGTTTATTGCATAATATACACTCCACATCAATGTAGCCACAATCACCCAAGCCACTGGATTTCCCAGCAAAAGCATATCTATACTCATATACAATAATAATAAACCACTAGTGAAACAAACAACTATAACTATCTATGATGAGATTTACAAGGGAAGGGGAATCCCTTTGGGAGCCAATATGAATCAAACAGTGCAAGATATGACAAATATTATAATAGAAACATATTAGATAGCAACACATGGAAGCAAACAAGTATCCCTTGACGCAATGGATATTATTACCAGAATGTGGGAGGATGGAGATGAGTTTAATTGGTCTGAATTCCTAGCACACAAACTCAACAACAACACACAATAGTTAACTTATTTTTATTTGAAAGTGTTTATAAATTGATGTTTTATCGCATTGTTATGTTTTATACATTGACACACCCTCGAGGGCATAATTAAAGTCAAAGATGTGTTTTACCTGTATGAGTGATTTGTGTAATACATTCCAACCAAGCCATACACAACATATGAAGGAATTCATGATATGGGGAGAGTAGCTTAACGTAAAAATGGAGACACTTATGCAAACCCATGCAAACCAAAGGTAGTACATACATACATAGCCTCATACGTTAAGCTAACTTTGTTATATAATGGGATTGTACTACGATCTAAAAGAGCTAATGCCAAAAGACACTCCCACTCTTCATCAATATGGAAATAGTGCAAGAAAATATAAATAGGTAGCACGACATGGTTACCACAAATTTATAACCATTGTGCATTAAAAAACTAATGTAACTAGTTGCATGAGGCTTACAAGCCAAAGGAACCACACAGTCAAAGGTTGAAGTTCAAGCTACAATACAAATGGAAGATTAAACAAGGAGGCATGCAAAAGGAAAGAAAATGGCCATTGCACAAGCTACAAGAACCTTATCACAAGTTTAAACATACCCAAGATTTCCCATTTGGTTCGCCAACTTCGAATCTACCAAGCTGAAAGTAACTAGAAATGATGTGTGCACAATGGCATTCGAAGACAAGGGAATCAAGATGTAACTACCCGAAGAGAGAGAGTGGTTCACATGAAAAGCAATATGAAGAGTACATGCTCTAAATCTAAAAGTAAAGCCTAAAAATATAGAAAAACTTCCACTCATGTCATGCTCTCTCATGATTAGCATAAGGCAGGAGGATGCCACACAAGACCGACTAATGAACAACATCATTCAAGGAGTCAAGAATGCAGGAGTTGACCCTAAGGTTGAACCATTATTGTAAGGGATCAAAGTACAAAACATTGATGAAGAAATCTTGATGACATGTCTCACTAAATGGAGGACAGATACAACCCCATACAATTTAGTGTGTAAATCACCTTCACAAGGAAGGACAACACTTCCAGGTTGGGGAGGCAACACATGTAAAAGGGTCTCACTCACATAAGAGGATATATTATAACAAGTTGACATACAACAACAAGAAAGAACATATGCGCAAAAAAGAGAATAACATGCCTAAAAGAAGGAGAAGTCTAAGATCCATAAAAGGGCGAAATTGGTAGTCCCAAAAGTTGTCAGACAATGAATAATGAGTACACCTTCTCCTCCTCCATCTCGACAAGATCTAGGTACTCCTCTATAAAAGGGCATAGAAGAGGAAACATATGCACACAGTGTTGAAGTATAACACATGTCTAAAATTCATATTGCATAACCACTTATTGAGTAGAGTGTAACACCCACAAAACTTGAAATCACTGGACAACAAGAAGTAGAAGAACATACAAAATAAGAGCAAGATGTAAAAGAGGTTACAAAATCAAAACATGAAGATGCAGAATAAAAAATAGGAGCAGGGGGTTGAACAACACAAGTAGGAAACTGCATAGGTTTAAGTTGAGAAAGCTATGGAATAAAATAAGCACTGAGAGGAAGAGGAGAGAAAGAAAAAAGAAAAGAAATAAAAATAGGAAGCAGAAGCAAAGGCCAAAGTCAAAGGAAGCAAGAAAAAGTGAAGAAACGAGGAAGAAGCTAAGGAGGCAGAAGAACAAGAATAGAAGAACAAGAAGAAAAAAGAAGATACAGGAAGAAAAGGCTGCAAAATACAAAGAGGGTCAAGAGAAAAAGGCCAAGGATACACAACACATTGCGGAAGTAATTGCGAAAGCAAAGGCGGAAGGTTAAAGGTTGTCAAGAAATGCAGGCACCACCGCAATCAACAATGGAAGAAAGAAAAGAAGGATCAAGTTAAAGTAGAAAGAGAACAAACCAATATGAGCACTGTGCAAACCACAGTAAACTCTCCCCGTGCACACTCGACAACCACACAAGTTTCTCCCGAAACCAACAGTTAGTGCCACAGACATTGGAGCCTCAAGTTTGGAGCAGCCATGCAACAGAAGAAATTGCGGAAGGGGACACGAAAGTGTTTTGGTGGGTCGTCACAATTAACCGTGACATATGCACGAAAAGCGTAAGTTGGTCCTCCCTTCATCTCATGTCCGCCCTGTAGCCCTCCAGATTGCACAAACAAGTGCATCAAGCTACAACTTCCCAGGTATTAGTTAGCACTAATCGAGGTGGGTTAGGAGAAGTTACCATTGTAGAGGCAGATTGAAGGTGTGCACACACTGCAAGCAAACATTGGGGTAGCCACAATGCAGATGGCAAAACAATAAAGCAACATCAGGAGCAAGCACTATGTGCAATTTCAAATGAAAATCAAATACAATTGTCCACAACTTGTCAATCGGCACCATAAATGAGCAAGTAATGATCGAACAAGTGCAACTAACTACTATGGTAGGAAAACTTAATGGACAATTGGAAGGATAAGGGGAATGAGACTGTGAAGAAACTTAAAGTGTAAGTATCCCAATTCAATAAGGAATTTAAACATGCAGATCTCATCTTGCAAGAGTACACAAATATGCTTCAACATGTCGAAGCACAAGCTAAGGCAACTCAGTTTTGAGCTCCTGGATTGGAATACATAAGCTGCAATACATATGGCAATGACAGTAAGACTGATACAGAATAACGTAGAAATCAATGCATAAGCCCATATACTGACAAGGATAGACATGATCAAGAGGTTGTGAAGGCATTGCAAACATCCTTGCAAGATTGAAGATAATGTCAGTGACAGATTGCAAGAATGGGAACGCAATACACCGCATAATACAATTGTAGGAGTACAAGCACAACGAACATGCAGAATCGACTAGAAGTATTGTACCCAAGACATCCAAAATGCCATCACTCTCCATGGTAAAGCTGCAAATAACGCTAAAGAGGATGTTTTGTATGAAGTTATGCAAGCACTGTCGCAGTTGTAAATATACTTTGGTAGAGTGAATGAAGCACTCGTAGACTAGAATGTGTACAAGGACAGTCTTGGAAGCATTCCTCCCTGACTACAGAAGACAGTGAAGAACATGCTCCATGAGTATGCCCTACCACAAATATCCTACTCTGTAGAATCAAAGCAGTCGAGATACTGCCACCTCTGCCTTTCACTCCAATCCTTCAACCAACACAAGCAAAACAACCCAAACAACCCAAACAAAAACAATAAGAAATTGGAGCAACACAATTTTGTCATAAGTAATAAAATTTTGTAGTATAATTGCGCAAATTTTCTTTTATATATGTAAGCAAGCCTACATAGATTGAAAACCTACGTAAGGGCAATTTGTGAGGGAGTTTCCGTACAGATTGAAAACCCGAAAGGGCGGTCATGTTGAAAAATTTACTTAATTGAAAACCTGAAAGGACAGTTAAGTAGTACACAGAGGATGAAAACTGGTAAACGGCATTTTTTGTGCCAACTGCGAGTAGACTATCATAATGCGCAGCGCAATTGAGTATTCGTCATGACACAACTCAGAAAGAGTAGTCAGCAAGCAACCTCCCAAATCAATTGAAGCAGCTTTTTGTCTTGGGACGAGACAACTATTTACGTCCGGGAAAGTGTTGGGAGTGTATAAAAGGATTAGATAAGCCGACATGAAAATATTTTGTATAATTGTACAATCCTAATGTATATGCATAATCTAGATAAGACAAAGTATGAGAAGATATAGTGCTGTCTTAGGATAGATAGAAAATGCTGAAGAGCCTCTTTTGTATGAAAGGAAGAAGAAGGGACTAGTAACTCAACAATTGCTTATTTTGTATAAAATTATGTAAGTGCACTGCATAGAAGATTGATCTTTGATCATAATATAGTTTCATCTTGATTCCTTTAAGTTCCATTCTAGAATGTATATGTGTTCTGATTCAATAGTAAGCATTAATGGTTATTTTATATGCATAATCACGATCATTGTTTCTCTCTTTCTCGTATTAGGTAAATTTTGTAGCTATTGTGCAAGTGGGATTTAAGTCTTGTTATCCCTTTTGTGTATTACCTATTGAGAAGAATATGAATTTAAACTAGACTACAACCTATTGCAAGTTTTTATGTCGTGATCCAGGGACATTTGCTAACAACAACATAGGGGAGGGAACCATTAGGATTAAAGAAAATATTATGAAAGATTAGAGGTAAAGACATGATGCTAGAAAGATAGAGACAACTCCAAGAGTGAAGAAGATGAGCATACAAAAGTTAACCTTAGATAAACTAGGGTTTTAGAAAAAAAAAATTGGTTCAAGACTCAGGTTCACCAAATGTTTACACCCTTGACTGATTTTATATGGTGTTATGGGTATGCATAACACATAAGGATGCAGGGTTTATTAAAGGGGGGATATTTTGATTAATTAACTTCTAACATTAATCATTTAATATCATAATAACACGTTAGTACTTATAACTATTGAAAATGATATACTATAAGCTCAAAAACACAAGAGGAGAGATGCACTTAGTTGTACAAAGTGATATGAGAGAGATTTGGGTGCACAAACTAGACAAATTGGGAGTATTAAACTAGGATCAACTTCACGGTCTTGGACCTATTGTATGGTGTTAGACCTATTTGGAGTGGGGTTATGTAACTTTTTGTGCCCTTCAATTTCTCAGAAACACGTGTCATCATCAAACCCTAAGTTTATGTTGTCCTAAAACCATTTGAATTGAACTAAAACATTAACCATGGGTGGAAGACCATAGAAGAAGGTTAGTGTTTGTGTTAAAGTGCAATTTGTGCACCACCTATGTTGGCACTACTTCGAAGAGGCCTAATACCACATGTAGTTCTCCACCCAACATATAATATTTATATGAATGCAACTAGTTGGAAACTTGAACCACTTTTGACCATGTTTGAGATGTGTTATCCTGCAAAATTGACAAGGGCAATTTGCAGGTAACCATACCAAAAAAAATTGTTTTAGCCCCAAGGAAGTTTGACAAATTTTGAAATAGCGCAAAACTCCCTTTCAGAAATCAAGTTGTTTTAGGACTTAGCTGTTTTTGCGCCCATTTACAAAGGGGAGAAATCAGTGTGTTGACATGTAGAAAAATGCACCCATTTTACAAAGGGGAATTTTTGTCGTGTCGACGTGCTGAAAGTTGCGCCATTTTACAAAGGGGAATTTTTGTTGTGTTGACATGCAGAAAGTTGCGCCATTTTACAAAGGGGAATTTTTGTCATGTTGACGTGCAGAAAGTTGCGCCATTTTACAAAGGGGAATTTTTGTCGTGTCGACATGCAGAAAAGTGTGCCCTTTTACACTGGGATGTTGTCATCCAAAAACTTGCCCAAGTCAACTATTGACTTTTTGGATATTTTCTTGTTATTTTGTAAATATCTTGTAAGATATTTTGTAGTTGTTGGTTTGCTTTTGTCTTCTTCCCTCCTCTCCTTCTATAAATACTAGAATACTTGTTGTATTCAAGGTGAACATTTTTTGTATGAAAAGAGAAGTGAGGAGAGAAAGACTTTGTGTTTTCTTGCAACAGAAAAAATATTAATACACATATTCAAACTTTGTGCTCAACATGTGTTTTATTTGCATCAAATCTTTCTTAAGTTAGATCTATGTTTTTATTATGTTAGATTCATTCCTACTATCGTCATATGTTCATCAGTATTGCTTTAATTGTTTATTCAAGTAAGTTTGGCTCTGTTTACTACCAGCTCAAAGCATAAACCTTCTGACCTTTCCATCTTGGAATTCATTTCTTTTCTTCCTTCAAGATCTACCCTCCTCCGTTCCTTCCCTCCTACCTTTTTATTCGTTGTTGGAACTACCTCTACTGGGATGAGATCCCAAACCCCCTAAAGTTAGAATAGTGTAGATTTACACAGATTCCTGCTTGATAGATTAGCAATAAACCAGTTTTACTTCGTTGTCTCGAAGAGGGGCTCTGCCCTGCACACTGTTTGCCTGTTTCCCCACGACCTGCTTTTCTAACAGTTTTTCGGACCAACAAGATGATTGTGCTCTTGTTAAGATACTCAGTTGAGATTTTTAGATGCTTGGAAATGAGGAAAGCTACACATCTTGACCTTATTAAGTGCTTCAGAACTATAGTAGTGACTTCACTAATGGGTGTGCATTAACTTTGGGAAGCTTTAGGGAGCATTGTGTGCCTTTAGTATTAGTATTTGCAATAATAGCTTATAAGAGTGCCAAGTGACTGTTAAGTAAGTAAATGAGTTGATATTAACTTGTTCATCTATGGGTATGAAGGTAATTCGTTATGATAAGACCAACTAAGGATGATAAAACAAACCAAAAAATATGATTGAATTGAAAGTAAAGTTGGAGGATGTGTTGGTCCAAGACTATACAAGTCAGTCAAGACTAAAACTTACATCTTGACCATATTGTATGATTTTGGACAGGATGATAGTGAGTGTAATCTAAATTTTTTATCATAATGAGTAGATGTTAAGTACTAATCTTATGTGTTTATATTCATAATGTGAGAACACATTAGTATCCAGGAAAAATCAAGTTGGGAGAAAGATAATAATATGTACTGAGTGGGGATAGGATGTGGATATTTTTCTTAACAAAGGATCATAGTCACAACTAGTAGTGTTAGAAGGCCAAATTTCCAAATTTGAGTGTCTACATGCTAAAAACGAAGCACCTTTAAGGAAGATTTTCTCTATTTTGACATCTTTTGTCTGGGATATAATTTGTAGGACTAAAAATTAGCGTTTTCATGAAAAGCATGCTTCCCATGCAATTTTGGCTAAAAAATTATCCTTGGAAATGGATTCAATGGAAGAACAATTCAAGTTTTTTGGAATTCCCTTCTATTTTGTTAGCACTCCTTCAGAATTGTGGCAATATGTGTAGGAAAGAGTTGAGAAAAAATCTATTTTTTTATTTCTAGATCCCTTTTTTGGCTGGGAAATTCCATGTCTATACTAAGATTCTTGCCCCAACTCATGTTTACTACTCCTCTTTTTAGGATCCTTCTAAGGCATCTTATGAAAAAATATCCAAGATCCTTATAGATTTTTTTGGGATAATGCAAAACAATACAAAGGTTTTTATATAGTCATTTGAGATGTCTATTGATCTCCTTGCAAGAAAGGTGGTATGCACACCATAGTCATTTAAAGATAAAAACATCAATCTCTATACAAAATGGGTTGTTAAAGGGATACATTACAATGCATTCTATAAATTTATTCCAAGGCATTGCATCTTTGTTGGTGACCCTTATGGTGGTTTTTTGTAAAAAAAACATCATCTTTCATACTTTGTTGATTGCTTACACTCCAGTGAAAACTGAGGGCTCTTTTGTTGTGAAAATCATGTGGAGAACTTATGAGATCGATTGAAAATGGATTCAAATCGAGAATATCCTTTCATGATCATAACATCCATTGGACTCCCATGATGAATGAAATTTTCATACCCTTAGAAGAAACATCTGATACCAAGGCGCTTAGATTATTTTAGAAGGAAATTAAAACTAGCCACAACTTTGTATCATTCAAAGACTAGACTCCATGGCTAGAGCTTGAGCTCTAATTCAAACTGGTTAATTTAGAATTTTGTTCTCTTCTAAAGATGCGAGAGTGGTTACCAAATGTCATGTTACACAAAATTAGACTAGAACCCCTGATGGCCTTGTGGCATGACTAACAATGGAATGTTGACACATTTTTTAAAAGCTAACCTCGTATATTAGTTTATTAACGTATGAGTCCTTTTCTTCACCTCTTTGTAAGTTTAATACCTAATGGAATTTAAATTTGTCTCCAAAATTGTGGCTTTCATGCCTCAATCATATTTGAAATTCTAAGTTAAAGCCCAAAAATTATGCATTTTATTTTGCATCTTGTTTACCGTGTCCTACCTCTTAGGGAAAGGCTTAAGCACACTCGTGTTTTGAATCCAAGATGTCTTGCTTGTGCCACCGAGACCTTTAATTTTAGAAAGCTAGAAATGTTGTTATTTTTTAGCAATGATTCTAATTCTCAATAAAAAAAAAATTAATGACAAAATTAATGTACTCTTTGACATTTGTCTCTAGATGCAAGCACGATATGAGAAGGTTACTATTTTGTTTCAACATTTTTTAGGAATTGTTAAATTGCTAGGGAACACCCTTTGCAAAATAAGCTATGTTCCATTGGATCATCTATAGTTAGGCACTAGTTGGCAATAGAGTCATTCACATAATCTATTTTCATCACTTGTTTGAGACCATTTCTCCACCCTGCATCCTTAATGGGGAAATTAGAGTCTTTTTCCATCATGGGCAAGTCTTCTTCTTTTTTTTGCCTATATTACCTAGGGAAAGGGCCCTAACCTGCAAAAAAAGATTACATGAAGCTGCCAAATATGACATCACTCATCTTGGAAGTCTATGTATATATGTATAATCACGAAAAGGTGGTAGGGTCTGAAAATGAGAAATTACCCATTTTGCCAACCTATTACATCAAAAATAGCCATGTTGTATACACAATCGATTTACAAAATCAAGATACAAAAACTATATAATTAGGAAATTTATGATTGATCACCAACACCAACTTTGCCACGGATGTAGATGAGGATGACCACATTGAAATCCACTGACATTGCTTGGTCAAAATCACTGGAGGTGCCTTCACAGGGAAAATTCATAGATGCTTCAAGAGGGAGCACAAGGTTGAGGTGGTCAGCAATGGCCTTCTGGCTAGCAACCAAATCCTGTAAAGCCCTAAGGATGGTGTGTGAGTGTAAGTTTTCCTCAACTCCCCTCTGATTCCCAACTTACTCCAGCTCTACATGATCAAGGTGCAAGGAGAATTTCCCCAAGGCGTTTGAGAGAATGTTGGCACCAGATATCCCTTGCACTACATCAAAAATATTTTGCCGCCTAATTGATTGTTTGGGGTTTAGCATAAGCCCATGCAAATGTGAGTGATATCTTCTCCACTTTGCACATTCATCAATGTCCTAAGAAAATTTCTAATTCTGAGAAATTCATTGACGCATGGCTGAGGCTTTTAATCTTTCCATCTAACCAGTATTCGAAAGAAGCTTCCGCCTCAACTCTATGAAAGGGAAAATGACAGAATCCCTGGAACTGCCTTAGGACAGACATGACCCGAACTGACTTCTCACTTCCCACAACTTCTATCGCCTTCCATTTCTGAAACCATGACTCATAAAACTGTGGAAATCCCAAAATGATGTGCCTAATTCCCTGTATGCCATATTACTTAAAGGCGGATGTAGGGGAGTCACTATTTCACACAAGTTTCCATTTAAAACCATCCTTGTTGTCAATCCCGCCACACGAGCAAGGAATATCTTTCCAATAAATGGGCTTGGGGATTGAGCATAATTATTTATGATTTACATCATTAATTAAGGCCTTTTGTAAGGCCCTTGGGAAATTTTCAGTCCATTTCTTCAATATAATATATTCTATGCTCATCAATCCCACCCCCATATTAGCAAGTAGGTTAGCAGAATAATTTCTAGTTCTAAGAGTGTGAGAAATGCAAACATCATCATAACCAGATAGCCTTTGAAGGCCCTCCTGAATAATCTAATCAAGATACCAAACCTTATAAGATTGAGATTTAAGAGCTTCAATGATAATTTTAGAATCACCTTCTATCCAAAGTTTATTCCAGTGGAAATAAGTTGCCTCTCTGATCCCATGCATCAAAGTTAATCCCTCTGCAAAGTTATTGGAATCACAACCACAATCCAAATTCATCATGAAAATTAGTTTCCTAAGAGAATCATGAATTAAACATCCCCCACTTATAGGGTCAAGATTTCCTTTTGACACCCCATCAAAATTCAATTTTAACCATTCCAACAGCCGATGATTTTCATAAAGAAACAGATTTTAGTGCTAGTATGAGCCCCATTATTAGGGATAGAGGGAGAGAATTTCTAGGGAATGAGGATCCATCTTCCACAGATGAGCCTAGACTAAGGGGGAGGTAATCCAGAGGGTCAAAGAACCAGGCAGAGATAGATTATGATATTGTAGCCTCATAGTGGATCCATATTAGAGCAGCTAATAGAGCCTTCTCATGGAAGATCCTTTGATTCCTTTCTAGCCACAAGCTCTAAATAATAGCTGTAGGAATCAGGGACCAAATAAATTTAAATGCCTTTAAAGGTAAGGAAAGCTCCCATTGGGAGAGCAGGGAGGAAATGTTTTTTGGGAAAACCCAAAGAAGATCCCATTTAGACCAAACAAATGACCATACCTCTTGAGCATAGGAGCAATGGAGAAGGTGATGAGATACTGACTCTGAGGCATCTTTGCATAAGGGGCAGAGAGAGGGGCCAGAGAAGCCACACTTAATCAAATTATCATAGGTGAGAGGCCTTCCCAAAGCTGCAAGCCATAGAAAGAAATTAGCTTTGGGAAGACTGTCCTTTGTCCAAATCTTACCAGCTAGAAAATTCGAAAGGGAGTGATCAAGGCGAGCAAATAACCAGTTATAAGCCACTTTGATCGATAATTCCCCTAATGAGGAACCAATCCAAATGAAGTGATCTCTAGATGAAGAAGCTTGCAGTGAATACAAATAAAGAGAGTGAACCAACTCCATAAGTGCATAAAGACAACAGCCCGGTAGAGGATCTAAAGGCTTCCATCTAGGAGGATCATCCTGAATAGGCTCCAAATAATTACATACCAGATGAACGAACCCGGGAATAATAATGGGAGCAACATTTTAAAGAGTAGGAAAGATTGTCAAGGGGAAATCTTTCAACCATACATAATCCTAGAATTTTACTCGACAATTGTCACCCACCACCCATTTTATTGAAGGCTGGATAAGAGAGATACAAGAGGAAATTAAGTTCCAGATCCTAGAACCTTTACGAAATGATAGCTTTGATAATATTTCTAAAGAGGACTGCACGGCAAAATATATTTTTTGATATACTTTGCTCCACAATTGGTTACCTTCCTTATAGAGCCTCCAGACGAGCTTACAACCTAGAGCTTGATTGAATGGAATGTTATTCTTGAAGCCCATACCACCTTCAATCTTAGGGCGACATATTTGATCCCAATAAACTAAGCAAAAATTTTGTTTGTCCTCCTTACCACTCCAGAGGAAGGTGAGTTGTATTTAGGTGATTGAATAAAGACATGAAGTATGTAGGAATGGGCTGTAGAGAGGTTTTAACAAGAAGAGCACGACCAACGAAAGAGATTCATCTACTCTTCCACGATGTAAGCTTCTGTTGAGTCCATTCTACCACAAGTTTCCAATGATCCTTCCCATCTCTGTCATTAATTAAAGGCATTCCTAGGTAGGATCTAGGAAATGAGCCAATAGGAATTTAAAGAATAGTAGCCAACCTTTGTTGGATACGGGGGGAAAATTGAAAAAATAAATTTTTGATTTCACTTATTATTGATCATCCAGTATTATTGATCAAATAGGGGCGGAGCCTAACAATTTTATTGATATGCAAATATGAAGATTGCAAAACAATGAAAAGAGCTGTAATGTATATATGCATTGAAAAAATTCTATCCAGTCCATATAAAATGGATTGAATCGTCTAAACTAAGTAAAATGCATAAATAGCATATTGCCCCTAATAATATTGCTAGTACTACTACCAAGAAATATTTGGGTACACACAAGATAGAAGTTTCCCACAAACATAGAGATGAGAACACTATCACTTAGTTAACTAACAACAAAGGACAACTAATACCTATTGAGATAAGTTTAAAATATTAAATTAAATACTTTAACTTATTACATTTATTCAAATATCAACTAATGATGAATTAAGCTAAGTTTTATTCCTAACATTCCCCCCCCTTAATTCAACATTGTCTCAAGTGAACAGGAGAGAAATTCTCTAAAACCCTCAAATTTACCTCGAGCAAGTGACTTTGTGAAGACATTTGCACGTTGCATATCTGTTGGGCAATATTGGAGCTGAATGTTGTTGTTCTGAACATGTTCATGAATGAAATGTATATGTACCTTAATGTGTTTGGTGCGCTCTTGAAAAACTAGATTCCGAACAAGTTTTACTATTCCTTCGTTATCAACATGTACGATAGATATTTTTGTGGTATTCCCAATCCTTCAAGTATACGTCATAGCCATATCACTTCACAGACAACTCCACCTGTTGCACAATATTCTGATTCTGTGGAGGATCTTGAAACACAAGTTTGTTTCTTACTCCCCCATGATATCGGTCCAAATCCCAAAAATAATACAAATCCTGAAGTGGATTTCCTATCATCTATGTTTCCTCCATGATCTAAATCTGAATATCCTATCAAGAGGAAGTTATTATTCTTCTTGTATTCTAGTTCATAGTCCATAGTTCCTTTTATGTACCTTGGTATCCTCTTTGTTGCTTTCCAGTGATAAAACCTTGGTTCTTGCATGAACCGTGAAAGATAGATGTCTGCATAACTGATATCTGGCCTAGTGTAAGTCAAGTAGATGAGACTCCCGATCAACTACCGATAAAAAGTTACATTTGCTTGTGGTGATGGATCTGTTCGAGACAATTGAAGTCTTTTCTCTATAGGTGTGGAAATTGGTTTAGAATCCATCATATTAAACTTCTTGATCATTGTCTTGGTGTATTTCAATTGTGACACAAATGTATGATTTTCTCTTTGCCAAACTTCAAGTCTAATACAATAATGCAAAAGCCCAAGATCAGTCATGCCGAATGATTGTATTAGATATTTCTTTGTTGACTCAATCATCCTCATTAATCCTCCAGTGATGACTAGATCATTGAAATATACTACAACGATCATTATTTCCCCCCCTTGCTTTTTGAGATGGAGATTAGGATTGTATGGACTCCTGTTAAATCCATGTTGAATGAGATGCTCATTGATTTTAATATACCATGCCCTGGGAGACTGATTTAAACCATATAGTGATTTTATGAGTTTACATACCTTTTCCTCTTTACCTAGTATAACAAAACCTTCTTGTTGAGTCATGTAAACTTCTTCCTGTAAATCACCATTAATAAATACACTTTTCACATCCATTTGGTGTATTTTCCAACCAAATTGTACAGCTAGAGAAAAGATTAACCTAAATTTTTTTATCTTAGTTGTGGGAGAAAAATTCTCCTCATAATCAATGCCTTATTTTTGAGCATATCCCTTAGCAACTAGTCTAGCCCTGTGTTTATCAATTTTGCCATCTGTTTTGTACTTCATTTTGAAGATCCATCTGCATCCAATCAGCTTTTTCCTGGTGGAAGATCTATAAGTTGTCATGTATTATTTTTCATAAGTGATTTATATTCTTCATCCATAGCATCTTTCCAAGGTTTAGACTAAAGGGATTATGAAACAGTGGATGACTCAAAATTTTTAAACAACTTTACCCATTAAGGCCAAATTGACCTCATTTCGAGCCATACTATGAGTCCTCGTTCCAGTGGTAGATGTGTCTGGGACACTATCCAATTTTTCATCTCTCATCATACTTGTATATCATTTAGGCATACTTTTAGTGGTTCCTGTGGGTGATTGAATTTCACCATCTTCCCCATCATTATTGTCGTCATCAAGGTGATTACCATCCTTTGTTTTTATTGTAGGGCTGATTTTTTCATCGTGTGAGTGTATGGAAGGAGCATCAGCTTCTTTATTCTCAAAGAACTCAACATCCTGACTATTATATACCCTTCTTATTCTTGGATCCATAAGTCTATACCAAAGTGCTTCATCATTGTATCCCAAGAAGATAAGTTTTTCTGATTTCATATGAAGCTTAGTTTATGTTTCTTAGGAATGTGCATACTAGTTTTTCATCCAAAAACTCTAAGGTGTGAAATAGATGGCGTATGCCCTGACCATGCTTCCTATGGTGTTACTCCATCAAGAGTTGTAGTGGGAACTCTGTTTAGTAGATAGACTTTCGTTTTAGTTGTTTCGACCCAAAATGTTTTTGATAAACCTGCATCATCAATCATACATCACACCATATCCATGATAGTGCGATTTCACCTTTCAACAACACCATTTTGTTGCAGTGTGTGAGGAGGATCCATTTGACGACCAATGCCATGTGTTTATGAAAAATCATTGAAATCATTGCTGGTGTATTCTCCCCCTGGATCTGAGCAGAGTGTTTTTATTTTCGTACCAGACTCTGTTTCAACAAGGGCTTTGAACTTTTTGAAAGTTTCAAAATCTTGGTCTTTTGTAAAAAGACAGTATATCCACATTTTTCTTGAATAATCATCAACAAAGAGCATGAAATATTGAAACCCAAAGTGGCTAGGTATCATTGGTCTGCATAGATCAGTATGCACTAAGTCAAGTTTTTCCTTAGTCTGAAATTTACTATATTTGAATGGTGTTCTATGTTATTTTCCTGTTAAAAAATGGTGACATTTATTTGTACCCTTTTTTAGAGGTGGAAAACCCCTAACCATGTTGTATCGATGGAGAGTGTCAAGATATCCAAAACTCACATGTCCAAGTCTTTGATGCCATAGTTGAGTTGATGATGTATCCTTTTCTACAAGTGCTTGATCATTTCATTGATCAAAATCCAACTGAAACATTATTCCCACATTTGAAGCTTTTGCAAAAAAAATTGAGCTTCGTGACTTATCTCGAATCAGGCACATCTTCTTATCACCTTTACAATCAAAGTCAATTTTGAGATTGTGATCTAATAATTGACTCACGGATAACAATTTTTTTGTTAAACCAGGGCCATAAAGAACATTTGTAATTTTACAATTATGTTGCCCTAGTGGTAATGAAATGGAACCAATGCCTTCAACACTATATGATGTATCATCACCCAAAGAGAAATGATTTTTTGTGGGTGTTTTACTCATTATGAAGAACCAATCTTTCCTTCTTATCATGTGTCAAGCTACACCTGAGTCGACATACCAAATTTGATTTGTAGAAATGGATACTTCATTTGACTGTGCATAATACAAGAAGTCATCATCTTCAAATTGATCTTCATGTTTGGCTACATTTCCTTGTTGAGTTGGTTTCTTCTTCCAATTTTTCTTATTTTGTCCTTGTTTACTTTGTTGTTGGCCTAATTTTGTTTATTGGTAATCACTCTTTTTTCCACTTGATGATCCTTGTTGGAATGTGTTATACCAACAATTCTTTAACGCATGTCCTTTTTGACCACAAATAAGACATTTTTTTTGCTCCTTTAGGCCTTGTTGAGTGAATAACTTAGCCTATTTATTAAACTTAGCCTATTTTTTACCTTTTTTATTAGAAACAAGTGTTTGCTCTTCAGTTTCACTAGTTGAGTGAATAACTTCCTCTTGTTGTAGCATATTCACTAACTCTTCAAATGTTGTCGTTTGACCAATTATGTTTAATGCGGTCACAAAAATTCTATAAGAAGGAAGAAGAGCTCTCAACACTATAGACACAAGTGACGTGTCAGTTACCTCTTCTTCCAGAGCTTGAAGTGATGCACGCAAAGTTGTCACTCTTCTCAAAAACATTTCAACTTTCTCATTTGGTTGCATTTTCAAGTTCAATAGTTTAGTATGGAGATGAAGTATTGTGTTCTTATTTTCAGACTCATATACTATTATCAACTTGTCCCAAGATTCTTTTGTTTTTGTGGCCTCACAAATATGAGGTTGTACCTCATTTGAAACACTAAACAAGATTATTAACTTTGCTTTTTGATTTTCACGATCAAATGTAGTTTGTTGTGTAACATTTGTTGCAAATCTTGTTAATGTACCTGAAATAACGGACCATAGATTTTCAAAATCAAGTTTTGTGCAAATTTTTGTTTTCCATGCTGGATAATTATTAGAACGCAAAATTTGAGAATCTAGAAAAAGGAATTTTGGTGCCGTAATTACGGTCATTGTTGTTGAATTGTGAAGCTCAATTACTTCAGATTAGCATGCAATGTAAAACTTACTGGAAAAAATAGTAACCGTCATTGGTTAGGGGGAACTGACATCGGCCAGCCAAGACTGACATCGGTCAGACAAGGAGGAACTAGCATCGGTTAGGGAGAGCTGACGTCGGTTACCTATGCGAGGATGTTTTAATTAACTCTCGGGAATTATATCTATTTTTAGCATTAAAGTATATCTATTCATTGTAATTGCATGGCTAAGTGCCCTAAGTCTATAAATGACTATATAAGATTGAAAGCTAGGGTTTAGAAGTAAGTATTAACAAGAATTAAGAAGAACTTGTAAAATTTGATGAGAGAGAGAAATTCTTGGTGATGAAGCAAAAGCTTGAGAGAAAGAAAGTACTATACATCTGAGAGGTGTGGAAGATTGTAAATCTTCAATTGTATATCTTGTCAAAGCTTTGGATAATAGATTGGCTTGTTTCTTGGTGGACGTAGCCCACACTGGGTGAACCACGTTAAATATGGTGTTGATTTATGTCTCTTGTTTTGTATATTTCTTCTGGTAGAATATCCGCTTTTATTTGCATGTATGCTTAGATATGATATATTGTCTGTACAATCGGTGTGCTAACCCCAACAACTGGTATCAGAGTTTTGTTTGAGGGTTTTGTGTGTTGATAGATTTACTCACAAAGGGTTTTCTGATTGAGTGGGAGCTACAACAATGGCAGAAGAAAACAAATACAAGGTAGAGAAATTTGACAACCGAAATTATCAATTATGGAAGATGCAGATTGAGGATTATCTGTATCAAAGATATTTGTATTTACCGTTGGATGAGAAGTCTAGACCTACGAAGATGACTGATGAAGAATGGAATATTCTTGACAGAAAGGCTTTGGGATCTATAAGATTGAGCCTGGCAGCATCTGTGGCTTCCAATATTACAGAAGTGACTTCTACGGTAGGATTAATGAAATCTCTTGCTAATTTATATGAAAAACCTAGTGCTTCAAATAAAGTTTATTTGATGAAGAAACTATTTAGTTCTAAGATGCATGAAGGTGGATCTGCATCTAGTCATTTGAATGATTTCAGATCTATTGTAAATCAGTTAAAATCGATTGATATACCGTTTGATGATGAAGTGAAAACACTTTTATTCTTATGTTCTTTGCCTGATAGTTGGGATAACTTGGTAATGGTTGTTAGTAATACAACATCTGCTAATAATATTTTGAAGTTTGATGATGTGGTTAGTATAATCTTGAATGAAAAAATTCGCAGGAAGAGTATAGAGGAATCATCATCTGGGAATGCTTTGAATGTAGAAAGCAGGGGCAGGCAGAAGGAGAGATCCAAGAGTAAGAGTAATGGGAAATCAAAGTCAAGGGATAATAAATCTAAATCCAAAAGTAAGGGAATTACTTGTTGGAAATGTGGAAAGAAAGGACATGCAAAGAAAGATTGTTGGTCAAAGGACAAAGAGAACCAACAACCAGACAAAGGTAAAGAAGCAAATCTTGCTACATCAGAGGTAATGCAAGATGATCTTATTCTTTCTTTAGATAATAGAATTGAATCATGGGTTTTAGATTCAGGAGCTTCTTTCCATGCAACCCCTAATAAGGGTTATTTCAGAAATTATGTCCAGGGAAATTTTGGGCATGTTTATTTGGGTGATGATGAACCTTGCAGTATTACTGGTAAAGGGGAAGTTCATCTAAAATTACAGAATGGAAATACATGGGTATTGAAAGATGTGAGGCATGTGCCAAGCCTCAGGAAGGAATCTTATTTCTGCAGGGAAACTAGGTGAATCTGGTTGCATGGTTACTTTTACAGGAGACTCTTGGAAAGTCACCAAGGGTGCTTTTGTTGTGGAAAGAGGTAAGAAGGTAGGAATGTTATATTTATCTACTTGTATTACTGATTCCTTTTCTGCATTATCTACTTCAGATTCAGATGCATGTATGTGGCATAACTGGTTAGGCCATATGAGTCAAAAAGGAATGCATATCTTAAAGGCTAAGGGTAAGTTATCATATTTGAAAGATTTAGATCTTGATTTATGTGAGCATTATGTCTTTGGAAAGCAAAAGAGAGTGAGATTTCTTAAAGTTGGGGCAACTAAAAAGGAGTAAAAATTGGAGCTTGTACACTCAGATGTGTGGGGACCAGCTCAGGTAGCTTCTCATGGAGGATCCCAGTATTATGTTACTTTCATTGATGATGCTACAAGAAAGGTATGGGTTTATTGTATTAAACATAAATCTGATGTTTTTGAGACTTTTAAAAGATGAAAAGCCCTTGTTGAGAATGAATCAAATTCTAAGTTAAAGTGCCTTAGATCTAACAATGGTGGTGAATATTGTAGCAAGGCTTTCAATGATTATTGTTCAGTGAATGGGATACGTAGAGAAATAACGGTTCCAAGAACACCACAAGATAATGGTTTTGCAAAAATAATGAATAGGACAATCATGAAATGTGCTAGAAGTATGATGATACATTCTGAACCGCCCTTACAGTTTTGGGTAGAAGCAGTTGATACAGTGGTTTATTTAATTAACTGTGGTCCTTCAAGTTCACTAGATGGAGGAACATAGGAAGCTTGGACCAGAAAAGAGGTAGATCTTTCTTTTCTTAAAGTTTTTGGTTCAGAAGCTTTTGTGCATGTTGATAAGGAAAATAGAAAAAAGTTGGATGCAAAATCCAAGAGATGCACTTTCATTGGTTATGGATCTGGTGATTTTGGATTCCATTTTTGGGATTTAGAGAATTCTAAAATTATTAGGAGTCATGATGTTGAATGAAATGAAAAGAGAATGTACAGGGATAAAATTTTGGTACCCAAGGATGAACCAGTTGAGAAGTTTGTGAATGAAAATGAACTCTCGGATTTAAAAGTATTACCTACAGGGTTACACAGTAACCAGTGTCAGTTAACCCCTGACTAACATTGGTAAGATGAACTGGTATCGGTTACAGAAGATCCAAACTCAACATCAGTTATCAGGTGACCAGTGTCAGTCACTATCAAATTTAGATACAAATGTCCATGAGGTCCAGATTGAGCCTCTGGTACCCAAAACTCCTGTGAGAAGGTCACAAAGGGTAAGTAAACCTCCAGAAATATTTACACCTTCTCTATTTTATTTATTATTGACTGATAATGGTGAACCAGAGAGCTTTGAAGAAGCAATGCAGGATAAGACCCACGTCCAGTGGGAGCATGACATGGATGAGGAGATGGACTCCTTGGAACAGAACCAGACTTGGGATTTGGTTAAGTTGTCAGCAGGTAAGAGGACATTGCAGAACAAGTGGGTTTACAGGATTAAGGAAGAAGAGGGTGGACAGAAAAGATACAAGGCAAGGCTTGTAGTAAAATGATTTACACAGAAAGTAGGTATTGACTTTGGTGAAATATTTTCTCCTATTGTTAAGATGACTTCTATTCATATTGTATTGAGTTTAGTTGCAGTAGAAGATTTGCATTTAGAGCAACTAGATGTGAAGATGACTTTCCTTCATGGTGATTTGGATGAAGAGATTTATATGCAGCAGCCGCTTGGGTATGAAGTCAAGGGTAAGGAGAAATTAGTGTGCAAGTTAAAAAAGAGCCTATATGGGCTCAAGCAAGCTCCAAGGAAATGGTACATGAGGTTTGATAGTTTTATGCATGAGCATGGTTACTTGAGATGTGAATCTGACCATTGTGTTTATTTCAAGAAGCTTGAAAATGGGAGCTATATTATTTTGTTATTGTATGTGGATGATATGCTTATTGCGGGATCTAGTATGCAGGACATTGGTGAGCTTAAGCGAAAGCTAGCTCACACATTTGCTATGAAAGATTTAGGAGCCGCAAAAAGAATCCTTGGCATGAAAATACATAGAGACAAGAAAAATAAGAAATTGTATTTGTCTCAGGAGGATTATATCTACAAGGTGTTAGAAAGGTTCAACATGCAGAATGTAAAACTTGTTGGCACACCTATGGTTGCACTTCAAATTAAGCAAGGATCAGTTTCCTTCATCACATGAAGAGGTCAAATAGATGACACGGTGTCAATGCTTCAACAGTTGGGAGTCTTATGCTATGGTTTGTACCAGACCAGACATTGCACAGGCAGTGCCCAAGTTGTGAGTAGATATATGGTCAATCTAGGTAAAGAGCATTGGAAAGCAGTCCAATGGATACTCAGGTATTTGAAAGGGACATCTAGCATGCAGTTATGCTATGGAGGTTCAGATATTTCATTATGTGGCTATGTTGATTCAGATATGGCTGGAGATCTGGATGGTAGAAGGAGCACTACTGGATATATTTTCACAGTAGGTGGGATGACAGTTAGCTAGATTTCAAGATTACAGAAGGTTGTGGCTTTGTCTACTACAGAGGCAGAGTATGTTACAGCTACAGAGGCTATCAAAGAGATGATATGGATGAGTAGGTTCATGGAAGAGTTGGGAAAAGAGAAAGATGATTGCAAGTTGTTTAGTGACAGTCAGAGTGCAATTCATTTGGCAAATAACTCAACGTTTCATTCGAGAATGAAACACATTCAGTTGAGGTATCACTTCATATGACAAGTATTGGAGGATGGACAGTTGAATCTGGAAAAATATTCATACGAGTGAGAACCCTGCGGATATGCTAACAAAGCCATTAACAAAGGAGAAGTTGGAGCTACACTCCACTTCTGTTGGTCTTCAAGTTTGAGACTTGAAGAGGAAGAAACAAAGCTAAGGAAGGATCCAAGAATGATGTTGTACATGTATGGTGCAGTAATTAATCTCCAAGTGGGAGATTGTTGAGTTGTGGAACTCAATTACTTCAGATTAGCATGCAATGTAAAACTTGCTGGAAAACAAAGTAACCATCATCGGTTAGAGGGAACCGGCATCGGTCACCCAGGATGAACATCGGTTAGGTAAGGAGGAACCGTCATTAGTTAAGGAGAACCGATGTTGGTTACCTGTGCGAGGATGTTTTAATTAAATCTCGGGAATTAGATCTATTTTTAGCATTAAAGTATATTTATTGATTGCAATTGCATGGCTAAGTGCCCTAAGTCTATAAAAGACTATATAAGCATGAAAACTAGGGTTTATAAGTAATTATTAACCAGAATTAAGAAGACCTTGCAAAATTTGGTGAGAGAGAGAATTCTTGGTGATGAAGAAAAAGCTTGAGAGAAAGAAAGTACTGTACATCTGAGAGGTGTGGAAGATTGTAAATCTTCAATTGTATATCTTGTCAAAGCTTTGGATAATAGATTGGCTTGTTTCTTGGTGGACGTAGTCCACACTGGGTGAACCATGTTAAATCTGGTGTTGATTTATGTCTCTTGTTTTGTATATTTCTTCTGGTAGAATATCCGCTTTTATTTGCATGTATGCTTAAATATGACATATTGTTTGTACAACCGGTGTGCTAACCCCAACAATTGTGAAAATTGAATAATGAAAGAAGAAGAATTGAAAATTTTCCCACCTTAAAGCATACACCCTCCAAAAAAAATATTTTATTTATTTTGGGTACGCTTTTTCAGCCATTTACAATATGTGGCACTAACGGCCGATGTACAATAATAATAAATTTTGGCACTACTGGCCAATCTTACAAATTTTGTGACTTTGATACAAAAAATACTAGTGGTTAACTGGACCCTCCTAAGGCAAATTTTGTTTATGGGCTCTATAGCCTCTTTACCTTTACAAAAGTTGTCTGAAATGGCTTTTCAAATCAATTAAAAGAAAATAATTTTTTGGCCTTTAGTAGGTGATTGCTCGCTAAATTTAGGAGAGGCTTTAGCAGGGTTTGTGCTGCTAAATTTGGAGATTTTATCTACAAATACGTCTAACTTTTTATGAAACAAAAAATAGTGAATTACGTGGGGGTCGACCTCTTAACCTCCCTTTCCCAAGACTCTCTCACTAGCCAACAGAGCGTTGATAGCGCATGTGAAGGTAAATGCAAGAATTGGTATTTAAATAAACGAAAAACCACCCTTACCTTTTAAAAACTGATGTGACTGCATGCATAGGAGCCACATGGCGAGAGATGGTGCGTTTAGGTTTAGTTTTAGCCATAAATGTAGATGCATAAGTAAATGTGTTTCATTTTTTTCACTCTTCCTTTGGCCATCGTTTATTTTCTTCTTTGTATTTGACTTCTTTCAACACAGGTAGAGAAAAAAAATGTTAAAGCTTGCAGGTTTCATGAATTTTATTGCAGGTCACTTTAAGAATAACCTTGGCCGCCGTGAAATCTTTTCTTCTTGCACGCTGATCTCTGATCTCGCTACTCCTCCTCAATTGATGCAGGCTTAGATCATTCATAAGCTAGAGCGATGGACTTTGAGATTAGAGGTTTGAGCAATGATAGTGAACATTGGAATTTCAGCTAAAGATCCTTGAGTTTATAGAGGTGAATCACCTTGGATTCTGATTGTCTCGCCAAATACATGAAAATATAGAGCACATAGAAGGAAGGAGAAGTTATGTGGGGAGCTTGGAAATCTTGGGCCCCCACTATTTATATATATATATATATATATAATTTCTTCCAATTTTTTTAAAAATTGCAATTTAAATTAAACAAAGTTGATTTCTATATCTACAGGTAAGTGTGAATGATATATATATATATATATATATATATATATATATATACAATGCAAGAGAATGAAACAATGTCACATTTTGCTCCTTGTTATTGCAAATTTTTAAATATGCAAAGCTTTAAATCTCCAGGTCTTCTTTAACTGCAAATCAACTGTGACTTGAGGTGTGGAGCCAGGTAGGGGCTGTGAAATGGATGGGGGCATCTATGGCTCCTCCTAGCTCTGTAATTTCTCCAGATCTCCCTAAAATTCCCTAAACTTCCTACACTTCTCCCTAGATCAGAATGCAGCTCTGATACCAAATATTATTGTTCAACCAGTATTATTGATCAAATAAGGGCAGAGCCTAACAATTTTATTGATATACAAATATGAAGATTACAAAACAATGGAAAGAGCTGCGATGTATATATGCATTGAACAACTTCTATCTAGTCCATATAAAATGGATTGAATCATCTAAACTAAGCAAAATGCATAAATAACATATTGCCTCTAATAATACTGCTAGTACTACTATCAGGAAATATCCAGGTACACTAAAAATAGAAATTTCCCACTAACATACGGATGAGAACACTATCACTTAGTTAACTAACACTAAGGACAACTAATACCTATTGACATAAGTTTAAAGTAGTAAATTAAATACTTTAACTTATAACATTTATTCAAATATCAACTAATGATGAATTAAGCTAAGTTTTATTCCTAAGATAAATATACTCACCTTTTGACTAGAAGTTGCTTCATAATCTTCAAGATTTTTTTGTAATTAGAGGCTTCCTCTATTGTAGGCTTGCCTAGAAGGAGAGTGTCATCCACAAAAATGAGATTCATAGAGCCTCAATTCGCGAGGAAATTCTAAGCCATTTGAGACTCCCATAATCAACTTGATTTTGAATTGTTCTGCCCAAACTTTTGGCTACCAAAATAAATAAGAAAGGGAAAGAGAGTCACCCTGATGAGACCACTAGAAGCACGAGAATCTTCCAAGATGGGAATACCATTAATCAAATGAGAAGGAAGGAGAGGAGAAGCATGGATTTGATCAGAAGAGATCCAGTTGTCAGGAAGTCCGAACTTTTGAAGAACCAATTCATAGAAAAGACCAATTAATTTTGTCAGAAGGAGAATCATAGTATCAAGCTTTATGAAGCATCCCATAATTTTTACTGTGGTTGAGCGAATGGACAACTTAGTGAGCAATGGCAATTCCATTTACAATTTAGGCTACCCTTCACAAACCCACTCTGAACTATCTGATATTGGCTTATCCATTAATCCTTTCAATCTATTTGTCAAAACTTTGGAAGCAATCTTATAAATAGTGTTACATAGAGCAATAGGCTTGAAATCATTGAAGTAAACCAGAGAAGCCTTTTTTGAAATTAGAGAAATAAAAGTAGAATTCCATTCCCGCAAAACAAATTTTCTTTTCCTACATTCCTCAACTGCTTCCCATACATCATTGCCAACAATGTGCCAAAAATTTTGAAAAAATACAATTTGAAAGTCGTCTGGCCCAGGGGCCTTATATGCTCTTAAATGAAAGACTGCATTCTTAACTTCCTCTTCTGAGATAGTTCTCATCAGTGCAAAGCCTTCATCCTCAAACCAGCGTTGGGATGTTTTGTAAAAAGGAATGTGAAGGACAAAACATTTAAATTCACTCCCATTATTAAGAAGTCCTTGAAGAAAGCCACTCCTTCCGATTTTAGTTCCTACATATCCAATGTGAAAGTCTTCCTAGGGAAGGGAGACTTGTTCAATCTAACTATAGTTCCTTCTGATTTTTGTAGAGAGATGAAGAAGTTTTTGTATTCCTATTGCCTTCCTTCAGCCAGCTAACTCTGGATTTCTGTTTCCAGAAAACCTCTTCCATTTTTAAAATGTGATTCTGCTTATCCACATGAAAAAGTGGGAATTTCAATTTCCAGTACGAAATCAGAAGCCCCATCCCTAAGAATAACTTCTTGGATATCTTGAAGATCTTCTGACACCTCAGCTTTCTTTTCCGCCAAATTCCCAAAGGATTTTCTATTCCAGGCCTTGGCCTCCACTTTTACATGCTGCAATTTTTTGAGAAGTCTGAAACGCTTGCATCAAGGGACTTTGATCTTCCACCATTGGTGGGATACAAAGATTCTCTTCAAAGGAAGGGTCAAGAAACCACATGAACTCCATTTTAAATGGAAAACCTACTGGCTTTATCTCTGGTTCTAAGGAAAGAGAAACAGGGTAATGACAAGCTGGAGAAGAGGTGGGTGTGAGGATGAGAACTGATAGTTTTCACACAACTCCAGATCGCACGGAGCTGGATTAGGAATCTATCCAATCTTTCCGCAATGGCTCCAGAATTTGAGTGGCGATTGGACCAAGTAAAGATACCATTTCTGGGCACCACATCAATTAGGGCCATATTACAGCAAAAGTGATTAAAATCATAAGAACTTACCGAGATGGTTTTTTCCTCCTTTCTTTTGACCATTTTTGGAGGATGGCGTTGAAATCACCAACTACAATCCATTTCCCATCGAATTTTTATTATATTTTTGATTTCTAAGGGCTTCCAAGGCATTCCAAATGGAATCCCTTTCATTCCTTAACTCCCATTGTAGGCCCATACACATTTGAGACCACAAACTGAGGCACCAGAAAGGAGATTATTAAATTCTAGATTGATTTTTTGTGGGGTTTTTGAAATTAGTTGGCCTTTGAAAAGCTTCGGGTTCCACAAAGTGATAATTCCCCCAGAGCTTCCTTCCGAGACAACCACCTCCCAAGAACAAAAGGGCCAAAAGGATTTAATAGCCATTTCAACTCGGTCATTTGATTCCAGACAGAGGGATTCTTGAAGTGGGCAGTGAAGGGGTTCCTAGATGGTCAGGTTCGATGTTCTCTAGTCATGGGGGTGACCAATGGAGGAATTTTTTAAGGAGATTTATAGTCCCACAATGAAATTCCCAAATGGTTTGGAGGAATATCATTTCTTCGGCAGGGGGAAAGAGGGACCCCCCAATGTAAGAAATATACATAAAAAACTCCCCTAAGGTGCTTTGCTGGAGACCTCCGAGGTCCACATTCAATTTTGCCTCGACTTTGGCTAATGAGCCAATTGGCTTACGACCAACACTTTTGCTAGGGCCAGTATCTGGTTGTCCCTTGGCTACAATCCTAATCGACTACCTTCTTTGAGGAGGTGGAGCTTTACTTTCAACCACCTAAGAAGAGGGAGCAGGAAACCATGCGTGGAGAAGCTTGGGAAGTGGTCCAGCATCTAGGTACATATTTTTAGGAAACCAGGGGAGGTATGAAACAACAAATTCTCATCTTGACTTTTGGCCTTCAATTATGAATGATCCATTTTAAAGGCTTCCATAAAAATATCTAAATCTTTGGCTGAAAGGTTTTCCTTTAAAAGAAGTAACTCCTCTGCATTGATCCTTTCTTTTTCTGGTCCATTCATTAGTCCATCTTCTCCCACTTAATCCTTCGAAGGGAGAAAGTCTTTGACAGGAGACTCAACCTCATTTTGTTTAGGCTCCTTATCATTATTTCTTTTACATTTATTGACTGAGGAGGTATGAGATAAGTTCTTCTTGTTATCCGACTTGGGAATCTTCTTATTTCCTGTCTGAGAAGGGTTGCGACTATTAGTGGATGAATCCGATCCAAGCTTTTCCTTCCATTGTTTCTTTGTTTGAACCTGATCGGGCATGCTCTCCGATTTTTTTTGGCCTTAGGGCACTCCTGCTGCTTATGCCCATTCTCATTACAAAGATAGCAACGGAAGGGAAGACATTCATAGTCTAATTTTTGTAGCCAGGAACTGAATGGGGAGAAAATTTGAATGGATTGAAGGAGGGGTTTGGAGATGTCAACTAAAATGCAGATTTTGGCATATGAGGAAACGAGTTTCTTCTTTATATGCTCGTTGGTTCCAATAGGAACACTTAGGCCAGAGGCAATAGATTGAAGGGAGTCTGTTGATTGATTTTTCTTCATCCCTGTTCAAATTAGTGTGCTAGATAACCAAGAAAATCAGACAACCTTGAATGATGGAGGGTTTAAGGTACCTCAGATGCGATATGGTGGATATGGGCGCTAAAGGTGATTGATCTCCGTTGCGAGCTGGATAGACCTGTGAAACATAGGAAACTAAGAGAAAAATGGATTAGATGGTATACACGGGGGCTACCTGATGAAGTCGGTTCCAGGAAGTGTTACCTTCCTTATGCGGATGTCAACCCCTGTTAGATAACATAAAATGATATAAATGAAAAATAAATGGATAACATGCAGAAACTAATAAATAACAGAACCTGAAAATGTGTATATACAAAGAAGTTGTTGATATGACCACAATAAATGTAAAGCAAACCAAACGTACACACATAAACAACAATTTGGGGTTGGATGGGAGGGACTTGCAAAATGAACCTGCAAACATTCTTGTTGTAGATGGAAAGATGCCAAGAAATGGGCTTACGAAGAGAACCACAAGGGCATGAGGATGGTATTATGGTGATTTAAGTGGCATCACAAGGGCATTGTGATGATATTATGAAAAGTGGGGAGCTATAATGTTAGAGGTTTTCTATGACTTCATACCTTACTTGTTTGAAAGAGGGGGGAAGGCCTATATTTATAGCCTAGAGATGGGGTTAGTTTGGGGGTTATCAGGTAACATGGGTTTGACAAAGTAACCCTTCTTAAGTGAGTGGGGGGGACATAATTTGAGTGATTAGGTGTAATAATGGATTTTATGTGGATGAGTGGGGTTCAAAATGTGGATGATTTTGGAGTATTTAATTATTAGGTGGGGTGATATGACCTAATTCAAAATATTTGGATATTAGCACATAACAAGGTTTAGATATTTGAAAGGCAATCAATTAACTAATTAAGATTGATTAATTGAATATGTAGTTTTGGTGGGAAATGGGATTCTAATGGGTAAGCCTAATGAAGGAGAGAAAACGCGGGGTAAGGGGATGAACAATACCAAAAACCGGTGTCTACATTTGCCCCTTTTTGATGAGTGGTTTGCATTGGGAAAGTCATGAAACAAAAATGATGAAGTATTGAAAATGTGACTGATCTAGTGTTTAGAATGTTGATTGAGTTTTCTTCATCCCTGTCCAGATTAGTGAGCTAGATAACCAAAAAAATCAAACAACCTCAAATGATGGAGGGTTTAAGCTACCTCAAATGCGATATGGTGGATATGGGCGCTAAAGGTGATTGATCTCCGCTGCGATCTGGATAGACCTGTGAAATAGAGGAAACTAAGAGAAAAATGGATTATATGGTATATGTGGGGGCTGCCCGACAAAGTCAGTTCCAGGAAGTGATACCTTCCTTATGTAGATGTCAACCCCCGTTAGATAAAATAAAATGATATAAATGAAAGATAGATGGATAACATGCCGAAAATGATAAACAACAAAACCTGAAAACCCTGATGTACAAAGAAGTTGTTAGTCTAACCAAATTAAATGTCAAACAAACCAAACGTGCACAAATAAATGAAAATTTGAGGCTAGATGGGATGGACTTGGAAAACAAACTTGTAAACTTTCTTGTTCTAGATGGAAGGATGCTAAGAAATGGGCCTATGAAGAGAACCACAAGGGCATGAGGATGGTATTATGGTGATTCAAGTGGCATCACAAGGGCACTGTGATGATATTATGAAAAGTGGAGAGCTATAATGTCAAAGGTTTTCTATGAATTCTTACCTTACTTGTTCGAAAGAGGGGGGAAAGCCTGCATTTATAGCCTGAAGATGGGGTTAGTTTAGGTGTTATCAGGTAACCTAGGTTTGACAAAGTAACCCTGATTAAGTGAGTGGAGGGGGACATGATTTGAGTGATTAGGTGTAATAATGGATTTGATGTGGATGAGTGGGGTTCATGATGTGGATGATTTTATAGTATTTAATTATTAGGTGGGGTGATATGACCTGATTCGGAATATTTGGATATTAGCACATAATGAGGTTTAAATATTTGAAAGCAGATCAATTAACCAATTAAGATTGATTAATTGAATATGTAATTTTGGTGGGAAATGTGATTCGAATGGGTAAGCCTAATGAAGGAGAGAAAACATGGGGTGAAGGGGAGGAATGATACTAAAAATTGGTGTTTACAGAGTCAACACCCCAAAATTTCGAAGGCAGCTTGTAAAGAAAAATCCACAAAGTGGCATTCCTTACCAGTTCCTCTAATGGGTTAAATAAAGGGGACCATAACCTGAGATAAAGGCTCGAGTTCCTGTAAAACCATGGACTACCAAAGAAAATCTTGAAGCGGTTCTCAAATGTTGAAAAGGTGGCTTGAAAGTATCCTTTCGTAAGCAATCTCACTGTTTGATATGAAACCGAGCCCCAATGCTTACCTATCAAAAAATTTAGATCTTCGTGTGAAGGTCAAGACCTGATGAATTTACAAATGAGGGGTCTTTTCTCCATTTGATCTTGGTAACCTTTAAGAGATTCCTCCTTGATTTCCATTGTTTTAGGGCTTTAAGCCACTTTGACAGAAAGATCGTTGATCTTGATTATCCAATCTTCCAGGTCCCTACCATTTTTAGTTGCGTCTTGGTTTGAAGGAAACTCTAGATTTGTGGGATCCCCATTTGAAAGACAACCATCGCCATTATATTTGAAGCAAAAAATCTGCCCAGATTCAGATGGGGAAGGTGACCCATTGCTTGAATTGGTGGAGGGATTACTCCTTAAAGATTTTAGATTATTCTTTAGACGTAGCGGAATAACATTCACTTCGGTGAGGGGACAAATTTTTTTAAATTTGAAAATTGGTAGGAAATTGCTTTGGTATTTCCTTCTGCCTTGATACCAAGAGTCTGGATTAACAACATCATTTTTGAATTCCGAGTCCTACACCTGATGCTTAGGGACAAATCTGTCATTGTCAATCTCTTGGTCTCTACTCCCTAATTTCCCCCAAGGATAACGACTCCAAAATCTGTTGGATTCTATATTGCCTCTTCCACTTTCATCGTATCTGTAGCCCTCGGCTCCTCTGCTTCCTACTTAAGGACTTTCATGAAATTTGCACCCTTTGCATCCTTTGCTCGTCATCTCATACCTATCATATGTTGTAATATATGGGAAAGTCTTATTTTAGTCCTTCATAATGGCATTCATTAGCTCGGGGAGGAGTCATTATTGTTTGTTATGTACCACCAAGTTACAAAATCATAGTGCCCTTGGTAGGATAACTCCCAAAATCAAGATGTGTGGGATTCTCTAAAAGAGTAACCTTTTATTTGCCCCCCCAAGGATGATCCGCTACCTCTCCCTAGTGTTGTATTTGCTTGTGTTTGACTACCTTGTGTCATGTTTTAATATGTAATATTATTTTTCTGGCTACCACTTGTAAGTTTTTAATAAGTGTTGAACCATTTGGTTTTTTATGTGATGACTAAGTTGTGAATCATAATTGCCCACGTATTTTATTATATCCAACTCATCTTATTTTTTTTAATCTTTGCACCATAGGCATTTCTTTTCCCGAATTTCTCTAAGGTTCAACCTCCTTCGTTATCATTGTGTAGGTTGGTTTCCGCTATGCAATTTCATCTCATTTTTACTTTTTGACATGGCATAATACTCTCCCACCACATTTTCCACCCCGTATTCTTAGTCTCTCTAATAAGTGGCAATTGTAATTTTATTTAGGAGACAAAAATCCTCTCATATACCATCAACCTTTCACTGCTTCTTTTCTTTGACACTCATCTGTAAAGGAAACCATGAAATTTATGTTGCTCAATGATTGATGATTGTGTTGTATGTTGTTACACACACACACATATCCCATTTGAGCAGTTACATTACTAACATGTTTTTGATCGTTCGTTTTTTAAATATGCATTTTCATCGATTACAAAGATGCTTGAAGATTTGTGAAAACCATTGGTAGTTCATTAATTGTGAACAACATAAAAAAAATTTATGTTATCCTTCATATATTTTTTAATGAGACGATTCAAAATACAAAATATTAGACATTGGATTTCAAAACATTAAATTTTAAAATAAATATAAAAAATTCAATAGAATCACTCCATATAATTTCCATCTTACTATATAAACCTAATATTTAATTAGATTATTTTGAGAATTAAATATGCTACACTTTAGTTTCAAGAAATCATAGATAAGCACAATAATGAGGACAAGGTCAGTAGATTTATCTAGAAATTATTTTTTTATAATTTTAGTACTTTCATATTGCTTTTTTAAAAAAGCTTCGATTATAATGGTTTCAAGTTAAATCTTATAGAAATATTAATTTACTTATTAAATATTCAAGTTTTTGTGGGTTTTAAAACATTTTCTTCCATGCTAGCTCAAATCAAATAAATATCTTATATGCATCTTCGAATTAGTTTTACGACTCTACAAAATCTCATTCGTCTTCTTTCTAGCATGTCTATGGTTTTATTTACTAGGTTGTGAGGGATTAATTTTTGAAATTACACTACTTGTTTTATTTGATTAATTATCACTAAAAATGCCTCTAACATTCATCCCCTAACCACCTCTTTAAAAATGCTTGTTGGGTCTAAATTGATGGATAGGTAAATTCAATATAGTTAGTTTTTTTGGGGTCAAATGCCATCAAACTTAAATTTCCCATAAATGTATTGCATGTGTCAATGATCAACCGATTGTATTTTTTATTAGTAGTACATTAGTAATAGTGTTTTTAATAGTTTGAATGGCACTTTTAACAATTTACGACCATGTTAAATTTTTTTACTCATAGGTGGCCACAAAATTTAAAGGTTGGCATAATCGTTTTGGAGGATGAACACATCTATGTTGTGAGTTAAACTCACTTTCAACCCAACACAAGAATGCTTCAGAAGTTTTGGAATCACACGAGTGAAGAAAACCTCTAGAGGCAGATGGTTATGATTTATCTCTACTCCTAACATTATCACTACTCTACCTACTCTAACACGTGTAAGGGAAAAGAGAGAAAGTGATACATGAAAGGGAAAATGGCAATGCAACAAGAGAGAAACAAGGATACTCTTCCACCTATGCATGCATATAACATCGTAAACTAAACAATTGTTAGTATAATCTAAACACACATTTATCATAGATCAAACAAAAGGTAAAACAACACCAGAAAGAAGAAGGGCATATATAAGTCACATTAACTCAATCAATGTATAAAAGATGCACACCTATATTAAAATATGAACGAGACACTAAACACATTACATTTGTCAACATAGAGGATGTAACACCCACAAAATTTGCACACAAAACCCAAACCAAACAAATGTTATAATAGGAAAATTATGGAATATATTTTTTGTTAACAGAAACGAAAGTGACAATAAGGTTAACCTTTGGTTTCAAACGATTGTCACAAAATTACTTAAATAATAATATTAAATAAAATAATGGATTTAATCTATGGTTAGGTTTAAAATATTTCATTCAATTAATCCTAAATTAATTTAATACAAAAGATTTCTAAGGTCATGCAATAATTTAATAATTAAAGTCCAAGTCTAAAATAACCCTTTTATTTACACAATGTTATTAATTTAATTTTCCAAAATAAAGGGGTCTAAACTATTAAGGGAGAAGGTTTAATTAAATTCCCCTAGGTCATGACCTAATTAATTTTGAAGTTACAAAAGAAATAAATCAAAAAGGAATTATTAAAATTTAATTTACTTGCAAACCACACAAGTTGCCCCATTCAAAACAAGACCCGTGTGATCAAATGATCATTTCACCGACCCCCACCTAACAATTGTAGGAGACAATTTGGGCCATTGGATGAATCCAATCTAGGCCATTGGATGAAGAAATTTCAAATCAACCCTAAAATTTCTAAGGAAGGCTTTTATTCATCTCTTTTGCTCATTTCATCTTTTTTGTTTTGCAGGTTAAGGGAAGATGGAAGAGGAGGAAGCCATGGATGAGAAGGAAGAAGTTTGGGGGTGGATGCTCACAACTCCTACTACATTTTATTTTGTTTTTCCATTTCCATTCCACCCTATTCAAGGATTAGAGATAGAGAAAATTCATTTTATTGTTGTAAGATTAATTAATACCCATTTGGGTATTTTCCATTTACCCAATAGATCTACATTTTTGTAATATTTCCATTTCTTTTCTTTTATTTGAGAATATATACTTATGTACATATATCCAAAGGCCATGAATATATATATATATATATATATATAAAACCGTGAAGCCGCGGTTAAAATACAGACTGGTATTTGTTTGAAAGGCCGAATAGCAAAAAGGGTTTTATTGACATTTTATTTGTTTAATGGAGTGTGTGGGTTGGGGGAGGGGGCACTACCCCCACCCCAACCCACTTACCTTTTTAATTACCATGGCCGTAAGGCCCATCCACTTTAAAAATTACGGTTTCACTTTTTCTTTTTCTTTTTTAAAGTTTTATTTAATAAAACTTTTATTTATATCCATGTTTATTAATATTAATGATAATAATAAAACTAATAAATTATATATATATATAAATATATATATATATATATATATATTAATAACAATATTTCAATCCATCATTATTATTAAATTATTAATATATTACTGATACTAAGATAGTCTAACTTATTTAAATCTTCATTTTGGGTTTAAAAAAGTCAATATTACATTAATATGTATAGGGAAAATTTGTAAAATAAGTCTATAAAACTAACTTAATCATAATTGCATTTAAGTATAAATGTGGATTTATATATACTTTTGTTTTGTTAAATTCACCTAATGTTAAGTGAGGCTAATTGTAAGCTTTCTTACACAACTTATGAAACAAAGTGATAATAAGAGAAAATACTTTCATTCAATCTTATGGTTTTAACTATTATTTCTTCAACTAGTTTAATAATGCATTTATAGTTTAGGTCCTTCAATTTACTCTCTTTTAAGGAAAACAAAAATAACCATTCCACTTCACAAGCACATGCAAACCAACAAGATACTTATTTCTTTCAAAATGAAGTCTATCAACTTTACAAGATTTTTAGAAATGAAAGTATATCACATTTGAAAAACAATGAACTACTTGAATTAAAAGAGTGCATATCCACTTCAACTATATTCAAATCTTCCTTTCACCAAGATAAGGTAAAACTTGATAATTTCTTTTAACATAACTAACACACTTGAAGTTTTAGTCTCTTAAACAAGAAATCATAGAGGGAGTTTACAAGATCAATGGATTTCCAAGTATAACAAGTTTCTCCCAATCTTACAACTTACAAACATCCACTCAAGTGGGAAGTATAAATTGAATAAATTACAACTAGCAATTGCACATGAGTTACAAATTACGTCGGAGAGGATAGTTGGAGTTGTAATTTATAGTGAAGTGTATGCAAACTTAAAACTAAACAAAAAAAATTCTACAAACTAAGAATAATCAAACACATGACACATTATAATAGCGCAAGCCTATTTGTTTAGATTGCTTCATTTAGCATCACCGATAATCGCCACAATTTCTCTTTAAAATGAAGGAAACGGTTCTTATTTCTCACAACAATTTCTCTTGCAACAATCTTGGAGTTAATTTTTGTTGCAGTGTGGCAATGAGCACATAATCGAAGGTTCTTGACAACTGTAATAGTTGTTCCAGGGGGCGTGTTTAACCAACCAAATGCAGCTGCCAACTTTTTACTATGGTGACAGAGAAATAATTTTTTTCCTCCACTTCCACATCATTAAGTAAATGCGATTAATATGAGAAATAACTTGTTGCCTTCATCTCTCAAGCCATTTTCTCCAACTTTGCACAGATCTCCTCTGTATATAGATGCAATCTATGATTTATGATATGTCTACTAGCCTTCAATCCAATTACATCCAATGATCTTCTTAATTTCTCTATCTTTCATCAATCTCTATATCATTTGAGCCTCACCTCACCTGTCGATGTATGCATAGATGTTTGAGAGAAAAAAATAAGCTGCATCATTTTTAGGAACCAAATCAAAATGCATTATGGATGTAAGTACTCTTAAACCTATATTCACATGTGAACTACATGAACCAAGCAAACACTTCCACATGACCTGTTTGATAAAATGGCTCAGCGGTGTCATGGAATGTAATAACTATGGAATATGCACAAAATGGTGTTCTTGATAAGGCTTTGATTTTTTTCAAAAAAATGCGTCAAAAAGATGTGGTTTCATGAACTGTCATGATTGCAGGATTTGCACAAACGAGTTTGTTGAGAAGACATTGTAAACCTTTAAGGAAATGCAATTGGCAGATATGAAGAAAAATTCTACAACCTTTGTCAGCATCCTCCTGGCATGTGCTAAAATGGGAACTGCAATACATGTGGGCATAATCGAATGTGGATTTTTAGCAGACGGTATAGCTGTAAATGCCTCGGTAGACATGTATGCAAAATGTGGAACCACACATGAGGCATGTGAACTGTTGGACAAGATTTTCGAGAAATAAACCCACTTTTACAAAAATAATTCCACAAATTATTTTCCAATGTGCTTGTTATGGTTATGATGTAGATCCGAACCAAAATATAAAGGATTGGGAGCATAAGCTTGAAAACGATCGAGAACCTTGACCACTACAAAATATAAAATATTAGAAATGCAAAGAGAATAAGACATAACAAGTTTATTTGGGAACATGGAAATCTGAATTAATGATGAAATCTTTGAATGAAACCTTGCTTGAATAAGCCAACAACGTGATATTGAGCCACAAAAAATGAAAACTTACAGGCCATCCAGAGTTGCTGAGAAGAAAAAGCCTTCCAATTTATAAAATTGAGCAAAGCTGAAATATTTCAACAATCCAGACCAAATAAAAAAGGCCTTAGGCGGTTGAAATATTACAAATAATCCATGCCAAATCTGAAACACCTGAGAATATTCGATATCTTACAAAGTACCATTATTTTCCCACAACCTTGTTGTCTCCATGGCTAAAAGTCCCCAAAAATGAAAAAACCATTTTAAAAATATTTCAGCTAATAAAAAGGCCCAAAATGAGAAGAATTAACCTCTTTCTCTAGAATTCCACAATGCCACAAATATGAGTCGTATTTTTTTGCATACTCTTATAATAATTGGGCCTTTCATAGACATCGTTCCCGCTTGACACCACCATGTGCCCAAGATAATATCTTTCCTTCAGTGGAATTTGATTGTGCATATCTGTTAGACTGCAACTACAAAAGGAAATGGTTTCTCTCATTACATAGTCAAGAATGGCCAATCGGATTGAAGATTATATACAGTCCAAAAAGTAGATAAATATTGTAGCCTAAAAAAATCTAAAGTAGCACAATTAGATCTTGGATATTATTATAGGAAATATCTACAATTTGTGGATATTTAAGATAGTACATATGTAGGACTCTAAAAATATATCTGAAATTCGGCACCTTGCAAAATTAAAATCACCAAAATTTGACACTTTCCATCCAAAGCTTCTTCAAAGGTGGACACCTACTGGCAAAAAAGGCTATCAACAAAGCCAATTTTATAAGTCTCCAATATGTATGTCTTCATCACAGTGGTAGCTCCAACTCTAGCTTTCTTCAACTTCACAGCGGGATCACAAAACAAGGAAGGGGGGGTAGGCAACGCTCTCCGCCAAACCTTAAATCCATTAAGAGGAGAAGTCATCCCCTTAATGGCCTCCGAGACCCAACCAAAGAACCGTGAGGGGTATTGAGCAACAATGACAACTTTCAACAAGTGGCTTCACAACAAACACACATACAAGACATTCAACTAAACCAAGACAACATATCCAACTAGTTTACACATTCACAACAATACAAAGGTTTGAAGATCAAATCAAATAGAGCAAGGGCTATGGAAAACTACCTCCTTATGCCTCCCAAGAGAAGTGGGAGTCTTACCCTAAGCCTCCAAGTGCACAAAATGATCAACCCAAATTCCTTTTCTCTCCCTTGTAAACATGCAACAAAACCATGATTTACTTTTCACTCCACATAGGTAAGACTCCCATTCACACTCCCACCAAAATGCATGCCTCACAAAACTCCATTTTCCCTCCCCAATGGTTCCATAAGCCATTCTCCCACACCCAACTAAGGCCTACTACCCAACCAACACACAAACACCTTCACAAGACAAAAATAATTTTAACAAACACAACATTGCATACAAACAAGTAAAATAACATAATACAAAGGTGGAGATCCTACCTCTCCGTCAAGCTCCAAGGAAAATCCCACAAGTCTCTTCAATTCCAAGCCAAACAACTTCCAAAGCACTCTAACAAGCTCTAATTCCAAAAGTGCACAAGAAAAGAAAAGAATGAGTAACCCCCATTCCAACCAAAAATCACTAGTAAATAGAAATGGAATGTGAGGATGATGAGGTGGCTACATGTAGGATGCCACTTCATCATCCCTCCATCCCTGCACTCAAGTCAACACACCAAGACCAAGAAAATTAATGCACTTGCAAGGACTATGACAACCCACATGGCTCACAAACTTGCACACCATGCTTTCAAAGGAAACAATAAATTGAGGTAGAAAGAAAGTGCAATAATTTTCTCTCTTTTACACTCAAAAATGGATTAAAAATTCAAAAATAAGCTTCCCAACCCATAGGTAGGGTTGTTGGGTAAATTTAAGAGGCATGGGACAAGCCTCCAAAAATGTCTCCCAAGTAAAAATCCGAATTTTGAAGTTGGGTTGGAGTAAAACACTCACAATCAACATTAATTTTACTTACAACAAGGACCACCAAACTTCATCATAACTATTTGTCACATCCTTAATTTGGTTAACTAAAATAAGAAGGATTAAGCTTAATTAACACACATTTACAACATGCTAATAAAGTGACAAAAATATCCAATTTTTAAATACACAAAACATAAATAAAGCACATACAAAAATTAAAGAAAGGGAACACAATTCACCCCATGGCCACACATGTGAAGTCACCCCCCATGGGAGACCTCCAAACAAGACATGCAAAACACACACTACACAACATTAAACAAGTTGTCAAATTTGGCCTCGTTTCTCAACACCTGACATCCTTCTATGGTTGGTCTCCTATCCCCTTCGATGTATGTGATAAAATCTCTACACACAACAAAATACCTCTCTGGCCTTTCAGCCGTATTAACAACATCGAGAAAATATACATATAAAATCAATATTCATCATTAGACATTAGCAATTTTACTATCCATCAATATATCAAAATCTAACCCTAACATCCACGAGATTACAATTATACTCAAAACATCCCAAAACATAACATGTCAGTAGAAAATCCACATCATGAAAATCAACATATATCGAACTGTCTAACATCACTATCTAGTGCATCATAATAAAGTGTAAACATCATAATGTCAATAGTCCAAATATCAGTGAAATCTATCATCTACTGATCAATGTATCATAATCAAAATGTTTGAATATCAGTCCAATAGTATCATTATCAAGATGAAACAATGTTGAAGAGGAGTGGGCACTACAAAGGATAAGGCAACAAAAGGAAAGAGAAAATGACTAAATATTACAAGAGAAAGGGCCCAAAAGGGGCAAAAATTTCCAAAATGACCAAGATTCCAAATAACAAAACATGCCCTATTATTTATAGAAGACTGTGAAGAGAGAAAGAGAGGAAACAAATGGGAAAGTTGGTACTAGTTGGTTCTCTCAGTGGTGAGTGACTTTGTTTTCATTCATTTTTATGGTATAAACCAGAAAACATTAACTTCTGTAACCACCTAGATATATGTCAATAAGTCCTAAGACCATTGCTAAGTTCCTATACTATGGGAGCAACTTGAAGCATTAATTGGTTGACAACTACCCATAACAACCTCTTGTAACTTGTGAAGAAATGGTGGAAAAGGTTCAAGTGCATGAAGACATGGGAGATGTTGCAAATTGAAGAGAAATTCCATAGGTGCCTTAAATGAGTTGGAAGAATGCAAATAAGACAATGTTGCATGAGGATGCAACCAAAAGATTGAACACAGTTTACTAAACCATTAGAAGAAGAAGATGAGACCACTATGACAACATATGATGTATCATGAGCTAGGAATATTGTCGTGGAAGAAATAGTATCCTGTCACTTTCATAGTGTTTTGTTGCTTGGTTAGAGTATCACATATAAAAGAAATGGAAGGCAATAAGAGAAGAAAGATGAAAATGGACAAGGAAGAGATAAAGGAAGGAGAAGAAGGGGAGAAGATCATTTCATGATGGGGGATAGAGGACGACAACATACACAGGTCAAGTATCAATGTGGGTCAACGGGATGGGATACTTTTGTAGAAGACAAACTGCGAAAAGATAAAGGAGGAAGTGAAAGAAATAAAAGGACGGGAAAAATATGTCTTACCACAAAAAATGTAAAGAAAAGGTTCATCGGCATTTAAGGCTCAAGATTTGGCCTTAAGAGGTGGATGGGACTTTTCAATATTATGCAACTTTGGACAATATATTGTGGGTTGCAATATGAAGGAAAATGGTTTGCTATAAACTTTAGACAAATGTTTGAGGGGCACAAGCCGCGAAGGCATGAGGTTGACCAAAATGGGAAAGGGGTCATTTTGGTAAATAACTTGTCTTGTGAATGATGCGAGACATGAATTGTTCCAAGACAAAACAATGCAAGCATACAAGACTGCAAATTACAAAAATACAAGAGAGATAATTGCAATAACACAGAAATAGCTCCAACTCAATACGATCAAATAGAATAATGCAAGAGATGTACATATAGGAGGTGAATGTGTAACCTCCTCCTAGAATCATGGAAATATCCACCTAGAATAGTGGTAACCAACACCTAGAATGGTGTAGTCAAGTGGTAACCAACACCTAGAATAGTGTAGTCAAGTGGTAACCAACACCTAGAATAGTGTAGTCAAGTGTACACCTAAGCAAGCATATCCCATAAGTGTAGGGAAACTCCAAGTGAGGTGGAATATCCTGAGTAGGATAATACAAATAAAGTGAGGAAAATAAATCCTACACTAACACCCCCCATAAGCACAACTTAGGTGGGCAGTGAAAAAGGAAAGTGGGTCCCAACAACAAGGCTTGATGAGGTACCCACGTACAATGCATCTCTCACAAAGATAGAGTAAAAGGAGAAAACCCAATGGGAAAAAACTCCCCCCTAAAAGAGAGACAAAGAAGAGAAGGTAGGACTAGAAATCCCCACTCAAAGCTACAACTGTCGGTAGCCATCCGGTATCCTACAAAGCAACCTCCTAGAGTGACTGTGGCTCAGAAGTAGATGTAGTGAAGAGTGGATCACCATGGAAAAGTGAAGGTAGCCACCAAGTGTCTGATGGATCTCCAACCAAGGTGTGGTTCATATCCAAGGAACTATGCTCCTCATACATGGTAGAAGTGCCAACTACTCCATGAAGGAATGATGTATCCGATGCAAAAGCGAAGAAATAATGTGGAGGGTCCTGTAACTGAGTAGAAGACTTCCTGATGTCTGATGAGTCCTGAATCAAGATGCCTGCTCCTTGAAAAGTCTGAGGTGGACCAGAAGTAGGTGGATCAAGAAATAACTCCTCTAAAAATGGAAGGTGACAAGGAGATAGTGGAGGTGGGTCCCCATCACTACTGTAGTCATCTGTGCCAGAAGAGAAGTTCTCATCAGAAATGTGCTCAAGATCAAAAGTGTCATCAAGTACAGGTGAATCTGGTGAAGAATCTGAAGGAGGGACAAAGTGAGAGAAGGAATATAGTTGAGTCTGATGATCAACTACACCCACTGCAATGATAGTGTCATTGTGTAGCTCTCTGACATAGACTGAATCTGGAGTGAACTCAACCCGCATGCCCTGACTAAGGTGAGTAATCTGGTAGACTGATAAGAGATTAGTTGATAGTGAGGGAATACTAAGAACATTATTGAATGTTCCTCCATTCACTTCAACAAGCCCTCTCCCAAAAACCTGTGCAGAACTGCTATCACCCAATCATATAGTAGACATGTCACATGGATCTAATGAAGTGAACTCCACGTGTGAAGAAGCCATATGATGTGAAGCACCAAAATCAATAACCCATGTAGGAGGTGGTGGTACAATTGCAACAAGGGCTCTCCCTTTTTTCTCCTTTCCTGATTCTTTCTCTTTCCCTTTTCCATTTGCATTGGAGGATTCATTGGTTGATGAAGATTGTTTGGAAGACTCAGGGTCACCTATCTTGTTCTTCTCAAGAAGACTTGTGAGGTGGTCAATTTGTTTCTTCAAACATTTTCTTTCATCATGTCTCCCTTTGCAATACCCACATTTGATCCTTTCTTTCTTGGACTTATCACTAGAAGAGGAAGTTTCAGAGTTTGATGTAGAGGTGGAAGAATGTTGATCCTTCTTGCTTTCTTGATCCTTGTTACTCTGTTTATACTCTTTGTCTAATGATGCCTTTTTCCATTCTTGGCAATGAGAGCTTGAGGTTTGGAGGACTTCAAGGTACCCATTTGTATTAACTTGTCTTGCTCCTTAGTCAAATCAGCAATAAATTCATCTAAAGATGGCATAGACCATGTGGCTCCAAGAGCCCTCTTGGTAGCATAGAAGGTAGAGACAAAGATAGAGTAGTCAGGACCTAGTTTGGCAAGCACTGAAAGAACTAGTTGTTCATCCTTCTTTTTTGTTCCACATTCTTTTAACTGCAATCGTAAGGACTTGAGCTTGGTAAAGAAATCTTCCAAAGTGTCAAAGCTGCTAGGACTTAAGCTGATAAGTTCTATTTCTAGCTCATGACCCCTCATAGTGTCAACTTTTCCAAATAAGGTTTCTAAGGTTTTCCACACTTCGTTGGGAGATTTGGTTGACTCTATGTGAAAGAGGAGTTCAGGAGACACTGAAAGACACAAAATACCAAAAGCTTCATCACACTTATTAAACCACTTAACTTTGTATGTGACTTCACTAGGCTCAAGTTCTAACCCCATTGTGATACGGTACAACCCTTTACTCCTAAGTGCAATGGTCATTTTTGATTTCCATTCATGGTAGTTAAAAGGTGTAAGTGGGTTAATTGAACTTAGATCCATTAGTGTAGGAAAAATGGTTGTGGTAGTTTGTTGCAGAAAACAATGAAATGTGTGGAAAGAAAGAAGTTCCGAACAAAAGAGGAAACACACTGTACACCCCCCATAAACTATATCAAGAAGCCCCTCACTATTTTTGCACTTTATAACTTAGTGTGTTTTACAAAATAAATAGGTCCAATGCTTTGGGAAATGAAAAATATTTAACTTTTGCAAAAAATGGCACTCGATATCGAGCTACCAATAAAAAGTTTTACAATAATTATTTCTCGTAAATAAGCCCTATTTTAAATGAATTTGCACTAAACTTGAAATGCACTTTTTTCACTAAAATATAGTTTTAGCAAAAGGAGGAGGTGGGTTTTGATGAATCCAAGATAATTTTCGTTCACAGGCTTGTGGCCACTCTGTTGTATCAATAAGGCTATGCACTGACAACCACATTGGATCAAGAAGATCTTCACTTAAATTTCCATAAATATGCATGTAGCAAACAACTCTACAGTGGGACTTAAAACAGTAACTCAAGTTGGATCTTCAATGCATGTATGGGATGTTGGAAAATCTATTGTAGGTCAAAAAACACCTCTTGATTAGGAAAAACGCCCTTTGCAAGTCTGAACATGCATGCAAAGCACTACCACAAGTGAAATGCCCTTCATAGGTCTGAAAATGCCTAGATCTAGGATAAATCTTCCAGGGAGCCTGCAACAATGATTTAGGGCCTGCAAAAAAACAATCTCCAGAACTGTATATGCACTATGTGGGCCTGTAAACCTCATAATCCTATAAATAGGCTATATACCCACAAACCAAGGCAAAACCAACACCAAATACACCCAAATACTTGCAAATAATGATCTCAAATGAAATTAAACTTGCATAATAATAACCAGACAAGCTCAATACCATCTCGGCTCTGATACCATATTGGAGAAGTGCCACGGATCTACTGGTTCGAAGAATGCACAAGTGAATGATGCGAGACGTGAATTGTTCCAAGACAAAACAATGCAAGCATACAAGACTGCAAATTACGAAAATACAAGAGAGATAATTGCAATAACACAGAAATAGCTCCAACTCAATACAATCAAATAGAATAATGCAAGAGATGTACATATAGGAGGTGAATGTGTAACCTCCTCCTAGAATCATGACAATCTCCACCTAGAATAGTGGTAACCAACACCTAGAATGGTGTAGTCAAGTGGTAACCAACACCTAAAATAGTGTAGTCAAGTGGTAACCAACACCTAGAATAGTGTAGTCAAGTGTACACCTAAGCAAACATATCCCATAAGTGTAGGGAAACTCCAAGTGAGGTGGAATATCCTGAGTAGGATAATACAAATAAAGTGAGGAAAATAAATCCTACACTAACAAGATGAACATGAAAAACGTTTATATTTTACAATGTATACTTGTACTCTTTAGAAGAGGTGCTAGTTTATATTGATTAATATAATATAATGATACTTTCCAATAAAATAATTACAATAATAAAATACGTGACACACTCAAATTATTGTTTAAAAGAATTATGTCAGGGAAGTTGCTAAGTGGATTCAACAAGAGGAGGAGCAACGTTCTCAAAAATACTATTCGAGCTTGGTCCCATCCTGGGGGCTACTGTTTCTATTTATTTGGTAAATGTGGTCTCATGTAAAAAAAATTAATTCCTGCTGCTAAAATCCAACAAAGCTCCTAAAATTTCTAAACAGCTACATTTTAAGGAGAGGATTTCTAGTCCCATCAAGCAATTGGGGGCACAAACAATAATCAGTTGCTTAAAAATTTTAGGGAGTTCTTTTGATACGACATTTATGTTTAAACTTCCCTCCCTATTTTTCCTTCCAATAGTTTATTTGAGATTCATGGCACCATACTTTTGCTAATGCTAAAGACTCTTATTTTGTCTCTGAATAAAAAATCATAGGACCCTATTAGGTAATGCTAAAATATCAGCGCAATTTTTTTAGCTTGCCCCATGGGGCTTAAACCCACAAAACAAGTACTAGGAGTTTTTAGTGGTCCCATCCACCTTTTGTCTCCTCGGAGTAATTAAAACCATTTCATTTCATATTCTGATTCTGTGACAAACCAAAAAATAACCATAACTTTCTTGGAGAAGAATCCATCCATTGTATATATAAGCTTGAATGTGTCTTCAAACAATCTGTAGACAAAGTGGAATGTGTTTTCCGAACTAACGCTAGAGCTTGTGCTTCTTCTTCTCAATCCCTGAACTTTTTGCCCGTTACGCTTTCCCCAAATTTCGCCATTACTTTGAGCTCACAATTCTTGTCAATTGGAATTGCAATCTTCAGTACAGAGTAGAGAGGAGCAGAAATATCAAAAGCCAAAGCCAAAGCCATGCCTCTGAAACAGGTAGGATTTCTATTCAAGTTATTTAAATGCATGTGAACTATTGGTTTATTTAAATACAATGAATGCATGAAATACAGTTACCCCGCTTGACCACAACGCTGAGGAGGCATTGGCACAAGGAGAGCGCAAATCAGAACGAGAATGAGACTGATGATCTCGAGAAGGCGTATCTTCACCGAAAACAGATCCTCCTTCACAATAAACGCCTTAAAATGTGAGTTCAGTTCAGTTTTCTGGTGATTTTTTTTGTATATAATTGAATGAGGTTTGGCAACGGGCTCTAGGGTATTTTTTTGCGATATTTTGTAATTGTGAGTTTTCGCCAATTGTCTATTTTTTCAGAACTATTTAAAACTAGATTAGCCAAAAGATACATGGATTAAACATTAAATCTTTAGAAGCGAATAGGAATGATTCACCCAGTATTCTATTGATGTTGGCTAATCATTCTATACTTGTAAAATATTTTTCATCCTTATGGGAAATATAATAATAACTGTCAAATTGCCATTAAAGCCAATTGCAAGGATTCAATGCCCTAAGCTGGATATATGTACATATTAAGCATATTTGTTACTCAGCCCCATGCTTGGCACAAGCTGAAAATCGGTGGTAAAGGTTGATGAGTTATCGTTACTTAAGATACTAGCATTTTCTTATAAAATCTCGAAGTCTCCATGAACATGCCAGAATTGTTCATACCCACCAATGATTGGACTGGGTCCAAGAGGTAACATCTTGTTGAGGCATTTTACAAATGATCTGTGGGCATTCTAACTGCTTCTACAGTTTGCATAAATGTCAACTACGACAATCACAACTACAAGATCTGACAAAAATCCTCCCAATTATTGTTAGAAGAGTTGGATCCCCTGACCCAGAATGCCAGAGTTGCTATAACTTGGGAGGATGATGGCCAAGGTTTGAGAGATTCCTGCCACTTGCATCTGCTACAAAAACAACAAGGCTTTTTAACAAATTCATCTGCTGCATATCTTCCATGCCTCTTGTTTTATATTTGTTGCATATTTTGATCTCAACTGTACTCCACCTTTAGCATTTCATCAAGAACCCAATCTGGATTTGAACTTATCCCAGGAACGTGGAAGCCTAGAGACATAGGACAGATCTCAACGATTCTGGTTAGACAAAATATAGAAGACAGAGTTTGACTCTGGTTGGTTATCAAGCAATACAACCAGCTTTCACTAAGAATTGTGAATGTGTGCTCCTGTCAATCATTTGCTCTGAGTGCTGGATGTTTTTCCCTTAAATGCACAGACTTGTGTGAACTCATGCCACCACAAAATAGTTGTATGGAAGTTTTAGTGCAGTGCTTGTAATATTCTCATGCCACCTTCACCTTGTTGCAATCCCTGATCAGCATATAAAGGAGAAAATGTTGAACTAGTCTGACCACAAATATACTCATTAGCACTTTAAAGATGACCCTGTCTAACAGAAAATAACTTCAATGAAGTTTTATCATCCAAAACCTATTCAGAACTAGTGTTGGGAGCAGTCTGAGCTTCCACTCCATGACTATTCTCTATTTCAGATTTCCTACAATTTCATAGTGGCTGGTATTAACTCACTTGGAGCTTCTCTTGAAGATACATTTTCAATGTGGAATGCTATCATGTAAACAAGAAAGAGAAACAAAATAAGTACTCTGAGCACCTTTCTATCCTTGCTCAATCACTACTTCCTTCAGATACAAGGTCCATGTGCCCTCACCTTCAGCAGCCAATAGAGAATTATTTCAAAGTGAATATGAAACTGTGGATCCTGAATATTTTTTGGTTGAATTTGAAATTGTTGATCAGTAAATCTTTGTTGGTTGATTGATTCCTGGGGGTTGTCCACAGTGGCCCCACCTTTCTTAAAATAAGAACAGATAGGAATAAGGATTCTTCAGGAAAAGAGTGCAAGCACCCATACTGGCAGACCACTAAACACTTATTGCGAATTGAGGATCCGAGTTCATACACTCTAGCTTGTAGGATTTATTTTCTTGAGAATTAAAATAATTGACATGTTTTATAAATCCTTAAGAATTTTCTTCTTAACCTCTTATATGTGGTAGACTTGTATATCGGTGCATCAATTGCTCTGTTGTGTTGCTTGATACATTCAACGAATGCAAAGATACAAGTATTCTATGCTGTCTTAATAATATCATCATTTATACGTACATGCTAGATAATTTACCATGGAAATCTCTTCTTGCATTCAATCTTGTACATTGCCAGTGTGATCATTATAAGCAGAAGTTTCTCAACCTCCTATATGCAACTAGAAGATAAACCTGGTAATCACATACCCAAATCTTTTGATAGATTCAACAAATGCAAAGATGCAAGTGTTCTATGCTATGTCTTAATAATATCATCATTTATACATGTGTATAATTTACATGGAAATCTCTCCTTGCAATCAATCTTGTACATTGCCCAGTATAATCAGAAGTTTCTTAAATACCAGTTCCCATATGCAAGTACCTTCTAAGGGGAAGGTTTATCACTACTGGCAAATAGGATTGTTACTTGTACAATTCTTAATAAATCAAACAAGGCCATAATCAAAAAATTTCTAACCATTAACAATCTCACTTTCATTCCCAACCTAGCTTTGAAATGTGTTAAAAGGTTCCCAAACTGTAGGTTATTTATTCTGAGCAAGCCCTCTATCTGGGATGTGTATGCCATTCATACAAAATTAAGTTTGTTTCCATGCCTGAATATATGGCATTTACTGTAGCTTCATCACATTGCTTTCTTTATTAAGGAACGGCCAAACATCTGTTTCAATATGTTCTATAGTTTGTAATGCTTTGCTGGCATTGCTGATCCCTCTCTGACACCAATCTTATTCCTTAAACAGCCTTATCTAGGGGTCTGGGATGTTTGTATTCCTGTTAACATCATCATGTTTGCTGAAATAAGGGTCAAGCACAACTGTGCTGTCTAGATTCAAAGACACATGATCCATTTAATTCCTTCTCATTTAATTTCGTATTTCCTGTTGCTTTAAGTATTCACTTAACTTTCCTCAATCATATGTAGCAACCAGGTTAAAATGTTAACTTATGAGTTCTTATAAAATATACGGTGTTCATTGGGTGGTTAGCACTCCAGAAATTGATAACGTTAAATAAAACTCAATTGTTGTTGCATCTTGCTCCATTTATTTATCCTGATATTCTTTTCTTTTTGTTAGTTTCTTAGAAGCTTACTTAGAATCTGAATATCAATCTTTGAGGTTTTGAACTCCAAATACAAGTGAGATGCGTCGCACCGTTTTTTTGTTCAAGTCCGAATTTTTTAGTACACATGCCTACTACTGAATTCTTTATGCTCAAAGGGTGGATTGTTTGGAAAATGTCATGAGTAATATTTTATGTTATCTGTTCTTCTGAAATTGATTTTGTAAATACATAGGTCGACATCTTCAGTTGGCAGTTCTGATCTTGCTCAGAGTATTGTACATGACTGGGACAGAGGTAACAGATTTCTTTTTGTGATGGCAGTTGTTATTCACATGTGGTCATTTTATTACTGATATGTTATGTTGATATGGGTTTGTTGCTTATTTGTAATGTCCATTTGCTTGTTGCTATATTTTTGGTTTTGGCTAATTTGAAACTTTTTCATTCATATAAATAATAAAATATTATATCACTGGAGCTGTGAGGTCTTTGGTTGCAATCCCATCACCTACCCTTCCAGGAACAGTAGAAAAGTTGGCATGAAAGCCTTCGGAAATACCCAGCCCATCACTCTATTTTCACCAGCAAATACATAAGCATAAGCCCCAATAGCCATTTGCACATCAGACATATCTGGTTAAAGCACAGACAGAAGAGACTGAAGTGTGATTGACAGAAAACATTAAACCTGGCAGCCAAGATCAGTGAAGACCATTCCATGGATAAAGAGAACAATGTTGGCATCCCAACTTGTCCCAGTACAAGTGTTTATTAATCTTGGAAGTCATTTTTGAGTGCCTTCCTGAGAAAGTTGTAATCATCTGAAAGATGGTCCATTATCAGTTCCTTGCATCTATTTTCTTAAAACATACTTCTGAGATTGTCCATCCAGTCTGCTACCTTGCTCTGTTTCTGGAAAAAAGTAGAGGATTGGAAGGATTTTTGCAAAAAGGGCTGTAAGATTCCAATTATCGATTCTCTTATACTTGACAACATCAATGGAAATCTCACTTTCTATTATGCATCTATCTGAATTTGGTTAGTTTCAGGCTTTTGAAGAGTGCTTTAAATTCTGCTGCGTTGTTGGTTGGTGTTTTCCATGTCAAGTGAGTACGCAAGGATCAAACTCTTCTCCCAAGGCCAAAGGGTCTGTTATAGTTTATTTTGTTTTTGTTTATCTTTTACCCTTTTGCACGAGGGAAAGTAACATAAAAGTTAATTTTTATGATTTATCAAGATATTATTTATCGGCTCTAAGTACAATGGACATTTACAAAGTTCATTGACTAACAAAAGTAAAAGAATAACAAATTCTATTGACCCCGGTAAGCACATTACTTTTTTTGGCGTCTTAACAGAGCTCAGCCCAAAGACATCTGAATTTTTGTTTGACCTCGATGTGCAATGCCCTTTCCATTATCACTCAAAGATTCACGCCCTTTACCACTCCCAGGGACATTTTTTCTATTAGTAGAGCCAATGTGAGCTTGTATAGGATTCCTGATTTATTGTTTCAAAACCTCCATAATTGTCTCAAACCTCACAGCCATACTTTGTTCATGTTTAGGTGACATAATATCGACAAGTAAAAAACTCCAGGTTCTTGCTTACACATCGGAATGGGATACCGATGAAGAATCTAAAGAGGTAGAATTAAACTTAGAGGAATGTTGGAAGAACCATTCATACTCCAGACTGTAAAGGGGCAGTAGCTCTGCGGTATAGCTGCACAACAGCAAATGGGAGTTTCTAGATTTGAGTTCTTTCTGGTTCATGGAAATTTAACATGGTATTAGAGTCAGGCTAGGAGTCCCCACGAACTAAAGTGCAGCTTCAGGAGGTTGTCAGAAGACCAGTCTACACTCCGTATCATAAATGGCTGGTAGCTCAGTGGTAGAGCATTCCAACAGCAAATGGGAGGTCTTAGGTCCGAGTTCTAGCTGGTCCATGTAAAATAACATGATATAAGATCCAGAGTCCCAAGCGTCAAAGTTTGGCTTGAGAGGGGGGGGGGGGTCTTGGAAGAAGAAACCACTCTCTGGACTGTAAAGGGCTGATAGCTCAAGGATAGAGCAGCTGAGCAGCAAATGGAGGTCTTAGGTTTGCGTTCTAGCTGGTTTATTTTAAAAATAATGCTATAAGATCCGGGATAGAGTTCCAAGCACCAAAGTTTGGCTTGAGGGGGTCTTGGAAGAACAATCCATACTCTGGACTGTAAAGGGCCGGTGTTTCACGGATAGAGCAACTGAGCAGCAAATGGAGGTCTTAGGTTTGAGTTCTAGCTGGCCCATGTAAAATAAGATGATATAAGATCCAGAGTCCCAAGTGCCAAAGTTTGGCTTGAGGCGGGGGGGGGGTCTTGGAAGAAGAAACCACTCTCTGGACTGTAAAGGGCTGATAGCTCAAGGATAGAGCAGCTGAGCAGCAAATGGAGGTCTTAGGTTTGAGTTTTAGCTGGTTTATGTAAAATAAAATGCTATAAGACCCGGGGCAGAGTCCCAAGCACCAAAGTTTGGCTTGAGGGGGTCTTGGAAGAACAATCCATACTCTGGACTGTAAAGGGTCGGTGTCTCACGGATAGAGCAGCTGAACAGCAAATGGAAGTCTTAGGTTTGAGTTTTAGCTGGTCCATGTAAAATAACATGTTATTAGATCCGGGACAGATTCCCATGCATAAAATTTTGGCTTGAGGGGGTATTGGAAGAAGTAAGAACAATCCAGAATCTGGACTAAAGGGCTGGTAGGTCAGTGATAAAGCAGCTGAGCAGTAAATGGACGGTCCTAGATTTGAGTCCCAGCTTGTCCACCGAAGTTAAACCATCATCATCACCTGCTCTTGATTACTTTACTCTGTGAGATCCTTCGTTGCACCAATCCTTGAATAGGTAGCTGCTATTCATGCTACTGATTTGCAATCTGAATATCATCACCCTTATTCGATTTCCAAATCGAGTACCAAGCAAATCTGAAATGCATCAGAGTTTGCATCCATTTCATCATTCCTCCTGATATGGACTGAGTCTGCACTATTCACGGGACCACCTTTTTAGTGTGTTTTGAAGCATTCCGTGATAACTTAAAGATTGTCCCCTGCCGACTCAAGAGGACCCCCTGTGCTTGTTCAACATCTACCTTTTTGTCCTATCTGAACATCATTTTCACCAACTGGAGGTGCAAGTAAGGTATTATTGCTATCTTTCACAATGAAAGTATGCAGAAATATTCGCCTTGGCCTTTAAAAGAAGATAGGTTGAAGAAACTATCAAGATGGAGAGGTTGGGCACCAAATTCAGCTTGGACAATACTTTAAGGGATCATCTATTTACCACAAGTCATATGCTATAGCATGAAAGTTTTAACCCTCCTGTGCGAACAGTAGCACATGAACTGTGACATGGGAATAGTACACCTGATTACAGCAGTTTTGTGGGTTCACAGGGAGTTTGTCTGCTGTTCAGTATGTGTGAACAGTGCATGGACAGTTTGCAATATAGGGCAAATTCTGGGTATTCAGACCTATGTCCTACAGTAAACAGACACTGCATTCCTCATGGAGTTACTTCTAAACCAGGAGTTTAAAACTCCTCGCCTTCACAATACTGAAATTTTGTTCGAGATGTCGTGGATGCAAAGAATTTTTTTTCTTTTTTTTTCAACACTTGAGCCCACTTAGCAACAAAACAAAGCTTGAACCATAAAGTAACATGCATCATTTCTTTGCATAACCAGGACAAAGGAGAAGGTGATGCCAACATATCAAAAGAATGAAACATATATAACATAGCCAAGCCATCAAGGGGAAACAAACTGCCATTAACTTCCCCTTTTCCCTCCACTAAGGAAGGTAGACTAGCCTTTGGTTCCTCTAAGATAGTCATACAAGCGCACATGTAAACACCCTTATCCCTCTACCCTTTTCCCTTCAATAAGGCTAGTCTGACCAACCTTTGTTTCCCCACATAAAAACATGCAAACCCATACTCCATAATCAACATTATCCGTCCACCAATGGCGATACAAATCCTCAACATACATACATTCATGAACATACCATTGCATGCAAATAACAAATGCCATTAAATAAATGAAAATGTACTCCAATGAGTAACCGAACACAACATAAGATTACTAACAAGGAGAGTGAGAAAGGTACTTCACCAATAAGTATGAATCACACTATCATGCCTACCTAGGAGACTTGCAAGGAAAGAGATCATCATTGTAAACTAACCCTTCTCCTTCCATTAGAGAATATTGGCTAGTCTTTGGTTCCTTCCAAGAAACATAGAATACAATATATCAATACACCCTTTCCCCTCGACTTGAAACATCTCTTCCCTCCGCTTGAAACATCTCCTTTTCCCTCCACTAAGACTAGCCATGAATCCCCTTGTTTCCTCCATACAAAATATACAACCCCTTATTCCTTCCTTCTCTAACACCCCCATATCCCTCCACAATAAATGATGAATCCCACCCCCACACATGCATACATTCACATGCAAATATGAGCAACAATAAATAAATGTCACAATTGCTAAAAGAGCGAGACACAAAACAATCATATGACCACACGGAAGAGATAAGAAGAAAGGGCTTTATCCACAATGTACATAAATTTCATGGTTTACATCCTTGTTACAATTAAATTTATTTGTTTTAAATTGTTGATTTGTACAGCATCTAACATACATAAAAAGTATATGCTCTCATTTCTAAATTACAAACTTCTCATTTCATTAAAACATTTACTCACAAGGAATACACCCCATTTTGGTTTCATCTTCATTATAATTAATTTCCGTATTTCAATCATTTGTTGGAATCATTTTTAAAATACATGCAAGTCACGTAGCACTCAGTTTTCAAGTTAGGGATTCATGTTTCCAAAAGACATAATCCCACATGGAACAATTTCTTTTACTTTTATTAACATAAAAAGGACTTAACATCAAGTTAAAATGGTGAAACTCAAGTTTCACTTTATATACTTTCAATACATCTTATTGGACACAATTTTGGTAATTGTTACAGGCTTCATTGTTTTGCCCACAAACAACCTCATAAGAGGTTCTAGAGTTTAGTTCAATCCAATTTCCTCATTTAAATCGCACAATCGAGATCAAACATTAGTGTTATCACACTCATTCTCATTCAGAACTTTGCATAGTATAGTTATATTTTGTTCGTTAATTAAAAAGGGGATTACCAACTAGGATTAACAACTACTCTCATTTCATGTTGCACGAAATTAAACAACCATTCTAGCTTGTTACATATCAAGAGCAAGATGCTCACGGCATTTCTAGTTTAGCTCAATAAAAGTGGGACACGAGGGTAGGGAAAATTCTAGGCAACATGATCTTGTTTCACACAAGGGTGGCAACTCGCTAGAGCCAAAAGATAGAGGGTCTGCAATCGTAGATCGTAGTAACCAACACCCCTCTCGCAGAGAATGGTAAAAGCCGTATTGTGGAACAAGGGTCGCTCAGGATAAGAAAGTGCTCTCATTAGTAAATTCCTCGTATGCGTATGATCAGATAACGACTCGTGAACTTTCTAAATTTTTCTTATATGATGTTATAGGTTTAGTACTTTAGTCATACATCGACTGAGAGGAGAGGGCATGTTTAGAGAACCCGTTCAAAGAGTGCAAAGCGGAAATGTTTATAGAACATGTTCAATTTCAATAATTTAGGTGTTTTAATTTACTACCATACATTATGCAAAGTTTCAAGGGAGATATAATAATAAACAAGGTAGAACAATTGCTTTGATGTGACTAATTCAAATAAGTACAATGTATATTTATAGTTTCAAATCAATTACAAATGCATATAGGATATAGGCAAACTTCTTCTCCGTTAAAATGTACTTAGGGTACGAATATACATAATAATAATACATTTTCTTAGGATATACAATTTTCAATTCAAATATCATCATTCCCTTATATTTTTCTATGTTACTTGTAACTTGTAATATCATGTAATCATGGGTCAACAAAAGAGTTTGCATGGATCCCACCTTTCCCATCTAGCAAAGCTATCAAAACTTGCAACAACAGTTTAGAGAGATAAAAAATTAATATTTCCCATTGGATATCAATTCATAACGACTGTTTTGGGTTTTAGAGGGGGTGGAGAAAGAAAAATCATTCATTTTCTTTATGTAAGCAATCAATTTATTCACATAACCAAAACGAGATGAGAGAGATATCATCCAAGTTTTTCACACAACTTTTAAAGTTTAAACATATTTTAGAGGTTGGGAGAGTTGTTTGATTTCAACACATCATTCTCGTTTTCACTTGCACTAAGGAGGTTTAAATAGGAAGTGCAACATTTTCACACAAACCATAATTTTTTGTTTATCATTTTGATAAAGAGTTCGAATAGGATATTTAAGGTCATATAACATGTTTCCAAACATCAAATTTTTTACCTAATAGAAATGTCTTGAAGTGTCCAAAATGGATCATGCCCTAGTTACTCTACGGTGCAAAGTAGCCCAAGTGGTTGTGGAATGGCCTTACAAAGGTCACCAGACACCCAAACAGAACATTTGTCACTGCTAACCTATTTTATGCCATATGGAGAATGTAGGGAAATTGGTAGGACCCAAAACTAAAAATTGGAGCTCATTCTATATGTATCTTTCTGGAGCCAATTGGTAGAGTTTCACATATTGCACTTCAGCAACCTAAACCAAGGTGGCTCCAATACGGACACAGAAAAAGTGTTTTTCAATGGAGAACAAGAAAAACTAGATCATGGTACACAATTTTATATACATGGCAATGAAGAGTTTTACGTGATGGTAGAAACTATATTCTGGGATCCATAGGACATTTAAAACGGTGTTATTCTAAATGGGTTTTGCAACGTTGAGTGGTTGCCTCTTGCAACCAGCTCTCCATGTTGCTTTCAAAACTTGCTTCGCGTTATATTGTATTGAGAATGTGCTTCAGTGATCAAAATACGGGGGAGAGGTTTGGAGATGCCTTTTGCGTGCGGTTTCAGAGAGGTTTAATATCATTTTAAGGGGTTGTTTTTTACAGTGCAGAGGTTAGTTTTTAATGCGTTAAAACTTCACGGTCTGGAGAACTAACCCACATACGCACGATGATCATGTTTTGATCCATTAACAAGAAGTGCATTATTTAAGTCGGTTGCACTTTGACTATAGGTGAGGTGCTTTCGTAGCTGGTTTAACTCGACACCAATGTTGTTTTAAAGGGTTTACAATTTGATTAAATAATTACGCCGAAGGCGTTCCCCCTATGGTAAAGGCCTTTCCGGTCGTTCATGCCACTGGCTTAATTTTGATGGCCATTTTGACATTTGTTTCACGTGCTTAAATTTGACGGGCATTTACCTGTTTTTTTTAATGTTTTTAGCCCAGTTGCATGCTGAATGCAATGGAACTTCAGTAGTTGCATGCTTTGGTTGGCCGATTTTGGTATATTCATGAAAGGATATCCCATTCTAATGTCCTGCAATAAAAATCTCACCATTGTTCAGTTGCGATTTGATGCTGCTAGGGCACATGACTAGTGTGTAGATTCACATACGTTCGAACCACGAATTGAAGAGAACATGAAGGTTTGCGTGAATAATTTTTTGCTAGATTGAGGATGTTACTGACAGATCTGCACTGACGTGGTAGAAAAGAACCACTACCAAATATTGATGGATCGTCCTGCCACTACATCTCTGTGCAATGAATCCGCTTCTGTTTCCCGTTTGACCTATTATAAAAGCGAATGGAGAAAGACGATTACAGGAAACACAAAGGAAGACCTCGCAGCAAATGAAAATTCATGTACTACTCTAAAATGAATAAATCTCCCTGTAATTACTAAGGTCATCACGAATAGAATCCCATGTGCATTTGAAATTTGTTCGTCCTGTTGTGCCTTTAAAAAAATTATAATACCCTGCTTATCTATATACAGTTTTATGAATAACTAATGGATGGCGTCCCCGAAACATGTAACTAATGGATGGACAAGTGCGGAATTCTGTTGAATTCTCGTCAAGTGTTTGGCGAAATGACTTAGCGAAGATATTTCAGGAATTTTAAGAGCAGATCACGACATCTTGGAATGCAATGATTGCAGGATATGTACAGAATGGACATTGCAAAGAAGCCCTCAACTTTTACGAAAAAATGCAACTTGTAGGGGCAAGGCCATACGTGAAGAAATTTTTCAGTGTCCTCTGTGCATGTGGCATGTGGGAAATTTGTTCCAATACAGTCCGATGTCTAGAACAGGGTAAATGGGGAGATGCACTTTTACAAAATGCCCAAAATTTGTCTCTTGGACAGTCTAATTGGAGGATAGGTGGCTCAAATTACACTCTTTGTAGCAACGTTTCTCTATGATCTATGATTTCTGTGATGCAGGGGTTTTGATATCTGAGGATTTCTTTTATTACCAGGGGTTTACTTTATTGGATTCGGTGAGAAACAAAATTTAGAAATAATTTTGGCAGAGAATGTAGAACATATTGCCAGTTTAGGTATCTCCAAGAGATTTGGAGAGGATGAGGAGGTTAAAATCATATCACATCCCTTCACATTTACATCATATGTTGCTTTTATTTTCTCTTATCAAGTATCTGCATAGTAACAATCTTCTTGGGGCATACTGATCTGGGAAAGGAGCTACTTCTACTATAGGGGAAAGATGGACAGCTGAATGGAGTTCTCACCATGAGATGATTTTGTAGGAACTGAAATCATCCCCACTCTTTGGGCCCCAATTGATCATTGCAGTTTTTGATGGAGATCTCGAATAACTCTTTCCATGGAATAATTTAATTGAAATTGAATGTGTCTCACTGAAAAGTGGTGCTCAAAAAGAACAAACATTATACTAGCTGTCATTTCATGCTATGGAAGTTAAAATTTGTAGCAAGACTTTGTGCATGGAACACATGTTTTCCAGTAATATTCGATTAAGGGAATAGATGGAAATAAGGGCAAATGATATTTTTTGAACCTAACCGAGCATTGGATTATTTGATGTATATCTGAACACAATTTTTCCATGGAATGTTTTCAATGGAATTGAATTTACCATCTCCCTTTTGACTTGGTAGATCTTTGCATTCTTTAATGGATGTCTGAACCACCTTGCTGTGGAGTGACTTCATTAACAGTAAATGCATTTTCATGAATAACAAAATCACTCAACTAGTGACCACTTCATTCATGGTGTTTCCATTATGTGGAAATGTTTTAGAAGTTGAACTCCTTTTGCAATAATTTACACAGGAAACTCCTTTCACCAATTTTACTTGTTAATGAAAAAAATGACAATAAGGCTAAAATTTTCATGTTTGCCCCCAAGATATCTTGTATGTTCTTTGATGGATATCTAGACACAGGTGTTGCTATGGAATGACTCATGGGAATTTAATGCAATCCCAATTATTGGCATTAGGCAGTAACAACCTTTAAACTCACTGACATGTTATCAGACAGATCTTAAGTGGGTCGTCCATTGGTGTTTGGACTTGTAACATAGGGTAGGTATTTGTAGCTATGATTTACTATGGAGACTTATACTTTTTCTTCCCAAATGGGAACATGATTTCTCATCACCGAACCCAATCCATTTTTTTCAAAATCTTAAATGTTAAACTAAAGATGATAATTGAGATACTTTAGGTAGTTCCTGGTGCAGGCCTTTTCTGTGTATTTCTCATTTACAATGTGACAACAACTATCAATAAATAACCAATGAGGAAATAATTTGTGTAAGACACCTATTGTTGGTCTTGGTATAGGCCTTGCATGGCCATTTTCCATATATTATAAGATGACAATTATGGATAAGTAATCATCAACAAGGTCTTTATGTGGATAACTCTTATGAATTTCTAGGCTTCTTAGTTTATTGTACGGTTTTTTTATTAGTTAATTAAATTATTTGATTAGCCTTGTATTTTAAAGTGAGTCAGGGGCTATTAGACGTAAGAAAATGTCAAAGATTTCATGTCAAGATAACCTTTTTCATTCTTGAATAGTGTACAGGAGTGTTGTGAATGCATTACATGTTTAGATTTGTGGGTTTCTGACTTGCACATATCTTAAGTGTGCATTTTCTTAGCTTGTAAAAATATGGAAATTGGAGAAATAACCATCATCAAGATGGACAATCATGTCAGTTTCAGGAAGCTATGCAATTCAATTATCTTATCTTCATTTTCCTATTTAGAACCATGTAGTGGGACCTTTTTGGGTTCTCAAATTTAGGGACTTGTTGAATGAAGGTTCATAGAGGCATTTTAACTATAGATGAGAGCATCATCTAAGTGAATAAAAAAATAGAAAATATTGAGTGATAGATAAAATATACATGTTGTTTATATGACCAACTGCTGGAGGGTTCAATTATCGATGTAATTTTGTGCATCATATGTTCTCTTGCAATAAATCAATCTTAAAACTAAAAGGGGAGATACAAATTTTTGTAAGAAAGAAGCATTGTGGTTTGGTTTATTGGATCTTCACTAATAATTAATTTGGCCTCTTTAAGCAAAAATTTCACTCGTGTCAATAATGCAAGTGAGACTGAGATGATAAAAGGGACCAAAGACAGAAGACATAATTTAGGTAGAAACAACATGAGCCCTGGAATAGGTGTGGACATGTAGAGTTTTAATTACCACCTTTTTATTTCCAAATTTCCATTGTTTTCTTTCTCATATCTAAGAAATTAAATCTCGTCCAATAAAAAACCTTGACACTGAAAAAAAATAGCAAACCTTGATTGGAAAATAAAATCTACTTATCACTCATATGATCATCTACTATAGGGGCTCAATTGTCAATGATTATTGTCATTGATGGACATCGTCATCATGGGTGTTGATAAAGGAAACCCTCGTTGTTAACCTGATAGCTATAGAGGCTTTAATTTCAAATGTGCATGCAATTTCTAGCCTAGGATTCCAAATCAACTCCAAATATTCATCTCTAAAGTATCTTTTGTGATGCACAAGTGATTTTTCCTTATTTGTATGTGTGTTATAACTACCTAGATAACATAATGACTAATATTACAAATAAAAACTATTTACAATGTCAGTAGTGCTCATTCTTTAAATGTCTCTACAAACTCCACATTACACCAACCTCCTCCTTCAAATAATTAACAAAAGTGGTACATGGCCGTAAGAAATAAGATTTTAACATTGGTTCCCTACAAGGCCCTTCTCCTCCCTCTTCCCCCTTCTTTATTTCCCCTCTTTCTTATATAATGTTACACTCCCTCAATTTTAAGTTCTTCAACATATCCCCTTCGTCTTTGAAATGATTGTAGAGATATCTTGGGTTTAAATTTTTTTTCAGCTTCCAATTTTACCATCAATCTAATTTATAGTGAAATGTTGGAATGCTTACTCAGTAGCACACTATATTGCAATACTCTTCTTTTCAAATGGCCTCAGTGTTGAGTTTTAAATAGAGTAACATGTGTTGGGATTTAGTGCATTCTGATGTAGTTGTTGATTCCCCTTAAAGTCCTATGAAATCTATAGGTAAAAATGGCGCATGTACTAACACTTGGAGAAAGAAGAAAGGAGGAGTCAATAGTATTATCACTCAACCAAAACAACCCATCATAAATACTACCCACTACTTTGATAGCACATCCACTACTACTTTACCTAACACTTCTTATATCCAAACTGACAGTGCCATTAAAGGGATATCAAATGTATTCATGTTTAGTGGAAATAAATTTGGCCACAAAAGGCTACCACTCATGATATAAAATCTGCAAATATAGAGATATCTTCATGTATTCATTTTTACTTCAAATATCATGATATATGATTTGCAAATGTATATGTACGAATTTGTAACAAATTTGAAATGTACAAATAGAACCTTTCAATGTAATGCTTCTTCTATATTCGTACAGTTACACTATCAATCACACCCCTTATCAACATGCTAATGACAATACAAAAAAGGATTTTTCAACCAAAAAACTGATGCAACCACTGTCTCAAACACATTGCAAAACTAACACAATTTCACCCAAATAATTAACTACCCCTCTAAATCAAATAACAATATCATTCAACATTCACATTGCATTGTACACATGCGATTGCTAGTAATACATTGATTTAACTTTTTTCATCTAAGCTTAACATTTTACTCTACTCAAATTAGAAATATAATTATCGAAAGCAAGTTAGGTGATGGGATGAAATCCATGCCTGTGAAGCGACAACACGATGCAAGAGGGTGCATAGGCGGATCCACACCCACATTCCAACCAGCGCTGCACGATGCTCCTTTCGTGGCCTGCTGATTGCAATGAGACAATTTCGCTAATACCTTTCACTATCAACCAAAACAGGGGTGTGTTTGTTTGATTCGTTAAAACTTCTTCTTAGGTAGGAAATCCTGAATACCAATTCTTAACTTTATCAAAATTCCCATTTTGTGCATACCCAACAATTTATTGCATTCCATGAGATCTCATCGGGTTGTGGCATTGTCTCAACAACTCATGTGCCTTGTGTATGTTCCCATAACCAAGTTAAATATTTCCAAAATCTCAGGATGCTCGAGGACGGTTATGAAGCTCTGACGTGGTGAAGGTAAGATATAGAAAATATTGAAGGCACACTAACAAGTCAAAGTGAAGAATATGAAAATTGAGGCCAAATACTAAAGTATTATTACTCAGTCTCAGCATAGGCAGAGGCCTGAAAGGAGCAAAGAACAGTCGCCAATACCTACAACAGCTCTTGTAGAATTGGCCCCAATGGATGTAAACCTGCCAATCCGTCTTGATATGGAGATTATTTTTGTAAGTTCTACTGGTTATAGATACTGCACTACAGTCACAAGTAAATGGAATCTAAATCATGGCCCCACGTCAAGAATAGTTTTATTTGTTCTCCTAAGTCACCCAACACATTCTTAAGGCCGCATTTCATCCAAGCAAAAACGTATCAAGGCTTGTTTTTTTTGCTAAAAACTAACTCTTCCTGTGCACGTCCAACAATCACACATTTCATGAGATTTCATCTCTTTGGCACTTGTCCAACAGCTGTTGTGCAGTCTCCAGACTCCCACACTTGGCATTTGTTTGTAAATTTTAAAGATTGCTTTCAATAAACATTTTGTGTATCTCTTGCTCCTAGTGCATTTGCAGCTACAAATCAGGCAAGAGCTCACATTTCCTTAGGCGTTTTGATCAATTTGTTTCTATTTCAGCATGAGCCGGGAGGACTTACTGGCATGAGCAATGTAGTCTGCTTTACACCTGTCAATTGCAATTTGCTTGCAAGTTTCAATGCCTTTCCAAACACACTCATGATGTGCATTTCCAGATTCAAAGCTTTAGATTCCAAGGCTTATTCAACAAGCCCACTTGCCAAAAGGATGGATTAACTCACCATATTGCCCGTTAACCTTCCTTTTGTGCAGGTCCAGCTTTGAAATGCCTGTAAAGCTATGGCCTGGGCAGCATGACATCCAAGTCTGGAGCTGGCATTTACACCTTTCATTGCTTTTTTTGCACGAGGGTTTCCACAGCCTTTCAAACAAACACATTCTGTACACAAAAAGCAACAATATCTGCCAAAAATCCTCTTTCCATTATGGTTTGTGGGGCGTCCCAAGGCCGTTTCAAGTTCATATTTTGGCATAGGTAGGGAGGGAGCGGGAGAAGGTTGGGTGTTTAACATTACACCAAAACATTACACTGCTGAAATGTTCAATGCCATTCCAACAAACTCCATTTAGTTTGTTTCCTCATGCATGTTCCCACATTTACTTTACTTGAAAACTCCCCAGGCTCATTAAATTTCTTGACAATTTGTCCAGCACACCACATGCCTGTACATGCCCCCACATGCTCACCGATTTAATTTTTTTGTTTAATTTTTATTTGATCACTGATTTCAAAGTTATTTTTTATTTTATTTTATTCATTTTTTTTTTTTGAATTGTATCATTATTATTTTTGATAAAATTTATTATTATTGTTATTATTATCCCGCATTCGTGATTCAAGAGCGATCACAACTCGATTAACTTGCGCACAATTCACACTAAAATCCAAATAGAGTGTTTGACAAGGTACCTTCGAAGTCTGGCAATTATGGACCCTTGATCAACGGGCAAAATTATGTTTGTTTGGCATTGACATGCCATGATCAACAAGGACCTAGTGACGGGTAACTTACAAATGCGAATCCTTGCCTACACACCAACTAGGGTTCACACAAGGCTCTTCAAGAATTTGATCTGTTAATTCGCAAAATGTCAAGAAGTAATCATTAACAAAACTGCTGACCTTTGAATAGGCTTGCTGACCAAGTGCGACGAAGTGGGGCACTACATCTTCAATGAGGATTGCGTCATTGGGCTCTAATAGATGCCAATGTTGCTGGTATTTTGAAAATAGTTTGCTTCTCCAGTCTGTCGGCAACTATATTGATGGGTTACCTCCTTTTAGGAAGTCTTTGGTTGCCCCTCATCAACTTCTTCCCTTAAGGAGGCATCTTTAGAGTTGTCAGAGATGATATCTATGGGTAGTACATCTAGATCACTTGGACCTCTCTTCAGTTGCTTAGCCTCAAGATTTCCTTTTATATTGAGCATTTCTTGTGGGTGGTGGATGTTGTCATTCCTTCCCTTGACTATTTCCAATGTCATTGGTCTCAGGGCTTGAGGTTTCGACTCTACTAGCTGATGGTGTCTATTCACACTAGTCATAGGTTGAGATTGATCATCACATTCCACGTGGGAATTGGAATTGTTGTCTTTGTTCCCTCTTGGAGGTGGAGACAAAGGAACACATCATTTTCGGATGCCCTATTTATTATGAGATCACAAGGATATACCATTGTCTTTACGAATTCTCGAGCAACTCTCTATTCACTTAATTCTAGTACTTGGACCAATGATGCTTGACTCTTTTCGGGAGGTTGCCACCCTTCAACACAAGTTCTTTCAAGGAGCCTCTAGGATGATCACCTCTTTCTTGTAGCTCATCACAAAGGATGGCTACATTGAGCGCCCTTTGGATACTGTTACTTCATTTATATTGGCTAAGATGGTTAATATGATTATCCTCTCTCTATTCTCAATAATGTAGATTAGGATACAAGCAAAAAACCATTCTAGGGCCAACACAACAACCAAGGATAGCAGTTAGGAGCATAATAATTTTGGATCTAGAAAAGAGTAATCCACACTTGTATCGAAGGTGTAGAGTTCTAGAGCCTATGCCTAAGATAAGGGGGTGGGGTCTTACTATAATCCTAAGGTTGTAAGAGTACCTAATAATAAGAAAGCTAAAATATCTATGCTAAGGGTTGTAATGTCATTTGGTGGTTAAGCATGGGCTGTAAGAGATGATGTAATAAACAAAGACATGCTACCCTATTCTAATACATGATACATCAAATATAATCAATCATATTACAACATAAAGGAAAGAGAAGGGTTAGGTATACTTATCTTTGTGAAGACATTGTTGGTGCATTGAACCCCTTGGTTAGTCGCACCTCGTGAGAGAGTTGTTTTGGGTGGATCACAAGAGGGATAGGTATAATGCCTAAGTAGACCAAAGTTGGGGACTCCAAAGACTTGGTAACCCTTTTTGGTGCAACAACTCCTATTCTTGTTGCTCCTCGTAACCCAATGCTCCAATGTTTGGATAAACTCCACTAAACTCTAAATCTCTTAAATTTTTAAAAGTAGATATGTAAGTGAAAATAGAGCAAACTTTGTGATAATGATATAGAGAAATGATAAAAATGACGCCTATTTATAAGAGAAGGTAACCCAAAATCACTATCTCCCTTCGTTGATGGCATTGACTGTGGTTGATGCAGTCACCTGGAAAAAAGTTCTAGTAACCATTGGCCACAAATATTTTGGCATAAAGGTAAAGAGAGGAGAGAGAAAGGAGGTAGAACAAATACTTGGAGAAGGTGTGAAGAGGACCTAAAAGTGCTAGAGGCAGATGTGACAATGATAATACAAAGGATATCAAATGGCCATAAAGAGATAGTAAGATGGTAAGAAGGCATGTTGGGGCAAGTTAGGGTGATCCCATACATGACTCTCTCACAAGGTATTGACAACAAACCCAACCTCACTCCCAGTGCGCTCCTTTAGGCATACTGAGGGAGATTAATGCGCCAACAACATGCAAAGAGAAATCATTAGTGAGAGTGAAGAATAAGGTATATACTTATGCCCCAGGCAATGATCATTGCGTGTTATAATAGTGTAACTTGAGATGATCATCGCAAAAGAAACATGGTAAACCAAAATCAAATGAAATGATTGTTAAAAAGTAATAAATAAGAACCCGCCAAATGAAATATACTTATCTTGACTTACCTTTTTGTGAATTAGACACTCGTTAACTCTCGTCTCAATTGTGGAAGGCACCAATCTGCTTAGGAACCCTGATGATATAAGACTAACAATGCAAACATACGTGAGCGAGTCTATACGTAGGTATACAAAAAATTTGTGAAAAAGGCTCGTAGGAGGGTGTTAGGACAGGTCCGGAGAAGACGACTAGGTTAAGTTTGGATGGCCTATGGGAGATAATAAGTGGATGCTAGGGCAGGCCCGAAAAAGATGATTGGGTTAAGTCTAGATAGCCTATGAAATGTCAAAAAGGTGATAGTTGGAAATTGATCAACCGAATTAGAAGGCTTGAAAAGTAGGGAGTAATATAAGTGAAACCAAGGTTGAAATTGGGTGTAGATAGCTTATAAAGGAACTACATTAGGTCTGAAAAAGTTGGGAAATAAATCAATCAATCTAGCAGACCTAGAAAGGAGTGTAAGCTAGGTAGATAAAGGTCTAGGTTGGGTTTGAATAGTCTATAGAGGAAGACTAAATTAGGTTCAGAGGAACCTAGGGAAAATGTCATAAGGTGCTATTCAAGAAACTATCGATCAATTTAGCAGGGCTGGAAAAAACTAAGAAATATATGGAAATAAAAAGGTCTAGGTTAGGTTTGGATGGCCTTAAAAGGGAAAACTAAATTTAGGTCTGGGAGAACCTAAGAAGCGTCAAAAGGTGCTAGTTGGGAAATTCAACAATTGATCTTGTAGTCCTAGAAAAGTAGGAAATATAAGTAGATAAAAAGGACTAGTTCAAGTCCGCATAGCTTACGAGGAAAAACTAATTTAGGTCTAGGAGAATCTAGAAAGTGTTAAAAGGTGCTAATTGGGAAATTAATCAGCTGATCTAGTAGTCCTAAAAAATAGAAAATATAGATAGATAAAGAGGACTAGTTCAGGTCCGGATAACCTATAAGGAAAGACTAAATTAAGTCCGGAGGAGCCTAATAAAATGTCATAAGGTGCTAGTTGGAAAAAACCGACCGATCTAGTTGCCTCGAAGATAACAAATCATTTGAATGTGATAATTGCAATTTTAAACATAACTAAGAGACATCCGAGAAAGAAGATAGTAATGGTCGAGAGAGCATCCTAAAAGTATAAAGATATAGTAAATACTCAAGTACGGTTTAAGGGAATGTCCTTAAACCCTAATGCCTGACACAATGCTAACATGTTTGAAAAGAGATGACGAAAGGGATATAAAGAAGACGAGAAAGACATAAAAATTAATTTGCCTGACAAGGGTAGACAAGATAAGATAATTATATTAATATCCAACGAATGACCACAAAAGTAGGTCAACGGGACTGCACAATACAATGCCAAAAATAACGAACAGGGAGACTCGAAAGGGTCATCCAAACAACAAGAAAAGAGAGAAGAGAAAAGAAAGAAGAAGGAGAAGCAAGGGCCACAATGGCTACAAGAGTGCAGATGGATGGAGTCGAAGAAGAAGGGGGTGGAAAAGCCCCATCTTCGACACTATCACCTAGCATCCGAGGCCAACTGGAAGTAGCAGGCGATATGCTTGTATCCTGTAGCTGAAACCGTGGAGAGTCTGGAATGTTAGTGTCTTGGAGAAGGATGAGCAAGACGAGCCCTCTGTACCTTCCTGACTGACCGTAATCCATAGGTGGTGGGCCTAACCGAGTGCAATCATGAAAGCCTCTGGATTGTGAGGTGGGATCCCGGGTCTTGATGGATCTGGTTAGGGAGTCTATACTGGTGTCAAGGTGTCGCTTGGTGCCCCTCTCTTGTGGGAGCACTGTAAAGAAAGATGTGATCTGTCATGTAACAGCCTGTCTGTGAGGGGACTGAAGGGTCTCATTCTGAACCCAGAGAGCCTCCTATATATAGAGAGCAAGACATTGCTGGTCGTAATACCTGAAGAAAGCCACAAATGATGGATGCTCCCGGAATAGGCAATGGAATCTCCCTCTGATCTCATAGTAGATGGGGCACCTGAAAATGAAGTGTTCCTCCATTTCAACCTCTTGGAGAGAACAAAGTTGGGAAATCCTCTCTAAGTAGTCCAGCTGGTGGTCCTCCACACGAAGTCTATGAGAACCAGTCTGAACTGGCCTATGGATATGCGGAGTGCCTGCAACTAGTATCGGGAGATATATGTAGGCCGGCTAATAAGCCCATCATTAACCTCAAGGAAATGTGCAACATAGAAAGCCATCTTAGTGCGTAATCCTCCCGGAGGGCTGATCCAAGCGTGTTGGATGAACTACCTATAAATATCATCTTTGATATTTTTGTGCAGATCCTGCTTACTCGGTAGGAGATGGGCAGGAGCGTCCAGGGAGTATCTGTATGGTGAGAGGTGGTCCATTTGAATCCCGTCAGAGCCAAGAAGATGTGAGACTTTGACGTACTAGCAGCGGGAACTACCACTGTGGTCAGAGAGAGCAATAGCCACGAAGGAATGGTAGGCAAGGTAGAGATACCTATCCCTGCATGTAGAAGAATTTGAAAGTCCCCGGATTCGATGCAAAAGTGAAACAAGGCCAAAAATAGTCTCCAGTCTAAAGGGGCGAGCCCCGAACTCAGCCAAGATGGAGGGAAAAATGTTTGTCACCTAGGCAAAAACAAGCTCTTGATCTCAAAGGACCTTAGGCTCTATGTCAAGCGAACTGTGGAGTTTGAGCTTTCAATTAGGATAGGGGGAGTGCCAATGATATCACGTCTTTTTGTTTGTGATCGAATTTGATGTCTTATAATGCGACTTACAAACCGAGAGCCTAGATGTGTAATGTAAGAGATCATAAGAGATGTAAAACATGGCGTTATGTCTAGTAGGCAAAGTAGGGTTAAAAACCTAGAAATCGTAAAAAAATCAAGAGGTAGTAACAGGACAAAGCTACGACGCGAATAAAAATCAAGAGGTATGTAGTAATAAGGCAAAGCTATGAAGCATATAAAACTATGTAGTAAAAGCTATAAGAAGAAACATAAAATGTTAAGTACCATGTTAGTGCAATTTTTTTTAAAATCATAATATAAATTTTGAAATATAAAATTATGCTATACATGTGTAACTAAGTACAAAAATGAAAGTAAAAACTATGTACAAGAAACGTATTAAGAGAAGATTGGAAGGTCATAATGAAGATGATAAGGTGGTAAGATATCGGTAAGGTAGTGTGATAAAACCCAAGAGGGAAGAGGTTGTAGAAAAAATGAAGTCATACCAAAAGACCGAAGGAAGGAGCAAATGGCAGAATAAACCCAAAAGGAAGCTGTAAGAGTAAACTACCAAAGTTGCCCCTAATAGGACAATGGTCAGATGAACAAATTGAGATGGTTAGGAAGTCGTAAGTGTAATGTTCAGGAAATAAAGCGAGTCAAAGTGAGATATTCAATAAGTACTAAATGTGATGTTCAAAAAATAAATTGAGACAAAATGAGATATTCATGTAGATGGTAAATCTAAGTGAGATTCAATCAGATAGTAAATATAAGTGAGATTCAGGTAGATAGTAAAGTGCGTTATTCAAGCGTAAGGAGATAATATGTGAGAGTAAGAAGAATAGAATGTAAATAGTTATGACATGCGAGATGACACGTATATCTAAATGCATGAGAAAAACATACCTTTGGTGTGGTATGCTCTTAGAGGTTAGGAATTAGTCTCTAGATTTATTTGGATTCAATAATTGCAATATTTTTGGTTGGAATATGAGATGTTGGGAGATGGAAGGTGTTGTAAGATGCCCCCAAGCTTGAGTAAGAATGAGGATAGGCCAAAGCGGGAAGTGAGAGAGGCATAGCATCGTAGGATGCTCGAAATTGTGAACTAAGAGAGGGATGGGCATCGGGAGATGCCCCCAAGTACGAATAAAGAGAAGGATGTGCACCAAAAAGTGTTCTAAAGTGTTTGAAAAGAAAAGGATGGGATTGGCAGATGCCCCAAGTGTAAGAAAATGTGAGGTAGTGGACCATTGTAGGTGATCTCAAGTTTTAGATCCACGCATTTCTTAAAAGCATTTTGATTATCTTGTAGATTTTTGTCGAATATAAGAAGATCATGGTGTGGGTCTTCGTCCGGACATATGGTTAAAGATGGGAAGATCATTGTTTGATCTTTGACAGATACGAGAAGATCATTATTTGGATCTTCTAGAAAGATGGGAAGATCATGTGGATTTTTGTCTAGATATTCGTAGAAAATGGGAAGATCCTTTTGTGGATCTTAGTCAAAGATGGGAAGATCCTCATCAAATATTGGAGGTCCTCTTATGGATCTTCAACCATTGGATGGTTGGTTGAGAATGAGAAAAATTGGACCATGAGGTGTTTCCCTCAATGGCGGTCAAGGAAGGGATAAAGGAGCAACCCATATAAAATCTGAATGGGTTAAGGCTCATTAGAAAAACCTCAAGGGGTGACATGATAATAAATGATGATAATAAGCTAAGCAGCTAAAGAAGTAAAATGATGATAGATAAGAAGATTGTATGATAGAAGATGACTCTCTTAATGGTGGAGTAAGATTCATGTCGGGTTCACTAGAATGTATGGTAGCTAAGATGGTCATTGTGATTATCCTCTCTTATGAATAACATAGATTAGGATATAAGTAGAAGACCATTTTAGGGCTGACATAGAAGCCAATATAACAGGTGCATGATAGCCATGGATCTAGAAGAGGGTTATCCACACTTGTATTGATGGCATAAGGTTCCAAAGCCTATGTCTAAGGTCAGGGGTGGGTTTTTACTAGTATCCTAAGGTTGTAAGAGTAATGATAATAAGCAAGAGCTAAGATACCTAGGTTGAGGGTTCTAATGCCATTTGGTAGTTAAGCATGGGTTGTAAGAGATAATGCAATGGACAAAGATATGCTACTCTATCCTAGTCTAATACTTGATACATCAAACAAAATTAATCATACAAACATAAAAGAGAAAGAAGGGTTAGGAATACTTACCTTTGTGAAGACACTATTGGCGCATTAACCCTCTAGGGTTAGTAGCACCTCATGAGAGAATTGTTGTGGGTGGATTAAAAGAGGGATAGGTGGAAGGTGTAAGTAGACCATTTGGTGGTTAAGTGTGGATTGTAACAGATAATGCAGTGGACAAAGATATGCTACTCTCTCCTAGTCTAATACTTGATACATCAAACAAAATTAATCATACAAACACCAAGGAGAAAAAAGGGTTAGGGATACTTACCTTTGTGAAAACACTGTTGGCGTAAACCCCCTAGGTTAAGTAACACCTCGTGAGAGAGTTGTTGTGGGCGGATTACAAGAGGGATAGGTAGAAGGTGTAAGTAGACCAAAGTTGGGGACCCCAAAGACTTCATACCTTACTGGTGCGGTTTTTTTTCGTGTTGCTCCTAGTAATCTAATGCTCCAAAGTTACCTCCAAGTCTAAGTTTCACTAAACCCTGACCTCTTAAATGTTTAAGGGCAAATTTGTGAACAAAAGCAGACTATGTGATGATGATTAGAGAAATAATGATGACACTTGTTTATAGCAAAACATAAGCTGAAGTCACTATCTCTGTTAGCCGAGATGTAGTCGGTTAGAAAAGGGATTTGTCCATGGTTGATGTCGTTCGTTACAAATAGTCTGACATAAAGGTATGAACAAGAGAGAGAATGGAGCTTGGGCAAACACTTGGAGATGGTATGAAGGGGATTTGAAGGTGAATATGTGAAGGTAATGCCGAGGATATCAAGTGGTCATAAAGAGATAGTAAGATTGTAGTAAGAGGGTAGGAAGGCATGCCAGGGCGATGCCACACAAAACGAATTTCTCACCATGAATTGCCAACCAACCCAATCTCGCTCCTGGTAATGCCCCTTAGCACTCAAGGAGATTAATGCGCAAACAACCTCCAAAGATAAATCATTAGTGAGAGTGAAATATAAGCTGTATACACTTCACACACCGAGGGGGTAGACTAGTGAGGTGGCACCCATCTTTGCACAACATTACTACTATGGTGCCCCAACACACTAGCTCTCGACGACGGGGGTCTGCTCCTTGGCATCAGGGATCTGCTTCTCGTCGTTGTGGATCTATTCCTAAAAGACGACTTCCTGAGTTGTGGGGATAAGCACACATTGCGAGTTTCTTTGTTGCCATGAGAGTTTCTTTGGCCTTACATGTTAGGAGGGATTCTAGGGGAGTGCTTTGCTTCCTCCTAGGATTACCCTACCTGGTCCCAATGCTCCTTGATGAGCATTATTAAATTTTGCATTGGCCCTTTCATTGTGATAGATGATGACACTCTCGGGAAAATCGTGAACCCAAGTGGGAGGTTGATTTTGTTGAAGGGTCTCCTAAGCTCATGTTAGGGAACTCCAGCTGTATAGACATTAGCATCAAAACACAATGAAATGTGACTTCACTGATGAAGGCAGTGGGTCTACTACTTCTTTTTTTTAAATATTCAAATTTCTTTTCCTCTATTGAAACAAAAGTGCTAGTAAAGATAATAGGCCAAATTACGCAAGCAATTTGTCAACTTGACATAATATAAAGAAGCCACTTGCATATCCTCTCAACACATCTGCCAATTATCAAAGACTGACAATTTAGCATATCCTTCTAAGCATACTGGGAAAATGGGCAGTCAAAGAAAACATGTTTGATGAATACAGATTTTCCACATACCAAGCCATTATCAACTTGCATATTATTTATTGAAAACATCTGCAACTGTTAACCTTTGCCATAAGAGATTCACTTGAAACAATTTTTTTTTGGTTCTATGCAAGAGGACCATATAAGGCCAAATCTTTGGGACGAAGTATTAAGGGTGTCTGAGATGTTCCACGGATCATTTAATCTTTAATCAAGACCTCAAGGGCATACAAGGTGTCTATAACCGCTATATAGATCTTTAGCTGAAATGTCCAGTAAGGAGGGACTCACTCATTAATTTACATTGGTTCAAATAGCAGGGTTCCACACCATGTTAGGGTTAGAAACTTGAGTTTACGAGGCTTTTGCAAAACGGTTTAAGTCTTTTTCACCCAATTAGAAGATATGAATCTGTGCATTAACTCATTCCTGCTAAGCCATTTGCCGTTTGCCATTTGCAAAAATATTACCAAATGTTTTAATACCTCTACCAGTCCTTAGCTCAAGCAGAATATCCTCTTTGGAAGCAAGGAATTTATTTTTATACCTTAAATTCCACCATAATGATTGAAAGGTTTGACACGTGGTACCTAACCATGTAAAAAGGTTTCAATGCTGCTGTCTTTAATGAATTCCCAGGCGCATATATAGAAGAAAAGATAGGAGATCTTGCAACTTTGATAGACAGTTGGACCAGGTAGATTCAATACCTTCCATTCCATCTTCCCTATGGATCACCATTTGCTATATTGTGTCTATCCAAAATTTTCTCGGTAAGTGTCCTTTAAATGCTTTAGCAATGCCTCTAGTTTTTGGGTTGATGCCTTGTAACCATGAGTTCTTGAGTCCTAAAATGTTATATTTTGAGCAAAATTTTCAAGTTTTGCTATTTTATTGCATGTATTCTCTTGTTTCACTGATTTCCAGAAGCACCTAAACTGTGATAAGCTTGTACGCTTTTTTAAGAAACATTGTTGAGCAATCAACATGAGTAGTATATGTTGTTAAAAGAAAGATCCTTCTGACAAATTTGTAGTCTACCAATGATTGACAACAAACACCCATGCCATTTTGTGATCTTTTTGTACACCTTCTCCATCATTCAATTATTTGTTGTCTTAAACGAGGGCTCCAAGGAAAATGAAGTGCCAAGATGATTTACAATGTTACTGATCCCTTCCCATTTCCATTCTTGGATTCACACCTAGTTAGGAAGAGAGGATTCCCAGCCTAGCATATGAGATTCAATTAAAGCCATTTAGATCTTGATGCTCTGCAGCATATGTCCAATTTATTGTTAATGATTTTTTACAATATCTTCTGATAATTCTGGAGATCGGAGTTGAGTCATCGGCAAATTGAACTTCTAGCAGTTGATAATATCATAATTAGGAACTTTCACTGGTGGACAACAAGACACATCTCTAAGTGGACAGTGTATAGCTTCTCCTGCCTGAAGAAACAGAGATGGAACAAGAAGTTACCTGTCTTATAGACATTCGCAGACCAAAAGTATTAGAAATCCCTGTTGATTTCCACTTGAACATTGACATCCTCAAATAACAACATGACCTATCATGAAGCATTCTCCAATATCCCAATTCCTTGTCATTAGCTCAATGATGGCAATTCAATTATATTGCATGGTTTTTCCAAATCAATCAAAGTCGTACACACTTTTTGCCTTCAACACCTTGCTCAGGCCAAATCCTCCCAATTTGTTATCTAGTTATCTGAGATATACCTTCCTTTTATAAACCCACCATGAGTTTGTCTGACTTTTTGGGGCAGAATCTTATTCAGTCTGTTGACAAGAACTCTAGCTAGAATTTTGTAAAATGCGTTTTACAATGTGACTGGTCTCCAATTTCTCACTTATCATTCCATCTTTAGGGACAAGTTTTACAGCACCTATACTTATATTTGGGCTAAGATTTCAAACTACAATGGCTTCTTTGTATACTGACAACAATTCCAACAGAGATTACAATTCCAAAGATATTCAATGTTGTCTGTATAACTTTCTGCAACTAAGCCATCGCAAATTGTACCTTTGTTACCTTCTCGCAGCCATGTTAGGCAACACCCAACTCCAGCACCATAAATTTTATGTTTTAATATACTGTCTTCTCATTTTACCTTTACTAATTTCTAATTTATATGCATATTCTCAAGTTGAACTTAAATTTTTGCTTCTGTTATAGTTACTTCTACTTGTGCTCTTTTGTAGGTATTTTTTTAGAAGAGCTTTACTTGTTTTATGTGATTGGTTCTACAGAGAACTGCAACCTTTGAATGCCAAGGCTTTATCTGGTACCAGTAATCTTCTGTGGTGTCTTAAGTTCATACAATCAGGATATTTCAATTGAGTTACACTGAGTTTAAAAACACCCTTGATCAAGAGATCACTTCGGAGAGATTGTACGATGATGGTCTGAGAATGTATATGTCAGAACCTGAAAAGCATACCTAGAAGAACAATTTATCTCCTCCCCATTTCCAAGGTATTATCTCCTAGCTTATATAATGTACTTCTACCATGTTAAATTCCCCTCCATAATTTTGCCTTGTTCTGATAGTCTCAATTAGACTAAATGCAATGGAAGAAATGATGTCTGCCATGAATAACACCATGAGATCCTTAACAAAGCATTTGGGTAATGAAGATTCTGCTTGGGCAAATATAGAGGGTAAGGGGTTTGGTACTTTTGGTATCAATACCTCCCCCTTGCCTGCTTTTTTCAAAATATTATTCTGGAGGGAAAGATAGAGTTGGTAAAGCTTTTGCAGGAGCATTGAACCCTGCAGGGTGTGTTGGTAAGAGTCCATGATCAGTGCAATGAAGTATGGTTAGGGTTAATTGAGTAGTTTTGAAGGTGGGTTTGGTTGGGACAAAATTTTTGGTAATGTGGGTTTTAATTTGTGTGATATAGTGGGCATAGACCTGGATGATTTGGGTGGTGATCTTGGGTAATGCTGTGGTTTTTGGTCTCATCTGTGTTACTAGGAAACGCCTAGGGCCCCCACGTTTCCTCTTAGAAACATTTCCGACACGGAAACGAGGACAAAATGTCTGGGAGGTTTCCGGAAACGTCCAGGTATTTCCGAAAACATCCCAGGCGTTTCCGGGATGTTTCTGGGATGTTTTCGCCGCATTTTTTGAAAAGCTTTATAACTTGAAAAAATAAATTAGTGACATTTATTATACCTAAACCTAATCTACAACCCAAACTTGTTATAAACACTTCCTAAAGCTATATAATGATATCTTTGGTCCATTCTAAATCACACTCTTTTTTTTCTCTTGCTAAATTCAGATTTCATTAATTTAACATTTAACATTTAACATTGTGAAGAGCAAAGAGACATCAAGGAACAACTTGAAGGAAGAGTTTATGAGGTGCTACTAAGAGCTAAGAGCATTAAGAAGGAATTTAAAAGTAGATTTGGATGGAGGGATCAACTTCAAGGAGGAAAAACTAGGTATTTTCAAGTTTTTAAAAAAAAAGAAAATGTTAATGTGATCAATGATTACGAATGATGTGTGCATAATGCACACATCATTCATGATCATTGATCATGATATCGATATGTAGTTTTAATTTAATAATTTTTAAACTCTTATGTTAAAAAATAGTAACATTTCCTTTGCATTTTTAAAATAAAAAGTATATGTTGTTTTTTTTAAAATTAAAAATATCATCCAAACTCTGCGTATGTTCTCACCTTGCACTTATACGGTGAACTTGGTGATCAAAACCAGAATAAGATGTGTAGGGTTTCATTTTTTTTGCTATTTTAAGAGTTTTTTTGTATTTTTTAAATTAAAAAATCCAAACTTTGTGTATGCTCTCACCTCGTGCTTACACGGTGAACTTGGTGATCAAAAGCATAATAGGATGCATAGGGTTTAATAATTTAATTTTTTTTTCTATTTTTTAAAAGTTTATTTCGCTTTTTGTAATTAAAATTATAAAATCCAAACTCTGTGTATGCTCGTGCCTCGCACTTATACGGTGAACTTGGTGATCAAAAGCAAAATAAAATGTGTAGGGTTTAAAACTTTAATTCCTTTTGTTTTTTTTAAAGTGCTTTTTTTAAATTAAAAAATCCGAACACTGTGTATGCTCTCTCCTCGTGCCTATACGGTGATATTTATTGTTATCTAAGTTTTTGTTTTTATTTCTCATTGTAGGTTTGAACTTTGAGTCTTTGAGATATAAAAACATAAATGGCATTCAATTCAACTTCAAGGGGGGTGCATGGGGAAACAAGCCAAAGTGGGGGTGTGGATCCCACAAAACATGATCCTAAAGCTCCTCATTGGAGACATGTGCAAGTGGTGGAGTTTCTTGCTAGCGTTGGCTCTCAATCTTGGATATGCCATCATTGCAACGTGCAATTCAAATCCTCATATACACAACTCAAAGCTCATTTAATGGGGCAAACAGGAATGGGGATTAGGAAATGTTCCAAGGTTGAAATGACACATATTTTGGCATATATGAAAGAGCAAGAGGAGGCTGATTTGCAAGCTGCAAGAACTACATTTAAAACTGTTCCTTTGAAAAAGAGGGGTTCAGAAAACCACCCACCCCATCAAACCATCCTTTCATTCAACCTTCAACACAACCACTTAAAGTTGAAACTCCCATAGAGGAAGAGAGTTTGTCACGAAAGAGAACCAAACGTCCATTAGAGCAAGCATTTGCAAATGAGAAAAGGGAAATTGCTAATGAGTTGGTTGCTCGATGTATTTATGCATGTGGGCTGCCCTTCAATGTGTTGTGATCACCATATTGGCAACAAATGGTGAGAGGTATTAATGAGGCACCACAAGGGTTAAAAGCCTTAGTTATGAGAAGGTTAGAATATCATTGTTGGCGAAAGAAGTGGACCATGTACATACTTTTTTGCAACCAATTAGGTATTCATGGAAGGACTCAGGGGTATCTATTATTTCAGATGGATGGAAAGATGCCCGAAATAGATCCCTAATCAACATTGTTGCAGTGTGCCCTAAAGGGTCAATGTTCGTAAGGGTTGTTGATTGTGAGGGTGAAGTGAAAGACGCTCAATTTATTGCTAATATTTTGATTGACGCTATTGAGTCAATGGGCCCTCAAAACATTGTCCAAGTCATCACGGACAATGCCAAAAATTGTAGAGCAGTAGGGTTGATTGTAGAGGGGAGATATGAGCACATATTTTGGTCCAACAAACAAGACTGAAGGCTATATTAGAGGTCCCAACAAACTTTGCGATATTGATCCTGAGACTAGTGACTAGAGGTCCCAACCATGTTGAATGATGAATCTTTAGAACTTCAAATTTCAATGAATACAAAATATTTTGAGTGTTTTATTAGTTATCTCTTATGGTTCATGGAGTACAATTTTAAAATGAGTACTATGCATACATACATACATACATACATACGTATATATATATATATATATATAAACTTAAAATTTTATTTTTTTTATAATATATTGTACGGACGTTTCATGTAATGTTTCATACTTAAGGTTTTTTGAAAATCGGTGTTTCTGCATTTCGTACCTGTACTCGTTTACTTTTCATGGCAACATAGGGTCTCAGTAGTGAATTGGAATTGGACTTGGAGGTGATAGTTTGTCTGCAGCTGTTTCAGGTGATGCTGTAGGAGTTGGTTTGTGTGTCACAGTATGTGCTAGTATTGCTATGACAGTTGATGGGCAGCTACACTTGGAAAGCAAAATTTCGGGAGGAAAAGCTTTCTACCTTTTAGGCTTTTGGGCATTGGCACCAAGGTCTCACTCTGTCTTGGCTGGGAGGCCAATTCTGTCTTCTCCTGCTGGAATGTTATTTTTGAGAATTAAGTAGGAAGGAAGCTCTCTTTTGTCTATGAAAATGATGGGACACTTTAAGGCTTTTTGAAATCATTCTGAGCATAGCCTTGCAGGCCCCTTTATTTATGAGGGAAAGGGGAAGAGGACGATGATTACACAGGTGTCCTGATCAATATTGCTAATGATGGCTTGGAGAATGCCAATTTCAAATGTGGAATGATTATTGTGCTTATGGATGATTAGATCTCATGCTATTTCAGTTCTTTAGCATTAGTTATAGTAAATTCCAGTTCAGAAGTAGGCTACAACTGGTAGTATTTATGTATTGCAGCATTTATAATAGGCTGCCTAATTATCTTGCAATGAACAATATATCAACTCTTCATAATATCATGATGTGGGTTCTCATAATTAAGGTCTTTGGTCTGGTAGTGGATGAGGACCTTGTTAGAACCCCTTATTCATCTATTAAAAAATATGAGACATCTCTGACATCTCTGACTATTTTGTGAGTTTGCTCGAGTGTAAAAGCAGGTTGTTCAGTGAAGAATGGTTATGCCAATTTATTCCATTTTCTAGGAGTTAACGCATAATCTTAGAAGCTTTATTTTTCCAGTAGACTTCTTAAAAGGGCAGTAAATACATAGAGTATACTACACTACTACTTCCAAGCATGATTTGATTCATAAGTACCAGCTGCAGTGGGAGAGACATAACTTCCAGTGTGGAAAATGAAATACCCAAACCATTTCTTTGCTTACTTTCTGTCAAACTGACTGTAGCAGAGATCATTTTTTTGATCACCTTGTCAATTGTTATCACTGGTCGATCATGTTTTATATCATCAGATGTTTAAACATGCTACTTTAAATAGTTCTTGGCTCATCTGGGTCATCCTTTTTTCGACCCGTTCCATCCTTTTTAGTTATCCTTTATTATATTTTTTTAGTTTTCTCCTCTTCTATGAGGGGAGTATATTTTGACATAGAAATTGGAAGATGTCTGAAAATCCTCATTGTTCCTCGGGCTTCAGCAATATTGCCATCTCATGTATAGTGATGTTAAACCAAAGATTTCATTTCTTTCCATCTATTGATCTAGTTTTCCTCCCCTTCTCTACCTCTATATATATGACTTTTATAGTATCTATTTTTACTGGGGATGGATCAGGCACTTCTGTTGACTTATGTTTGGGATTATCAATAGGGGAGTCCAGTTGATGACATTCGACATCAGTAATAATTTTGTTTCATTTCGTTTTTAATTCTTTTTAATATGAACTTGAATTTATCTTGCTTTCTAATGCAGCACCAATTGAAAACCAATGAGAGACATGATCAGAATATACTAAAGCAAGAACATTGAAGTCATAAAATTGCCACCCCTAAGTAGAATCACAAAATTGGCAGAGATGCCTTACTGAAATTCGGGTGTTTTTTTAATAGATGAATACGGGTTTTAACAGGGTTTTCACCCACTACAGAGACCAAAACAAGGTCCCAGAGGTCTTAATTATAAGCAGCTACAACACGATGTAATGAAGTGTTGAAATATTGTCCATTGCAAAATAACTAGGCAGCCTATTGGAAATGCTGCCATACACAGACACTACCAGTTGTAGCCTACTTTGGGACTGGAATTTACTAAAACGAATGCTGCAATAAAAAAGCGTACAACAGAAATTACCTAGACCAGAGCATACCTAAAATTAACTGGAGAACTGAAATAGCATGACAGAGCTAATCATCCATGGCATAATAATTGTCCCGCTTTGAAATTGATGTACTCCAAGCCATCCTCATCAGCAATGGTGATCATTGAATTCTTCCCCCCTCCTGCATAATGTTGCATATGTGTCGTACACTTTACACGATTTACCCACTTTATAGGCTATATTTTTTGAGTAACAGGTGCACGTTTTGGCCAGCCCATAGGTTTATACCCACAGTATTGTATGGGTTGTTTCATGGCCCATAGTTTTATGGGAATCATTATGGGTGGTCTTCTTGGCCCATGGTTTTATGGGAACCGTAACAGGTGGTCTTCTTGGTCCACGGTTTACGTACCATTGTATTGTAATACCGCTTGGCGGTTACCTATCGATGTATCTACAAATACTCGCATATGCATTAGGGCAAAGCAGAACTTTGAACTACGTTATTGTATTGCAAATGGTTGAGTTAGTGCATTTCCTGAAAGGGTTTTCCTAGGTGAAATTCTTGTGTATTGTGCGTGTGCCACTTTCTTCTGTTATAGCTTAAAGATTTTGTTAGCATTGTTTTTCTTGCATAGAATTATTGGTCTGTTTCTCTTCACAATAGCATGCAAGGCTATGCTCACGACAATTTCACAAAGCCTCTTGCAAGCAATGTTTAAAAGGGCAGTAAATATATAGAGTATACTAGAGTGCCTCTTCCAAGCATGTTTTCATTAAGTACCAGCCGCAGAAGGGGAGACATAAAAGTGCACTTTGAAAAATTAAATAACAAACCCTTTCAAGTTTCTTTGCATAATTTCTGTCAAATTGTCTAGCAGAGATCATTTTTTAAATTTATCTTGTGAATTGTTATCCCTGCCTTAATCGTGTTTTTTCTGAAGAAAGTTAATATTGTATCATCAGATATTTAAACATGCAACTTTAATGGTTTTTGGCTCATCTTTTCAATCCTCACTTTTTGACTTTTCCTTCTCTTTTCAAGCATCCTTGTCATAGTTTCAAGTTTCCTCCTTTAATGCAAGGAGAGTACATTCTTACATAGAAACTAGATGATCTTGGAAAATCCTCAGGGCTTCAGCAATGTTGCCATCTCTTCTACAGTGATGTTAAGCCAAAGCTTTCATTTCTTTCTGGCTATGGATCTATTGTTTCTCCCCTTACCTACCTCTATATATATTCCTTTTATAGCATCTATTTCTATTGAGGACGCATTAGGCACGCTCATTGACTTATTTTGTGTTTCTATAGGGGACTAGTTTTTTACTTTATCAATAATTTTGTTTCATTTTATTTTTAATTTTTTAATATTTTGCCAATATGAATTTGAATTTATGTTTCTTTCTAACGCAGCACCAACTGAAGTTCGAAAGACATATGAGGAATTTCTCACTGCTGTCTCAGAGTTACTGGAAGGTGAACTTTCGACAGAAGAGCTGCATGAATCAGCTAGAATTATTTATGACATTTTTCATGATTATGAATTTAATTCTAACAATAAGACAGCTCTAGCAAACAAAAAGTGAGTATGATAATCCCATCTTGCAGTTCAGCGAACAAGACGTTTTGTTTTATGTCGAGGTTTCCTGTTTGGATAGTAATAAAATCCTTGCCTGTGTACATTTTTTCTTCAATGCAGCTTTCTCCTATCTTAAGTTTTATTCAATGTTATAGTTTACTAATACTCATGCTTCACATGGAGCTATGTACGTTTTGCTCTTTCTCAGAAAATTTTCATCTGAATTCTATTCCAGTGCTTTCATACAAGAAACATTTACTACATTTTTGTTAGAGGTTTGCTCTTTCTCAGAAAATTTTCATCTGAATTATATTTCAGTGCTACTTTCATACAAGAAACTGTTACTACTTGTTCAATGGCACATTTATTTTTGTGTTCAGCTTACCAGGGACAATTTGCATACTCATATGTCATTTTCTTTCGTGAGAACCTAATATGCAGGCATTTACTTGGGGTTCACTTGGCGCATTCATAAGATGTGATATTGAATAATACATGCATATTAAATATAATGGTAACTAAAACCATACATGTTTGTTTTTCTTGGATCCTTTAAAGCCTACTTAAGGCAGCAGTGCCTTAACAATGTTAATGTCATATATGACAAGATCTGTCTAGGAACTAGACATTATGTGCATAAAGGTTTAGAAGAATGCAAGAGAGTCCACCATGGCCAATTTGGCTAATTTGACCCTTTCTAGGCCGTAGGAAACATATGTCCAAAGTCTTTGTTTGTTACGTGCATAGTGAATCTACGTTTTATTTCATATCTTCCAAGCTAATATAAATTTCTTTGTTGTCCAGGCCACTTTAATGGTGAAGTGATCGAAGAGAATTTTGGGAATCAAACAGGAAGGTCGAAAATTAAAAATTCTGTTTGGACCACACCACCAAATTGAATTTGCTGCAATGCACAATCAACCTGAGGGTTGTTGTCATCCTATGCAAACGTTTGTACAAAATGGTATTGAACCCCTTCCCATATCTAGGGTGGTTCTTCTGACCTTTGGTGATGGGGACAATGAAACCTTTTGTAAGGGGTGTGCTCTCTCTTTGGCACACACCCTATTGAACATCTCGTATCTGTCGGCCACCCACCTTTTTGGTATTCCCTCCTATCAATCATTAGAGGTAGATGCATCCCAAGGCAACTTGCCTTTGATAAGGGGTTGTGAGTAGTTGCCAGGCAGATGTGACATTGTATATGGCATTCCAATCTTCTCCCATGTCAATTGGCTCAATGTGAGGGGACCATGCTTATTATTTAGGGGGATGACCACTCGTCGTACTTTGTTCTCAAAATTCATATATTGCCGTTTGAAGCGCATATAGGTATTGTAATCATAACACCAAGGGCTTCCTAAAAGAGTTGGGAAGTTGTCTTCTTCAGCCAGTTCAATTGCCTCAAAATCAGCCTCAAATGTGACAGCATAATGTCAACTGAGACATTCTTCAGGGTCTTGACGCCTGCTCCTGAATGGTGTTGGTCATGAACAGAATGTGGGGTGATGGTCTTAGTTTGGCGCAACCCATTACCATCCATGCCTACTTGATAAAAAATGCTTATTTCAACACCAATATTCACCATTAAGTTGCAGACATCATAGCTGCCAATTGTTGCACAGATGGTTTGTCATTCTTATGGTGAGCTATGTTGACTTGACAAGGTTCCTGCTCCTTATTGGTTATAATGTGGTTTTACGCTCCATTATTTAATCGAGTCTGGAATCTAGAGGATGCCTTGTTTTTGCAGAAGCGCTATAATTTCTGTAAGCACTAGTAGCACAAGTTCTTTTGAGTTTGACATCATGTAGTGGCATAATGCGCTCTCCCTTTCCCAAGCATAGATAAGCTCTCCTTGTAACTCCTTGATAATTTATGTAGCATCCTTCAAGATCTCTTTTTGCTCCCATACCATTGTTCTTGGAAACGGACCGTCTCTAGTGCTTGTCATACTCTCTCCTGCATTGGTGCCGCTTGATATCCATATGTTGTGCAGGACCTCGTATTATATAAAGATGCTGGTCTTTATTTCTGCATGCACCACCCATGCGATGGTGGGTTGGAACGGCAATTCATGATGGCATGATGCTGGTGCTCACGTTCTACAATCTTGCTCACTAGGTATGGACAATCTATAACGCGGCAACTCTTCTGCCAATTGTCCCAATGGGGGTTCCTAGGACACTGTCACCAGCAATGGTCTAGCTCTCTATTGCTTTTACAACCTCCTTGCTGTTGCCCTTTTGGTGTTTGACGATTGCCCTTTTTGTTGGTGCACCCCCTTCTTTGGCTGTTTGTTGTAGGTCCCTTTTTCGTTCTCTGCACATTGTGTCCACTAACTGATAATCTTTGGCATTATGGGTGATAATGTTTCAGATATAACACATCATTCTGCCACAATGATCTCCTTCATGGGGTGCAGAGAGTCACTGGGGGGTGATCCTGATACAACTCATATTTTCAAACATAACCTCCCTTGCTTAAGTGATTAATCCTTTGAGCCATTCTGATATCTGGGCCTTCAGTTGACCATTCCAAATGACACTTGCACATAGCTCCTCATTCTTCTTCACCCTCAACACAACTTCTAAGGTCTCCCTTTGTGTTCGGTAGGTATGTTGGTTCACATGCCTCTTTATTGGCAAAGTCAGTAGTACAAGGAACCATTCTTTGTGCTGCTCTCGGGGTAGTTCAACTGATAATTTATTCATCCAATCAAGGAAGTGCACATCATACGCTATTACTCCTTGGGTGGCTTCTTGTCTGGTATCCCTTGATTCGGAAACATGTCGTTACTTCAACTTTGGGTACTAAAACTCAGTTACAAAGGCATTTCTCAATATGCCATAACTTGAACAGGCTTGATTGGGATTGTAGCTACAATACTGTGTTTGGGTGTTGTTCTGCCAAGTGGCTGCAAACTTGGAAGCTTTTTTTTTGGATTCTGTGACTCAGCACTCACAATGCCTCCATATTTGAGCAGTGCAAAGGTTTCATCCATCACAGCTGCACACTACTGTATCGGGGACAGTGTTGGACTATTCAATGGAATTGATCTGTTATTGTAAACACGGGGGCATTCACCTTTACTAAATATGTTTGCAATACTCCTCTTAAAGGCAAAGCTTAGTATACTCCAACTAGTAACCATACTTCTCTATTCTTAGGCACTCTCCCTACTCAGTGCCAAGAGAGCATTGGTCTTGCAGCTTTAAAATGTGTCAGGTATCTATGAAAACAGTAGGGAGTCAAATGCCATGGAATGAGATTTGTAGCATCTGCTGATTACTTTCGGACTAGTTCTGTAACGTTTTTAAATATCATTCAGGTGATAATTTGAACTCCTTGACATCAGAAAATTCTTGTAATGCATATTTTCCTATGTATGGCATGCATAAGACTGTGTTGGGGCTTCACCACAGGGTTTTCTGGGACATTCTTCCAAAGTGTTTCAGAGTGTTTCCAATAATAGTTACAAGTCCGGTGAGGGCAAAAAAAATCTGAAAAAGACAAAACTCTTGAAAAAGTTTGGAAAAATTCGATGTAGTACTGGTTTGCATTAACACCACTATTCCCATATCTGGGACTCCAGTTCTCTATCTATAGGGCCGCCTGCTATATGAGATGTAGAACAAACGGGGAGGAGGGTGACTACATAGATAGAGAGTCTACATCTCTATAGATAGATGGCTAGTCTATATAGAGAAATAGCCCGAGATCAGATGTGGGCGGGTGGTGGCTATTTGGTGCTCTCCTGTAGCCATAGGGTCCTCCTCCCCTAGGCCGAGCCCTCCTCTCCCGTAGCCATATAGAGCAACTAGTTATCTCCCCCAGCGCCTCTATCTATATGGTGCGACATATGAACATATTTTATAAATATCCAAAAATTGACAAATGCAGAGAAAAATGTAAATAACGTAATATAAAATGTAAATAAATTTAATATTATATAATTTAGGAGGGTGTTGGGAGTCTTGTCATCATAAGAAAATTAATTTTTTTTCTTTGTAAAAAAACAGTGCTGACCCAGACCGAATTTATCTGGGCCGGATTTTGTGTAGATCCAGTTGGATTTAAAAAAAAAATGGAGAAATCAAAATGTACATATTCAACTGTACTAGGCATGGAAACTATTAGTCCAGACATTGGCAGTATAAGCAAAACCACACACATTAGTAACTAACATTGATGAAAATCTATATCTAGAATTTGTCCAAGATCTTCTTGAAGCTTGGTCGACCACCATAACAGCGGAGGACCATTACAGATGAGATTGTAGCTATCAAGAGCCCAATTAACTAACGCATACGCCACTTTATTGAGCTCTCTAGGAACATGATTGAAGTAGATCTCTTGGAACTTATCCTTCAGCCTTTGAATTTTCCCTAACTCTCTTACAATTTGGCAATTTTTGCCCTGTACCGCTGCAAGATTGGATAGCAAGCTAGCTATTATAAGAGAATCATATTCAACTTGAAGTTTTTGCCACCCAAATTTCAAAGCTTCTTGTAAACCCCTGTAAACTACCTTAATTTCAATAAGTTATTCGTTGAATATCCCAATTTTTCAGAAAAGAAAAAGGCCACTAAACCATCAGAAGATCTACCTATTCCTCCTGTACTAGGTTGACCCGGATTTCCTCTGGAACCACCATCAGTATTCAAATTTCCAAATCTAGGTGGAGGACTCCATTTTCTATTCAACTGTCTTTTCTTTATTGTTCTAAAGCAACCATGTTGGTTATCAATGGCTGTAAAGGAAGCATTTTGAAATGAGGAACCCACTCAGTTGAAGGGGTTTGAGGTAGGTGGAGCTTGTGCTTAATAGATTCTGCAACATTCATTTTTATCTTCTCCCACACAAAAGAGATGTCTCTACTTTCTTGTTGGAAAATTCTTCTATTTCTTTCCTTCCACGTATTCCATAGCAGGAGGGTTATACCGCTCCACAAAGCTTGTAAAATATTTTGACCCTTAATCAAATGTTTTCCCCTTTCTCTGAATAGAATTTCAAGAGACCAAATTCCAGCCTAGGGCATCTCAAACAACTTGGTGAAAAGCTGCCATGTTTGGACTACAAAGGGGCACTATATAAAAAGACGAGTTATGGTTTCATCATCGCTAAGCACAATACACATCTAAAAGGGCCATTAGAGCCTCTTTTCATGAGCCTATCCCCCGTTAGGATTCTTCTTCTTAAAACCAACCAAACAAAGAAGCTTACTTTGGGCCATAGAGCTTGCTGCCACAGATGGTGAAAAATTTCCCTTAGAGGATGGCGAGCTACCTGACATAGAGAATCGTATCCAGAAAAACCAAGTAAATACCTATGGAAAATTTTGCCCATGCTATAGAATCCGACCGTGCAGAGGTTGGGACAAAAGTATATTATCTAGCATCTTTTTATGACCCTGATTCATGAGTAGGAATCCATCAATGACCAATTTCTCGTTGGTGAATAGTAAGCTTACAATACTTAGCAACCTTAATCCAACCCATTTCATGAAGAACTTCCATGGCCATCTTTAACCCAGGATGCTGAATTATGTGTGGAGGATTTCCATCCCAAGGATCTGTCCAAAAGTTAGCTATGTATCCATTATTGACTATCCAGAAGCAATGCCTCTTTATGAGCTCTTCCCCTAGTCTCAGCACTGAAAGAATTGGGGAGCCTTTAGAAGGAAAAGTCAACCTAACGATCCTCTTACGAGGATTACTTTTTGCATATTTAGCTCTGATATTAGCAGCCCACAAATCATGCGGAGTGACTAGCAATCTCCAATAGAGTTTGGCTGCTAATGCTCTATTATGCTTGGAAGTAGATCAAAATCCTAAGCCACCCCCTTTTTTCAGCTGACAAAGAATCTCCCACTTAACTAACGACCATTTTCTTTTCTTTTGTAATCCACTCCAAATAAATTTCTGACATAGAAAATCCATTTGTTTGAGAGTCCCAATAGGAATATTTAAAATAGATGGGACATATATCGGCAAGGCCTGAAGGACTGCCTTGACCAAAGTCATTCTTCCTCTTGAAGAGAGCCATCTGTCATCCATTTTTGTAGTTTCATCTTAGCTTTGTTTATTAACCAATGCCATTCTCTTAGTTGTTTAGCTTCTAGAGAAACCACCAAGTATAGCAGCAGAAGAGAACCCTTTCTGAAGTGAAAAATATCAAGAATTTGTTCCTCTTGTCTTTTGGAGCAATGGAAGAAAATTATGCTAGATTTGGCGTGATTGACCAATCGCGAAGCCCTATAAAGCCAAATATATAGTTGTGAGGACCTATAAACCAGTCGCGAAGCCCTAAATTGCCATAAATTATAGTCGCCATCACCTCCTACAAGGCCCTAATATTCAAGAGTATATCCTTGGCGGCATCCTTTGTAGATACCAATCACGAGTTGAAGAAAAACGTGATTCGCAGGAGATTGTAAGTTAAAGGTATAATTGACCATTTACAGACGTGACGGGCAACAAGAAACTATGCAGATAACTGACGTCTGATTGGCCATCATTTTCCTAGTGTGTATTTAACCTATATGTTTTTCATTTGTCTAGCTACGTGTTGACTGTACAACACTTGCTTATTGGGTGGCTTCCACGTTTTCCCTTCAGTGTGGACGTGAGGAAATAACCATGCAATCTGATCTTAATAAAGGACATTGACCAGCTCAAATGTTTGATAAAAGAGAGGCCTCAAAAATGTTCTTCAAGGCAGTGTTGCGAGGAGAATCAAAAGTTGGGGCTCTAGGTGGTAATCTACATAAATGACCATTGAGGATGCCAAAAATCGATCCAACAAAGAATGAAAATGGATGTATGAAAGCTGTTGATGGATCACCAATAGTGATGCTTCAGAAAGCTGATGTTCAAAGTGGTATTGATGAATTAGAGAGTAGAGGGCTGATTGTCCTATTTCTAAGATTAATGAAATGTGAAGAATGATTCAGACTAATCATCCTCATATGGTGTTTGTTCAAGAAACCAAAGCTTCGATTGAGTTAATGAATGCACTAGTTGATAGGATTTGGCCTCATGTACAGGTAAGGTCTTTAAGTTCTCAGGGAGCTTCTGGAGGGGTTATGCATGTATGGGATCTGAAGATGCTCACACTGTTAAACTTTTGTGGAAGCAAAGTAGTTCTGCTCTTGCATTCTTATTCACGGGTGGACTCTCAACAACTTCTTTTCATTAATGTTTATGCCCCAACTTCTATGGAAGACAAATTATTACAATGGCAGCATATTATATTTATAATCTGGTCGTTTCCTGATATTCCTTTGCTGCTAGGGGGGGGTTTTAATACTATTCTAAGTCTAGAGGAAAAGCAAGGAGAATTTACTAACTTTGATCCTAATTTGAATAATATTGCCATATTTTTACAATCTCTTCATTTAGTGGATGTTATAATAGGTTACGGGTTGACAACTTGGTCCAATAAAAGACAAGAACCAGACTGTATCCTTGAACAGTTAGATAGATTCCTGCTTTCTGAGGTTTGGTGGACAAATGTGTATATTCCCAAGGCTCAGATTCTCAATAATATTGGTTCTGATCATTGGCTAGTTTGCTTGGAATTGGGGATAATAGCCCCTTGCTAGACAGTCTGGATACGGGTACGGGTACGGTACGCCGATACGGCAAATTTTTAAAAATCTTGGGTACGGTACGCTTTTGGGTACGTTTTATATATATATATATTTATATATACATGTATATAAATATATAAATATGTATATAAATTATAAATTTAAAGAAGCATTTGCATACTTATTGAAATTTAATTCTCATACATTGCATACTTATTGAAATTTATTATTTCTCTATCACAGTTATTTATCTTAGTGACTGTGATAAGATTCAAGGAGTTTTGATTGTTCATGGTGACCTTCCTTGATCCACTCAGCACGATAGTATTGTCTGACATATTTCCCGAAACATCATAACTAAGCAAGAAAAATATGGATCGAAGCTGGAGGTGGGACGATTAGTCCAAGCACGGGAGAATACTTGCTGAGTTTTGGAAAGCTATCCAGTATTTTTAATTACTAATCTGTCTACAGGCGATCAAAGCTCATGATTCTTTCAGAAGATTGCAAGAAGTTGCTTGGTCCAAAAAGGTGCAAAAATGGATTTTATTAAAATAAGAAAAATAATGCCATCAATGCGTAGAGCTCGAGAAAATATACACTTTTAGAGAAAACGACACTTGAAACGGAGTCACAGAATGAAAGTTATGGCACATGCAAGTTTTTGCTGCTACATCTTCCCGGACCCTTTCCAAAAATGGCAAATTTTTTTCTATTCTTGCGATTTTTCCACCAAAAATCCAAAAAAGGAAAGAATTTCCAAAAAAGGAAAGAAACAGTCTTTGGCATGTTTTTTTGGATGGGTACGCTTGGAAACGTACCGTACCCAGACCGTACCCTGTCCCCTGTGGGTACGTTTCCAAGCATACCCACAGCGTACCGTACCCCGTACCAGTACCTGGTACGTTTCCAGGCTGGTACGGGGGGGCCTTAGGCGTTTCCAGACAGTCTAGGCCCCTTGTTTTGCCCCGTTTAGATTTCAACTGATTTGGCTTTGTCATGACAACATTAGCAATCTTATCCATTAGTGGTGGATGGAAGGTAAACCTAGGTATGGCGCACATATGTACTCCTTTGTTAAGCGCCGGAATTATTTGAAAGTCAAATTAAAAACTTGGAACTGGAATGAGTTTGGGGATATTAAGGAGAAAAAAACCATGCTTATAGTACAATTGGAGGAGCTCAATCATAAGATCCTCACCTTAGGAAGTAATGCCGAGTTAATTCAATGGGAACTCTTTTTAAAGGCCGATTTTTATGAATGGGAAAATCAAGAAGAGATTATGTGGCAGCGAAAATCCAGAATACAGTGGTTAAAGGAGGGATATAAAAATACTGCCTTTTTTCATAATTCCTTACTGGCAAGAAGAGCTCATAATCATATCAACTCTTTAGTCAAAGACGATGGAAAGAAAGAATATTCCTTGGAAGGAATACAAAATATTGCTAAGTACTATTTTTTCCAATTATTTTCAGCTCAACCGCTTGAAGAGGCAACCCAAACAGAGGTTTTGGCCACTCTTCCAAGAATTATTTCTGCTCAGGATAATGTGGGGCTTACTACTCCTGTTACGGAAAGTGAATTGCAATGGGGTGTTTTCAGTATGAAAAAAGGAAAGACTCCTGGTCCAGATGGCTGTCCGATAGAATTTTATCACACTTTTTGGGATGTTCTTAAAGTTGAACTTCTCCAAGTTGTGGAAGAGGTGAGAACTGCTAAAACTATGTTGAAAGAGATCATTATAACTTTCATCGCTCTGATTCCTAAAGCCTCTGAAGGGGAAGATATTTAAGGATTAAGACCTATAGCTTTATGCAATGTTTTGTACAAATTTATCACAAAAGCTATGGTGGAACGGATAAAACCTTCTGCACAAGATCATATCTCCTGAGAAAGGGGTTTTTGTTCCAGGACGACAAATCCATGATGAGATAGTGATAGTCCAGGAAGCTTTACATTCTATGGACATCCACAAATCGCCTTCTATGTTTATCATGCTTGATCTGTCCAAAGCGTATGACAGAGTTGACTGGTGTTTTTCATGTAAAGTTTTGGCTTGTCTAGTGAATGGATTGAATGGGTTCAAGCTTTCTTTTCTTCAGTCTCTTTTTTCAGTTCTGGTTAATGGCAGCCCAACTCAGATTTTTTCAGCATCTAGAGGTATTCGCCAGAATGAATTCTCTAGCTCCTTTCTTATACATTATTCTGGCCGAGTGCTTTGGAAGTTTGGCTTCCAAAGCTTGTCATGATAAGAAGGTCGACAACATCAAACAGGCGAAAGGGGCTCGACCTCTTACGCACTTACAGTTTGATGACGATACTATGCTACTTGGTAAGGCTACTTGCCTGGAAGCAGATCTAGCTGGATTTGGTAACTATGATTCCAATAGAGTTAGTTTTGGTTTCTAGAAAATAGTTGGTCGTGAAAATAAAAATCTTGAACTTGTAGTGAGTAGGGCAAGGGGTGTAAGTGTGCATAGAGAAGAAGGCCAGAGTTGGTCAAGGTGTGTGAAGTAAGCCAGCTTGTGTGTTATGTAGAGCCAAGTTTAAGTGTTTTGAATGTAATGTTTCCATATTTTGAAGAATTAATGATTGAAGTTTTGTGGTGTGCCAATCTTGTGTTTACCATTGTCAGCTCACAGCTGTGTACTTTAATACCAGCACGAGTTGTTAGTCTTTTATTCTACCCACAACACACCTTGCCATCATGCATGTTCTAAATTGGCCAAATTTTGGAGTACGGCCACTTCTAGATGCATTTCCCTGCTGAAAATTTTATGTTTTGCTGAAACTTGCTCTTCATATCCCTGCTGGAAATTGGTAATATGTCATTTATCTCTGCAATGACAGATTTGTTATGCCTGTCATTATTTATCTCCCAAAATTTGCAGCACCTTCTCAGGACCATTATGATTGGGCACACATTTGCAAACTTTATGCCACAGAATTGAACATGCAGGTGTCAGAATACTTGGAAAGGAATAATCTCAGAGCTTGAGGGCAGGCTGGCTTTGGGAGGGACCGTCAGACTATTGACCGCATCTTTACACCCTGACCTATTATTGAGGAAGCTTGTCATAGGTCTTCTAAAGTTTCTTGTTTTGTTGATTTCAGCAAGTCCTTCGACTTGGTTTCAAGACACCTGCTTTTCCAAAAGTTGAGAGATATCTACATCCCAGTCTCTTGGATTACTGCTGCTTGGAGGCTTTATGCGACTATTATTGGACGGTTTTGTACTCTCATAGTTTCTCCGGCTTTGTGAAGGCGATCTTTTGGGGTCAAGCAAGGGTGTCCTCTCTCTCCAACACTATACAACATTTACATTGATGAGTTAGAGGAGCTTCTTCAGCAGCATACCCATTTAGATGCCAGTTGTATTTTGCATGAGGTGGTTAGAGTTATCCTTCTTTTTACCAAAAACGTTTTCCTCCTCTCACACAATATTGAGAAATTATAGCGACAACTTGATACCATTGCTCGTTTTTGTGATCTTCGATAGCTTGTGGTCAACCTTAGTAAAACTAAGGTCACAATTTTCAATATTTCCGAGTGCTTTCTCTCAAAATTCCAGTTTTTCTACGAAGGGGAACTTCTAGAGATCACATCAGCCTCCACCTATTTGGGGGTCCAATTTTTAGGTTCTTCCTTTAGCATGAAGCTCACCTCTCACCCGTACCTTTGCAAGGGGTATGCCTCTCTTTCTGCCTCGAAGCACCAGTGTTTCCAAATCCGCTCCCAAGGCATCCCTTCCAACTTATGCCTTTTTGATACAATCATAAAGCCTACAATTTTATATGGTTACGAGTTTTGGGGACCTTGTTTGGGAGTCGTTGACTGGGATTGTATTGAGAGGCTCTAGACTCTCATTCTAAAGCACATGATCTGTTGTAAGCGAACACTTGGTGCATCATCCAAGCTGAAGTTTCTGCCTAGCTGCTATGCCTTGAGACTATTCTTTAGGCTTAGTTTATATATCCATAGACTCAGATCCTTAAGGACCTCAACTTCGGGTTGTGAGAGATATCAATACTTGGCACTTTTCTCTTCAAAGAGTATTTCTTCACCGGTCCCCACTAGATGCCGACATTGTTGGTACTTTGAGGTGATGTTGCTCCTCCTTTTAATGGCATCTTAATTGATAGGCTAGCCCCCTCATGTACTTCCTAGATTTCCCGCTCCCTCTCCCAAAAGTTATTCCCTCAAAAGGATCTCATTAGTAGAACTGCTACAGAGGACATCTACATAGAGGATATATAGGCCACTTGGATCTCCCCCCTTGAGCCAGTCAACCCTAAGTTGGATACTCACCGGCCAACAATGCCAGATCTTCCACAACAGCTGATGAGTGTCCAGATGACGACTCCACTTCAGGCACATACAAAGATAGTCGATGGGATTTTCTTCCAGTCTTCATTGGCACATGCTTTAGGGGCGATTTCTATTGATTTCGTTACCACCCATGTCAATGTCACACTGCTTTATTTGTCTTTTGCACTTTTTGTTATTTTGTTTCTAGGATTCTCTCTTCCTAAAATTTTCTATTGATAACTGTTGTATCCTCGAGTCCCATTGAATTACTTTTGGTCATGTGTGCACATTAATATAATTTATTTATTTATTTCTTTTTTCTTGTAGTTCTGCTGTTCACACTGGTGCACATAGAGGGATGAGTTCCTATGGATGGTTTATTGCACCATGGTTTGCCATGTGTCTTCGGTGTCTTGTCCAAGTGTTCAGTTTCTTGGAGCTCTGATGTTTGATACCCATCATCGTACCTTCTAACTCATCCATTTTAGATCACCACTAGTCTCTCCTTCACTGATTGTAGAAAGCCTTTCAATTTTTGTTCAGTAACTTCTTATGCTTGTTTTGCAAGGTAAAAAACCATGGTGAAAAAGATGATGCAGCTTCACATATTGTTGCCATTAGAAACATCTTGTATTGTATTTTCAACGTACAGGGAAACCATATCATTGATATGGTATATGTCATATGTCTCTGCCATTTGGAACTATGATCTTTTTTATGAAACAGAAGACTTTCTATAAGTTTGCTTATTAAAACAGAAAGGTTTTTTGACTTCAAAATTTCATGGAAAACTTTTGGGACAGGTGCTCGTGATAATAATGCTGTGAATTCAGTAAAAATTGTCTGGAATGGTGAAACATAATTTCCATATTCCACTCAAAATATTTCTGATTTTCTTTTCAAGTGTGGATTTGGAATAGGGGTCATGTGGCACATATTTGGAAGTTATTCTTAGCTTTTTTCTGTTACACTGCTCATGTTTCTTTCTAAAGAGGTTTCCAATTAAAACAACTGTATGGTGAATGGCAAAATAATTAAGAAAGTTCTGGCTACATGCAGATTAATATCTTTATAATGATCACCAACATCCTTTATAGTATAGATTAATATCTTAATAATGATGCCCGACCTCATTTCTGGTATGCAGTTATCCTTGATGATTCAGAAAATAATTTTGATCATTATTGGTGTTTACACTATCCATATTTGGAGCACCCAAGCTGTGTATTCCGTGTTTAGGCGGATTGGAAAGTTTGAGTTTTAGTATTTTACTATTGAGCTTGGTCAGAAGGTCATAATATAGGAGTACGAAATTTGGATCAATATATGAGGTAAGTGGAAAACAATCCCCTTGTGAACTTCCACAAAGAGGGTCTCATATTACCGAATTGGTGTCTCACTTGGCTGTCACCGAAAATCTATCTTCATCTTTTTATAGTCCCTAACACGACCTACACAATTTTATGTTTTCTTTTGGAACACAAATCTCTTTTGGCAACTACTCTTCTAGCTATATCACTCAGCTTCTATGGCCAACCAGGTTTCAACATCCTAGAAGTTCTCCATTAGTCTATAATGTGAGGCTATCCTCAAATATGATTTGTGTTTTTGTTGAGAAATTCTGATTGACTCAATCAAACATTTTCTTTAGTGCCCTCTATCTAATGTTAGTATCCTCTCACGAGGCCAAGAAAGTACTGTTACAGTGCCCGAATCTGAAATTCACGAACACATTGAAATTTCAACAGCTGAGACCTGGGTGTCTGAAAATAAAGATCTGATTTTTACTTAAGTTCTGGAAAAAGAAATCTGATGTCAGGGTTCCAATACCCCTCCAGTTTTGCGAATAGAATTAAAATGATAAATACCATGGGAAGTCTACAGCTGAATTTGGAAGTACGAAATTAAAATCTAGAATCTGATTTTTAAATCTTCTTTAGACTGAATCTGAATTCTAAAATTTTAGGAAATCCAAGCTATTTTGAAATAAGAACAATATTGAAATATTAACAAAGATCCTCAAGCAAAGGATTGTAATTTTGATGAAGAAATATAGGATGTGGAAGATCTCCTAAGCCAAAAGGACAGAAATTGCAAACTTATCTAGAAAGTAGCTTGTGGATTTGAATAGTAGTGTGCAAGAAGCAGTGGAAGAGGATTCATTTTCACCTAAGAAAAGAACCAGCAGAGTAAATTGAAGCAATGAAGTTATTTGAAGCCAAACAACTGTTTGCAATAGTACTGACTCAGCAGTGTACAACTAGGTCCTGTGTGCGAATCTTCTCTCAAAAAACTGCCTGATACAGTTTTTCCCTAAAAATAACAATTTCATATCATGAAATCCTAAATTTTTAGGAAATCTAAGCTAGTTTGAAATGAAAACGACTGTGAAATGTTCATAAAGATCCTCAAGAAAACGTTGTAAATTTGATGAATAAATGGGACATGGAAGTCCTCCTACGCAAGCCAACAAGACATAAAGTGCAAACTCATCCAGGTGCTAGGCAATCTTGTTTTGATTAGTAGCATGAAGGAAGCAATGGAAGAGGAAGTAGAAGCAATATCTTAGCGTCTATTTTCATCTGAGGACAGCAATCTTAAGGAGTTATTAGAAGTGATGAAGTTATTTGAAGCCAAGAAACTGTTTGCAATATCGTTGATTCAGAGAATCAGCAGCATAAAACTAGGCCCTGCTGGCAAATCATCTCTAAAAATAAACCTTCATAAAGGTATAAACTTCTAACCAAAAAACAAGCTATATCTTATCACACCTCGACCAGCCATACATGAAACATTCCTATGCAACTAGAGTGCAGGTGAGCTTGGTGCCATGACCCTCGCCATGCCCTGATCTTTCTGTGCCATCAGACCTTTCTTCTTCACGCGTAGGGCTTTAGCCAATCTTGTTGGCGGATGACCATGCAACACCATACAATATTTGGTTGGTTTGCCTGTAGCAGACACGACAAGGACCATTTTCTTCATTTCTTTGCTTGTTGGGGTCCTGCCAAAATCCCTTGATGTTATACAAATACATGATCAACTGGTTTTGTATTTCCATGTAGTTCTTGGATAGAACCTTGCCATAATCACAACACATAAGTCTGTCAATGTCCTACATGGGTCGACTAGGGTATGCGCAATGCATAAGCAAGAAGTGTTTATTATAATTATAGTAAGGGAACTACCAAAATATATAGTGAATGTGAAAGATGCATTCCAAGCATGGGTATGAAGCATTCTGTAGCATAATAGAACTTATCACACAAAGATAGCTCATTTGTGCACAGAAATGAGGCTTTATGGGGGAAAATACAGATCGTCTACATTTTTCCATCTTGAAATCTCCTTTTTAGGTCAATACCTGTTGTAATTCCATCTGACTACAACCACAAAATTACAAATAGGATTAACTGATGAGCTGACCAGTATTGCACTGATCGGACCTTTGGCGTTGCAGATATGTTTATGTTCAACTTAAGCCCTACAAACAGAGGACATCATAACAACAGAGAGCAAAAACTTCAATGTAAATTCTTTCGTCATTATCAAGTCCCTGTGAAAATTCGAGAAGTAACCTATTTATTGCAGGTTTATTATAAATGGAAGATTTGTGATGTCCTTCTAAGCCTCATGCTGCAACAAATGAATAGGCATTGAGCTGTTGTCAAGACGCATCTTTTACAAACTGCTGAAGGGTGTAGCATTTTGGAATCTGAAGCTATCCTTTTAAAAACAAAGGAACCATTAGAGAATAAGCAGATGCACATGTTTAAAATGAAATGGATGGGGTTCTCCAATGACGAGTCAACTCGGCATCCAAAATATTTCATCCATCAGCATTATCACCTCCCATAGCATTTACGGAAAATCTCTTCAAGAGAGGATGGCATGTTGCGCACAAAGAGGCACAACTTGTCTTATTATGCTCTTAGTTGTTTAGATGTTATGGTTTGTGCACTTTGTAAATTAACTCAAATGATCAAGTCTTTCATTGCTGCCTTTTTGGTATGCATGACATCCTTGTAAACGCAAAAAAATGCTGGGATGATGTGGTTTTGCAATCAAGGCCTCATTGCATGCATACCACCATGTTAATCCATGCAAACTTGTCACCATACTGGCAGACCCACAATTGCATCCTTACGGCTTGTGGATTTTTTTTGGTTTGCAGAAAAGGTCTCTATTGACATGTGACACATAAATTTGTGCACCCTCGCAAGCCTTGACCTCTCCATCCTGTAAAGAAGATGATGGCTAATCCAAATTCGTAAGTGCCACTTGTGACCTGTGAACACTTTTGCACTTCTCTGAACTTTCAACCTCACCTGTGGCCCTACGAAACCTTTGTTCTATGTGCCTTTTTGCAGATCTGTGGAGTATACATTCATATGTAAAAGCCACCTCTTATCTCCATAAAATATCTGAAAATGAAGTTCAGAAGAAGGCAGGAATGATCTTAAGCCTGTGCATGAAGCCTAAGGGGACAATAAAGGGGAAACAAATTAGGGTCAGTTACATTAGTGTAGGATGTATAAGGCATTGAACCAAAAACTACTGGGATACATCTTAGTACTAATTCTCATGTAGCTCACTTATAGATAACATTCCTACATTCTTTTGTGACTACAGTTGCATCCAATCTAGTCAGGAGACTTCATGCACCCCAACAATCTTATACAAAACCAAATGCACACCTTATTGGGATTATATTTGGTGAATATTCTGTTTTCTTAAATTTTTTATGCAAGACATTCTGAACTTCATCTCTAATTGTTAAATTTGACCGAATGTTTTGGCAACGACCAAATATGTTGTGAGCCAGCTTTCTAATCTAATTCAATTGCTTTTAACCATCCAAGGTGAAAATAAAGGCGCCCATGAAAATCCTTAGTCTTTGTTTATGTCATAATTGAAAATCATAATAATCTTGAGCTCTCTTAATCAAAGTTATTCTAGCTGAATTGCTAATAGATTAACCTCTTTGGTGGCAATGTGATCTGCCATATGTGCTTGGAATATGATTTAGATCTCTTTCTGCAGTAAAGTGACGGACTCTTTAGATTCTTCCTCTAAATCTCTGTTCCCTATAGACTTTTTAGGAGCATTGAATAAGTCTTTTCACAAAATTCCTTTTATCTCTTGTTTAATAAAAGATTTCACTTAAATAATTACCTTGTTACCCAAGTTTGTGGTGTGGGGATGTGGGAAGACAGAGATGGGTATTGGGGACTTGTTTGGGAAGCCTCCCTGCTCCGTCACAAAACAAAATACGATGGGGCAGCTGGATACAATGGGATCCCCTGTGCTCTAATATCCAAACTGTAGGATAAAATTCAGATGTCCTTTGATCGGTTTTGGACTTCTGGACATCACCTGAGCAGGAAAAATCCTCCTTTTTAAGGGAACCATTCCTTCCCATGCCCCTATGACAGAGCTGCTGGGGATGTGCCCACCATTCTCAGAGACAGGGATCTGGATTATCTTGTATTATCATCTCGTGACCATGGTCATATTATTAGTGGCCTGACAAAATCTTTTACAATAAGCATCGCTCACTTGTTTTGACCTCTCAGTCTGGGCATATTTTTGCATAAAGGGTTGCTCCTTTCATGGTAGGGTTTTGATGTTACTTTCTTGTAGTAAGGAATACAGGATAAACAATTTATCATTTAAAATATTAGAATAAAAAGTGGAGAAGATGAAAAGCAAAAGTTGGCATTTTGTTCTCTCTCTACTTCTGTTATGATGCATGCAGCACATTTACTATTTTCTGTTCTGACCCTATTGAATAGTCAAATTGCACTTTTCGTTTGATCTGCTCATACCCCCAATGAAGCTCTTTACTGAAAGCAACATCTGCAAGAATCAACTGGAATTATCATGAAAAAATTAAAAAACTGGGATAAAATTCTATCTCTTGTCGGAGAATTTATGCCTTCCAAGTTGTAGAGTTGTTTTGAAAATTGGAGAGTGGTGGTGATCTGTCTCTTTGTTTGATGGACGAGCTGGGCACAGGAGGATTTTCTATAGTTTTAAGTTACTAAAGAAAAATGTAAATAACAAAAAATGGCTCTCAGGGAGGCAAAAGGATTACTGACAAGTAGTAAAACTATGGGGTGTCTTAGTTCCTGTAGGTGGACTAATCAAGCCTTATGAGAGTTCTAGATTGTAGACCTAAGTGAGAATCTACTGCCTTCAGGATGTTTACATGGAAGAGGATTCAATGCATGCCATATCAGGGTGTGAAGGAATAAACCCGGCAGCAGATGAAGACGACTTTCAGAAAAATTTAGTGGTCTAGTGAAAGGTTTTTTGGAACTTCACCTAGGAAAAAAGAGAGCTTTGTTGAGAGACCATAGTACATTTCTAGATTAAAGGTGAACCTCCATGTTTAGCAGCAACTGCAGGGACACATAAAGTTCAATGCATAATTTTGGGACAAAGAAATTAAGAAAAAACTGTACCCTTGCAAGGGTTTTCAAAGGTGGATACATAACTGATCCAAAAAATGCAGTCAATCAGGTTTCTGAAGAATGAATCTCTTTAAAAGTAATCTTAAGCAAGCAAGAGATTCATTATAGGCATGGCATGAAACAGGGCTTTCATGGTTATATGGTGACAATTTTAAAAGCAGCTGGAGGAAACGATACATAAAAAATCATCAGAAATCTAAGTTGATGTCTGCTGACCATTAATTGGATTCATTCGCAGAAGAATCTAGTTGGAATAAATGGATTAAATTCTAACTCTTTGCGAAGGCTGTGCGCAACAACACGTGAATTTATAACAGTTCAAAATTAACTTTTAAAGTGATGTTGCTCGAATTTTGTGAGTAAGGAGTGTAATGTTTCTGGTTTATGTTAAAGATTTTGGTGCTAGTTATACAAAATTAACTTTAAGCTAATGTTGATGTAGGCAAATGTGATAACGTAGGTAACATTTAAATGATGAGGTGGATACATAACTGATCCAAAAAATGCAGTCAAGTAGGTTTCTGAAGAATAAATCTCTTTAAAAGTAATCTTAAGCAAGCAAGAGATTCATTATAGTCATGGCATGAAACAGGGCTTTCATGGTTATATGGTGACAATTGTAAAAGCAGCTGGAGGAAACGATACATAAAAAAATCATCAGAAATCTAAGTTGGTGTCTGTTGACCATTAATTGGATTCATTTGCAGAAGAATCTAGATGGAATAAATGGATTAAATTCTAACTCTTTGCGAAGGCTCTGCACAACAGCACGTGAATTTATAACAGTTCAAAATTAACTCTTAAAGTGATGTTGAATTTTGTGAGCAAGGAGTGTAATGTTTCTGGTATATGTTAAAGATTTTGGTGCTAGTTATACAAAATTAACTTTAAGCTAATGTTGATGCAGGCAAATGGGATAACGTAGATAACATTTAAATGATGATATAGATGGCAGATAATTGGAAAATGCTTATGAGCTTTTGGAGTGATATGTAATGGATAGAGACTAGAAATTTGTTAGCTTCTCCATGATTGGATATATTATGATTATATTTAGTTGGTCAAACTGGTTTGCCTTGGAAAGTCTTCCACATCTTTGTCTTTTATACAAGATAACACCTATGAGTGAGTTTTTCTCTTTTTATAATGATAAAGTCTAGATTCTTTTTGAATATTTTGAACAATTGAAAGTTACAGCAAGTATTCAGTAGGGGATTCTGTAACTTTTGTGAGCATATATTTGTCATTCTTAAACAACATATGTACCATCAACTTGAACAAACATGTATGCTTCATCCCAAATCCACCAATATAACTGACTACGAGGATTAAATTTTAGCTACTTCTGACTACGTGTAAGTGTACGTTAGGTGATTGGGTGTAATCTTCTGACTATATACGGTTCCCATGCTTTATATAATACATTTATAAACATGTCTTTTGGAGATGAAGTATCTATCCGAACTTTTCCAACACTATTTGTTTTCACGAAGAAAGTTGTTTGTTATGTAATACAGGGAAAGTGTACAACAGTCATTGGGCTATGTTGCTTCAGATGCCATCCTCCAGAAAGCTGCCTCCTTAGCGAATAGACTACACAAGTCAAAAATAGGGAGTGATGTACTATCCATTAATGAGGCAAGTGTTGTGATGGATTATGGAAAGAGTAGTGCAGATAATGAGTTGGAATTTGGCGCTGAGCTTATGTTTAAAGCACCATCTACCTATCTTAACCAGGATAGTTTAGAGGAAGAAGAAAATATATCTATCAATAATATAGCCCATTCTGAAACAGATGGAAAGAGGGAATCGAATGTTGAATTTTCTGTGGATTATAATTCTGGGTTAAATCATGATAATCAAAATGTTAATTTGAGATGGCTCAAAGAAATATGTGATCAAATTGCTATTGAAGGCGAATCACAGTTACCTGGAGATGAGCTGGCTATGACCTTATGTCATGTGCTGGATTCAGATAAACCCGGAGATGAGGTATTGCCTAATTTAACTGTGCATGCTCATTTTCATCATGGATGTTCAGTTCGTAGGTAGGCTTTATTCTCTTCTTGACAGATACATGCTTCGAGGAAATAACTAAATGGGCTTAACTGTATATTGCTGATCAAAGGTAGCTGGAGACTTGTTCGATATAATTGGATACAGTGGATTTGAGATCATTCAAAAAATTTTACAGGTAGAGTAAGCATTATATATGGGAATATTAGTTAAAAATGCAATTTCAGAGTAGATTAATGGATTACAACACTATATTTTTCTTTTATGCAGCACCGGAAGGAGCTTGTTGGTATGCTACATAAGGGATTGCTGGTATTAAAATCAGAGAGGACATCATCTCCAGGTTTACAACCCCGTATGCCTAGCTATGGGACACAGGTTAGAATGCCTTTCTCTGTAGCGAATCCCATATTTGGTTTGACATATTGGAGCTTCATTGTATTTGAGTTTACTTTCTTTCTTAAGTAGTTTCCTTTTCTTTTAAGGTTGTTTGTACATGAAAATACATGATACAGAGCAGGTATGATTGCTATGATGAAATATCTATAACGATTACCTTGTTCAGGTTAGTGTTCAAACAGAATCTGGACGCCAGATCGAGAGGCTTCGGCGCAAAGAAGAAAAGCGGCAGCTCAAACGTGGAACAGGCCATGAATCAGAGCATGATTTGCTAGTTGGTGCTGGAGGTTTTTCTGCATTGCTTAATGCAAGCGAAAAGAAATCAGAATTGGATAATCTAATTGGAAAAGGTGATGATGTACATTCACTGTCAGGAAATGCTCTTCCTCAGGGAAGTATACGTAAGAATTTTAAAGGGTATGAAGAAGTAAGGGTTCCTGCCACAGAAACAGCACCTATGAAGCCTGGGGAGAAATTGGTATGCTATGTTTCCCTAAAAGCAGAGGCTACAATATGCTTCTTATGCATACTTCAATCACTGTATTACAATCTAACAATTTCATGTTGCTCTCTAATTTTGCTGTCATAATGGTTAGTAACTAGTACATTTATTTCTTGTTAAACGTGCTTATTTCAACCCTCATACATGATGATAGAATCTATCCTAGAATGGTGGCACCCCATCATCATTCGTATCATTCTTTTGCCAACTAGAGGAAGTCACTTCATTGGCATCATCATTAATGCATCAATCTGCACTCTAACCATCTTGATCTTCCACTGTTGATCAGACTGCCAATCATTAGCAGATGTGCAATGTGTGGGATATCTTGCCCCACTGGGAAAATTGCTACTTACATAAGCACATTGTTGCGGTTATAGGTGGCTTTGCTTCAAGGGATATCATGCTCCTAACAAAGAAAGTAGTGCACTTCTATTTTGACCAAATATTAATATTGCCCCATGAAAGTTGGTTAACTAACAGTGAAGGTTGCCTGAAAGTACTGCCTTCCAATTACAGAAAGTTGCATGTAAACACTATGCTGTTCTGGTCTGCTAATAATGGACTCCAATACACTAGGGAGAGAACAATTGGGCGATGCCATTCCTAAATGAGGTAATCAGGAGGCAATGGAAAGCATGTTCTGGATAATAAGGCAGGCAAAAACTGAGTTGCTCAGTTCAATGTGTGGCTTCCAAGTAATATGCGGACAAAATACCCATGCTAAAGGGGGTATCTTATTGTTCTAAAAGTAGTCCATCATCACTGTGGATATTAAACATCAGAAATATGAACCTGAGAATGTAATAACTACAAACTGAATCTTGCCACCTTCAACTGGGTAGTGCATTTCCAACTAAGAGTAAGGTTGTCTATGTATTACTGATTGGATTTTCTCATTAGATAAGGAGTTCAAGTTAGTCAGAAAGATTTGAATCTTTAATTGTTTCATAAGAGATTTTTTTTGGACATCTGAAGATTTAAGTTTGCTTAGACGAATATTTCTAGTCTTTTTCTATATCTATTATTTATTAAGTACTTTAATTCTAGGTAGCCGGTACGTGGGTACGGTTCGGGTACGGGTACGGGGATCCGGTATGTCGGTACGGCACAATTTTTTTTGGAGGCCCAGGTACGGCACTTGGGTACGGCAGTACAATATACATATAAAATATTAAAAATATTTTGAAAAAGTAACAAGATAAGCAAAATTCCAGCCTTACACATGCATAGATTAAACAAAATCTGAAATATACATAGGTGAAATAGCGACAAAAGTTAAAACATATTGATAATTCATTGTTCGAACTTTAACCAGTACATTGTTCAAATCAAAATGTTACAATGTATTATCATTATCTGACATTGTAAACACAAAAATGAAGAATCAAGATACATCAACATTCTAATTAGTAATAGACTAATAGTCTAATGGCTCTGCATCTTCTCCAATGTCTTCAACGAGAGCATCACTACCATCATGTGGTTCATTAGAACCACAAGTCCCAAGAGTACAACCAAAACTATCAGCAATGCCGCTTCCGCTAGCCCCACTTTGCAGCTCACGCAAAGTACTATCTAGGTCCGGGTCTAGCAATGATAGTTGGGCAATGGGAACATCCAAGTTTGGAGTCTCTGGGTCTATATCCCAACACTTTGTTGGCCCTTTCCTGTACTCATCCTTCTTATGTGATATAAGGCGCAGGTTAGAATGCACAAAGACCAAATCCTCCGCCTTTTTTGCTCCCAACTTGTTGCGGTTAACTGAGTGGATAAATGAATATGTACCCCAATTCCTCTTAGCTGAAGAAGAACTCGCAACCTATTGAGGCAAGCCGCAAAGTCAATGCAAAATATAAAATTTTAAACTTATAAATATAAAGTAAAAAAGAAAGAGTTAAGAAATTAAAAAAATTAAAATCTTACTTGTGATAAAACTTTTATTGCAAGTGGCATGAGGTAGGGGTATGCTTGTCCATGGAGGTACCACCACGAATAAGCATCCATTCTGTATTTGTCACGAAGAGCGCTAATGGAGTGATCCCTGGAGGATATGAAATTCACAAACTCGCCTCTAACCATGTCTTCTACTTCTGGATCTGGGAAGATTGTAGAAAATGCTTGCCTTATACCCCTCACTAACTTCAACATCCCTATATGGTGGGACCCTCCTAGGCAAAGAAAGGATCTCTGCGCTATAGTATTTTGGAGTCAAGGCAAAAGCAAGAAGATGCAATGGAGTAGTCATTTTGTTCCACCTTTCAATGAGATGTGAGTGGACTTCCTTGAAGAAGGTCTCTGTAGGATCTTGCTCTTTGGCATTTATGATGGTCTTAATTGACTCAATCATTGAGTTAATTCCATCATAAATCTCACCCATGCATGGATGATCCATATCAACAAATCTCAACATACTCACGATGGGCTCAGTAAAACTAAACAAGTAATCCACACGATCCCACCATGCTTCATCCAAGATCAACAATTTCACATTTCTTGCCCTCTCACTGTTTGCTTGCCTCCATATACTCCAAAGGTCACTGATAACCATGCCACTCAATGCCTCTCGCACCTTCACAAGCCGTCTCAAGACGAGCGTGTGCGAGGCAAATCGAGTCTCAGCAACCTAATAAAAAATCAGAAGAAATAAAATATAAGACAAGTAAACTTAAAACGTTCAAAATTCTACAAATTACAAACTTATAAAATTAATTTAATGAATTTTAAAAACTAATAATTATTTTTAAAAATAAAAAAGAATGTTACGGGCTACCTTCAATAGCTGCAATGTTGAGAATTTACGAAAGATGGCTTGGGACATGTGGTGGTTGCTGACAAACATTTGAATTTCATTTGCCTCCTCATATACTTGTTTGATCCAAGCAATTTTTGTGCCCAATTTTTTGTAACATTAAGTTGAGGGAATGAACCGCACAAGGTGTCCAGAATATGTGTCCATACCGTTGCCTCAACCAACAACCCTACAGCTCTACAATTTTTTGCATTGTCCGTTACAACTTGGACAACATTTTGAGGCCCCATCGCCTCAATAGATTCTACGAGGATGTTGGCAATGAATTGGGCATCCTTCACTTGCCCCTCACAATCAATAGCCCTGAGAAACATTGCCCCTTTAGGACACACGGCAACCACATTGATCAATGGCCTATTTGTTGTATCTTTCCATCCGTCAGAAACGATGGACACACCTGTTTCGAGCCATTGATTCTTGATGGGTAACAATGAGGGTCTTCAACTTTTTTTTCTTTCTTTTGACAATAAGGTGGTGCGCACCTTTTCATACCCTGGGCTAATGTACCCTTGAGTGGCTTCATTAATACATCTCACCATATCTTGCCAGTATGGTGATCTAACAACATTAAATGGGGCACCACATGCATAAATATCATGTTAGGCGTGCAAGCATACTTTCTCAAGCATTAGGGAAATCTTTGAGGGTTTCGCTCATCGAGGTTTTTCTACGTTACCCAACTAGGTGTTTTAACAATCCATGGTGTGTCTCAAGTAAAAAAAATGGGACCACCTAGAAATAATTAATTAACCATTTTTCATGGGAACTATCACCCTTGAGTCTTGACACTTCATCCTATATGGATGCTAATGATTGTTACATAATCAGTAAATGCACACTGCTTACATTCTAATAATTGAAGTACATGCTCAAGCACCATATCAAAGACTATATATATATCAGAAAGACATTTAATGTAGAAGTCCTAAAACCAAATAACAGTGAAATTAAATTTAGTATGCATGCAGATATGTATGAGGTCAATGCTTTCCCATTTAATGTCTTTTAAATTATAAGTTATTGTAAGGCCAGTTTCAATATTTTAACACACACACAAAGACGTTTCCCTGAATTTATGCATGAGTATCCTTAGCTTCACAACACCTGCATTGACTTGGGTTGCATAGATTACTTTCTACTCCATAAGAAGATAATTATTCTTATTTATGTAGGAACTTGGATTTAACATCGAAGATGCTCTATGCCTTTACTTATTTTCATCGGCATTTATGTACTGAACTCACATTGACTGCTCTTTTTCTATGTCAGTGATGATTTTTTCTTAGTTTTATTTTTCTCAACTTAATTCAGAGGGTGTAAGAGTTGAAAGTTCTATGTAAAAGTTGAAATTTTTGTTGTCATTGTTATTCCCTTAATCTGCTTTATACAGAATTGTTTTTCTCTTCCATATGGACCTTCAGAACCACTGAACCATGTTATTTGGTTGTGCTCATTGTTGAAGTTTGATTCAAATTTCATTTTCCATTGTTGTTGCTTTTTGTGCTGGGAACGAATATTTGATATAAATGACCCAATTGATTTGGGGACCATATAATTTCTTTTTCTATTGCTCACATTTATAAGATATTGCATGCTTATGTTTGCAGATTGAAATTACAAGCCTGGATGGTTTTGCTCAAACTGCCTTTGAGGGATACAGAACACTGAATCGTATTCAAAGTCGGATATTTCCAACTGCATATAACAGCAATGAAAATATACTTGTAAGACATTTGCATGTTTTATATGCTATATAGATACTGCAAATATGGTTCTAGGTTATGCAAATGCGTAATTGTCTTAATGGAGTGCATAAAGAATATGCATGTGATGGATTAGGTTCAAGTTGACTAGATTTTGGTGTTGTTTACACTAGGTTTGTGCTCCTACTGGAGCTGGTAAGACAAATATTGCCATGATCGCTGTTTTGCATGAGGTAATGACTACACTGTATCTGAAGTATAAATCCGGGAGAGGAAGATTTTATAGGCAGGGTGCTTTCTAGTTATCAACATTTCAAATTATATTTTGTGTGATACTGCTGACTACAGTTATTAATTGAATACTTGCATTCAGCTGGGATGGAAGTGTTCAGTATTTTATTTTCCTGTTCTATTCGCTTCTAGTGCTTTCTATCATTGTTATAAACTGGTTGAAGTAAATTAGATTATCAATTTTGCAGATTAAACAGCACATAAAGAATGGTATTTTGCATAAGAACGAGTTCAAAATTGTTTATGTTGCACCCATGAAGGTATTTTTTAACTCAACTTTCAGCTTGGTGCATTAAATTTGCATTTGGCTAGCATTTTTACAGTGCTTGCTTTGTTACAGGCGTTGGCAGCAGAGGTAACAGCTGCCTTTAGTCGGCGCTTATCTCCCTTAAATGTAACTGTCAAAGAACTTACAGGTGATATGCAGCTTAGTAAAACTGAGCTTGAAGAAACACAGGTCCTCTTCTATTTTATCTTTTAACCTATTTATTTAATCATTCAGCTAAATTTTTTTTGCTTCCCTGAAATCATTTATCGTATGTGTGGTTTATTTTCAGATGATTGTGACGACACCTGAAAAATGGGATGTGATCACACGCAAGAGCAGTGACATGGCATTGTCGGCTCTTGTTAAACTTTTGATCATTGATGAAGTGCACCTCTTGAATGATGACAGAGGTCCAGTTATAGAAGCTCTTGTTGCTCGAACACTTCGTCAGGTCAGTAAATAAGGCATGGTAATTCTAAATAATTTGCTGTATCACTGATTTTCGATTCCCCTTGGCTCTGCATGGCTGGTCCGCAGGCTCAAGCTTGGGATTCTTTTGGTTTGGAACATTTGCTAAGTTGTGAAAGCAACACACTCACTATATCACACCAACCTTTAAGGACCATACCATCTGATTTCTCATTTAGAAAGAGATATGCCCTCAAATTTTGGTTTGTAAACGAATAGACTCTGTGACATTTCAAAGCAAAATGAAAAATTCAGATCATCTTTAATTGTCAATTTGAACCTATTTTTGACTTCTGCTTTTCCAAGACTATGCAGATATCAAGTCTACAGCATGCATAGCAGAAAAACATAGAAGTCGCCAAGGTTTTTATGACAGGGTATTTGAATCGAACTGTAATAAGTCGATGGTTTTTGTTATTATTGTGAAGTGATTAAAATTCACATCACTGCTGAAATTGCATTAAGAGTTAGCGGATGTGCTACCCCTCTTATCACATGCGTACCTACATACAAATAAATGCATACGTAAGCTATATTCCTATGCATAGACAGTAGGAACACGGGTATGATATGGCATGGATCGGGTATCCGGTTATCTCCAGATTTGAGTACAATAGTGAGAATCCACGTGGTACCATTTTTGCAGATTTCATGTGTTTGTACCTTAAAAAATGTCAAAAGAATTATGAAAAATATAAAGATGGCCAAATAAAAGGAAATTCTCTCATTTCTGTTCTATTTCTCTGTTTTCAGAAAATAAAATTGCTTGTCTGTTACATTTCCAGTTTGATGAATGGTACTTTTCAACTATGCACCTTCTTCTACCATTTAGATTTGATATCTATCTGTTTATAAATTAAATTATATTCACTTCAATAATGCATCCTTCATCACTCTGAATACTAGCCCATCCATATATGATTTATATTTTGAACTTTATTTGCATTCCCAAAAATTTAGAGCCTCTTCCGTGTCAACAAAGAAGACCATCAATAACATTTTTATTTTTGGAGAACACGTGAATGAGTATCCTTCTTCCTATCCTGCATCCTTTTCTTGTTCCATTGTGGGCAGATTACGACTTGACGATCTGGTCCACTACATAGGGGCATGACCTCCTCTTCTTGTTAGCCTCCAAGTTTCTTGAAGGCAGCCTTCAATGAACAATTGTTTCCATCGCAAGATGAACTACTGAAAATTTCTCCATAACCTTAAATAACATAAATAAAGGTTTGATATAAATTCGTTTCCTTATTAATAGGTGTAAGAATGTTACCGGTAGAATATAGCTATTAATATAATACATGATAATAAAGTGATAGAACGATTGCTTAAAACAGTAAACACAGATAGGAATCAGTACTTAGCTGATCAAAGAGGTACAAAGGTGGTCTGCATGTGCAAATTGGATATACAGGTTGATAAGAATCTGGAAGTGCATCGTCTATGGAAACTGTAACCACAAATTGATCCTGTACGGAACAGTATAACTTTTGTCGGGTGTAGTATGGGGTCTTGTGCAGTACAGTCTTGGACCAATACATGCTAGGGTTCAGTAACTTCTAGTGTACAGGCTGATAATATTCTGGAAGTGCTTTGTCTATGGAACTGTAACCTGCAAATTGATCCTGTATGGAACCGTAGAACTTTTGCTGGGGCATAGTATGGGATCTTGGGCAGTACGGTCTTGGACTGATAGATGCTAGGGTTCTGTTACTTCTGGTGTCCGTTGGTGGTCTGGGAATATGCTTTGCTGTCGGTAGGTCTCGCAACTGTGTGCCACCTTCATGTAGTGATATGCAATATATAAAACCCTAGAATATCTTCACTATCACTTTATGAGCACAATTAGATTAGAAAATGATAAATCTGTGTGTGTGCAGTTGAACTGACTTGGGTGGTCAATCCTTGCTGAACCAATCCATGTGCTGCACTTCAGCCCTTTGCAAGTGGGAGCAAACTCCATATAGTTCTAGTGTAGGTGCAATATTGTATACAAATTTAAACCAACCCTTGATGTTGCCTTTGTGTCTTTTGACACAAAAAGTAGCAGGCATAACTATAGATAGAATAGAGATGTACCCTGCTTCATACTGATATAATGTGATGTGCTTCAGATGTTAAACTGATTCCCTTTGGCCCTTAAGACCTTTGGAAATGCTTGACGTGACTTGTTCTTGCTAAGACTTGGCTCTAGGACCTTTGGAGGCTTGTGATGTGGGAAGCTAGACTCGTGAACCTGGTTTTAGTTCTCCAGACTTGTGTGGTGGTTGCTCTAAGAGATGTGCTACTGCTTTAGGAAGATTTAAGAGAGTATTGAGTGCTTTAGGAATGTAATTTTGCAATGGATGCTATGTAAGAGCTAGATGAGTTCTTAAGTGAATTAGACTTGTTTATATAGGCTTTCCTAGGGTAGGTATTGCATGAAGGCCAACATATAGGATAAGAAACGACCCATAAAAGATTTTCAAATTGAGAAAAGAGTTGTTGGATAGCGGGAGTTAGGATCGTACATGTTGGCCTAGACCGTAGTACAACCTGGTCCCATTCTAAACAGTTTTGGATAGACAATTAATGGTGTTCAACCAAGATTCTGGGTGAGATGCCTATGAATGATATATTGCTTTGGATAAATGCAACTGAGTGAGCGAGCAACAAAGCAATGTGTAGAGTTAAACAAGTCATGCGGGAGAGAAAAAGATATATCAATTAGTCTTAGGATGCTCTTAGGATGCGAGATAAGTCATAATATAGGAACAAAGCCAGTCTTATCATTGCCAAAAGATAAGTTCCAAATTTATGTGTCTACACATATTTATGCTCACCAAACTGTGGTGAATTGTGGAACCATATTTCCCAACAAGGAAAGAAAATGGTCCCTCCCTCAATGCATTCAATTCTTCTTGGAGAGGACTGACCAACAAATTATGGTGTACTTAAAAGAGCAAGCTTTGATATGTTGATTTATGGGGTTGTACCTAGGCCCAAAGACACTAAGTTGCATCCTTGGAAACCCACAGGATTGGTTGTTTTTCTCATGATGCCTAAGGGATCCAACATGGCTATATCCTCCACATCTGAAGAAAAAGAGGCAATATTTTATGGAGGCCCTTGGTTAACAGGCAAATCTGTTTTGTTCAGGAAGCCTTCCCTTCATTCAATCCAATTGATGACCTATCTAGCATAGTCCAGAATGGGTTCGTTTACCATTACTCCCCAATGAATTTTGGGAAAAATGTTGCATGCAATGTACTAGTAACGCAATAGGGGAATATGTGGCAGTGTTAGAGTTAACTCGTGTAGGGAATTCTTCATTATGCTAGAATTTGTGTAAATGTGAACCTTGAAAAGCCACTTCTGTTCTAGCTTCCATGGAAGGAGACAAGGATGAGGCAAACCACCAAAACCACAGGTGTTTCTGTCACTATGAGAATGAAACCCACATCAAGAAGCAGGTGAGGTTGTCCCTTATATGTATGAAAGAATGGTTTAATTCCTCTCTCCTTGTGCAATAATGTGGCATTGTATAACTCTTAGTTTGGGGATTACCAAAGAGCATTTCTGTCTTCATAGAATGATGTCCCTAGTTACCCCTCACAAGCTAGGTTGTTTGGAGTAAATTTGAAAGTCTTCAAGTCCTTCTCTGTCTTAGGAGGATAAGGACTATTGTAACTTATGTGGTATTTTACTTCATTTTCATCTTCTTGTGGTACAGTTACATTCTTTGATAATCAACCAACCCCACTACAACCAAGATTGAAAATCTTTTGACGTACCCTTCACACCACCTCATAGCAATCTTTGGAAAATCCTTAATACCTAGAGCCGGGCCCTAGGCAACAGAGGATCTTCCATTCTAAATGTTATTTCAGCAGCTGGTGCAATCCAACATTGACCAAACCATACTGTCTTAGAGTTATGTGCAAAAATGACATTGGAACGTAGGGTGTTGATTCCTTGCTTCTCACCACATGGCTTTAAATATCTTGGCATCAAACTCATATCCAAATATCATCCAGAGGACTACTGCAACAACTACAATCATCCAATCTACTCCCACCACCGAGTTATCCAATTTTACTTCAGTTGTTGTCCAAACATTTGCCGTGGAAGTGTCAATGAGCTTGGTGTAGAAGATGTGGGATTATGCATAGTATATACATTATTGAACAATAGTTTCCAAGAAAATACAAGATAGACATGCAATTTTTTGGGTATCGAAAGACACCTAAAGAATAATAATAAAATGAAATAGAATAGAATGATGAGATGGTTGATAAGATGGAAGACATTGCCTTTACATATGTACATATCAAACCAAATCAACCTAACATGAGGGCAGGCTGGCCTTTAGTAATGCACTAACCCTTAGACATTATAAGTGCACTTGCAAGGTACACATTACTCATATGCTTAACACATCGGACCCAACAGATCTATTGAAACACCATATACGTGGGTGACTCAAAGGGGCTCGTAAAAATGGGATTTATATTCTAACATCCTCCCATGAAACAAAACTTGGAGGGTCACAAGAAGGCGGCATTCACAAGCCTATCCTTCTAAGAAAGAAAAGGAGTTGATACCCCCCCTTAATGACAAGCTTTGAAAACCCAAATGATGATGATCAAATGTAGAAGTCTCCTATGAACTAGGACAAGTCCATAAAACCGAGCTATCAAGCTTGTGTACAAGCTCCAAAACTTGCAGCCTTTAGAATCGAGTAGAAACATCACGAAGTAAAAGACTGAAACCTTATCATCACAAAAGCAAAGTCTGATTATGCTTCTCAATAATTGCAAAAAGCTGAAGTAACATATTGAGAAGATGAACACGGTTAACATATTGAGAAGATGAACACGGCAAGCTACAAAATGCTTGGCCTGGGTTTATGAACCCTGAAAATCATAGGGAAAGGTTTATGAACAGAAAATGCCAAATAATCCCATATATGAGCCATAGAATTCTTAATATATCACCGATCAATTGTGTCATGAATATGCTCTTTCAAAGAATTTGAAGAGGCTCCTCTATGAGAATGTGTCACATGTCAAGTCAAGAATAGCTGATATGGTGGGGTCAACATCTAATTCTTTCCCCTCTGAAGTCTCATCTAATGCAGCGTTTCTACTAACAACCCCATCATCCCTTGGAAGAATATCATGCCCCCTTAGTAAAGATCCTTTGAGACTAGCCTGGTGGTAATCTCGTGTTCACATCAATAATCATATTAAAATTATCATTGCACTTTTGTGCATTCTAGGAGTAGCGGTAGAACTCCTAAGATGTAGTAAACATTGCCTAACCTGTTTTATTTATAAGCCTTTGCTCCTTATCAAGCAAACCATATACAACCACTTGAAATCTATCGTAGAGATCTTTCACAATAAACTTTTCAGGCCAAGATTCATCTTTCTTCCCATGTTGATTTAATTAATAAACAAATAATTTAAAGTTGTGCTCAAATTTGGTACATGGTACACATCTCTAATCACGCCATCCTTGAACATACCATTACCCTCGGTGTTATTTGTCCCAAATGGTTATTTGTGAGACCAATAACCAAAAACTTGTAGTGGCTGTCGTGGATCTAGAAAGCTATCTTAGAGATATCCTCCTCTTGTATGCAGATCTATTGTTAGCTAGACCTTAGATCTAACTTAGAAATGAAGCTAGGGCATGTATTGAAATTTCAGGGGCATATAATCTTCTGTCAGACTACTTTGATCAGGTTGCTCATCTTCTGAGTTGTCACCTGAGTCGTACAATATGCTAGGTTGTACAATATGCTAGATATGGAAGGTGCCTCAACATCTAGGAGATATTTTCTGCTCAATATGTTTGTAGCATGGACCATATTTTTCATCAGAATTATAGCATAACCCTTTGGCTCTGCTACTGGCTATTTCCTCATGAGTTAGGTGCTCGACGATTGGTGATCTAGTGCTTTAATTTGGTGTCACTCGAGACGGTTGTTGATTCCTGACTTGTGATGCTTTATATGAACGATGTTGGGCTGCATGTTTCATAGTAACAAAAAATGGGAATCACATGTGGGTACCTGCATTTGGAAAGTACCCAATCCCTATGCTGGGTTGTGCTGACCCATGGTGCCTGTTTTTTTCAAAAAACCGGGTCAAGCTGGTAAAAAAACCAAAGGTTTTTAAAAAGTGGATGTGGGTTTTTGCCTATAATTTGCATCTTGCGTGCTTAGCCAAAACGACATCCTTCTGTGGATATTTTGAAACTCTTGGCACAAGGTTTCTAACCTTAAAATAAAAACTACTTGCAGAAATAAATGGCTGATTTGGGGCAAGAAAGATTAGTGCTACCACTTTTTGATCACCAAGATCCACAATGGGTGAGGTGAGTGCATACAATGGGTAGTCGCTGCACCACTGACATACTAATGCTGCTGCAAAAACACAACCTGTAAAGAGCTCTGATACCAGTTGATATCAACATGCTTGCAAAATATTAATGAAAATAGAAATAGTAGAATGCAAAGAACTTGAATGCTAAATAAACTTAGTAAATAGATTTGAACTTGCTTATATTTAGATATTCCCGTGAGGCGGTCAACCTCCTTTCGAGCAAAGTTCATTTACAACAAAAAAATATCCCATATCTTTTCCCTACAATATCCATATATAGGCTTTACAATATCAAGGGTTGGCTTTACAACAGACAGGCACCTGAACTTCATTACAAACTCTAACCCTAATGCTCAAGGGTTATGGCCCCACACACAAAAAATAGGCGTGAGAGCTAAAAGACAACTACGATTATTACAATGTAGAGCCCCGCACACAAAAAATATGTGTGAGAGCTAAAATACAACTATGACTATTACAATGTAGAAATATTAGATGGTTAGGACATCAAGATCCTAACACCCTGGGACATCTCGACCTTCCCTGTAGTTTTAAAAAATAAACAAAACACGTTAAAAAATAATGCAAACATAATATAATTAAAACTAATTTACTTCTATGGTCTATTGGACGAATTATTTACGGGGGCTGTCAGGATAGAAAAAGTGCAGATGTGCTGGCATTGCAGAAATGCACAATTTGGTTGTGGAGGAGGTTCAAACAATGTGTGATTTTGATTTTCATCAGAATGAAATATTTCCAAGGGATATAATCTAGAGCCATGGACACATGAAGTAGTCCCTTTGTTGTTGGAGGAGTCACTTTCACGACTAACAAACCAGTGCATTCTAGCATAGAATCTAACTTGGATTTTGTAGCCCCTTAAAGGTACGACTACTATATCATGATACAACTGTTTGATCAGAAGACAACCTACACCACCATAAACACCATCACACATAATGTGCAAACAAGATTTTCTATAACAGCTTGAAAACAAAAGTTGGAAAGTGTAAACACTTGGAAAAGGAAAACATCAGTAACAAAATGAAACACCAGTTGCAAAGTGAAAAAAACAATTCACAAAATAAAAACCAGAAACTACAGTAAAAGATACAATCCAAATTATGGGATATCAAAGCATTAAAGGACAGGTGTCAAGAACACCTATGTTTTTAATATGTGGAATCACCAGGGTAGATGTAAATAAATGAAGAAAAAAACTGCAAACATGAGTAAGAGATAGAGACTTTCTGCAGTGGAAAATGCAAATATGAGATGTTTCACTCAACATACTTAATAAAAATGAAACAATATAAAACACCAAAGTCCTTTAACATTGAAATAATTTACTCCAATCAACTCTTAGCTTTGAGGCTACATTTTTATTGTTGATCCATCTCAATTCTATGTCAATAATAAATATCAGATTTTGGCTTATGTAATGGATTATTGGGTTAATGTTTTCAGCCTTCAGGTTTTCAGCTTATTTTAGTTTGTTCAAGGTTTTTTGTTTATATATATACATATATAATATTTTAATAGCTGTCTCCAAAGTCCGGGAATTTTTTCACTGTCCCAGAAATTCTGTCCCTACGTCCTGCCATCATGGAGTCTTAGGTAACTATGATCACCATCGCCAACGATAGGAAGAGTATAATCATTTTCTAAATGATTGTGTCATCACTTGCCTTGCTAAGAGATTGGAAGAAGCTTCCATGATTGACCATGTGATGAGTACGTAAAGAATACATATCAAACTCACACCTAGAAAAAGTATATGCTATAAGGACATTACTCTTACCATTGCCACTGGGATTACCTTGGTGTTCTTTGAGATCCTTGACATTCTTTCCGAGATACCACATCTTTTTTTAATAGGAATTCTCCACATGCCCTTACTAACCATAATAAGTACATTCCTTGATCTTTTTCTTCTCGCCTTTGCAACATTGCTTGTGATTACCTTCATGAGAACAAACTTTTGTTCGCGTCTTCTGTAATAACCCTTTTTGAGGGTTTTATCAAAATATTCAGAATTCTGGAGCAGATTAAAATTTAAATTGTAGTGACTAAAATCTCCTTGAAAATTGTTGGAAATTCTTCACAAACTTCAGTAAAATATTGCCCAATGAAAGATATATTATTTTATTAATTTTCTAGAGCCAAATGGACTTGGGCAATGCAAATACTCTACTGGAAATATTCTGATAATCCGGAGATTGCAGCAGTCATAAATAATTCGATTTGACCATTAAATATGTATAAAAATCCGTGCAAATGCAGATTTGGCCTTTATAATGCAAGTCGACTTGGAATATTAATTTTATATGATGCTAATATCATCCAACAATTTAGAAATCTCACTAGAACAAGTCGCACTTTTGTAATAAATGACATAAATCAGATTTGACACAATTTGATCTTCAATATAATAATAATCTGCAATTATAAATTGTTTTAAGTCAAAAGTGAGAGATTTTCATCCCTCACAATGGACCTCACAAGGGGGTTTTGTCCCAAGTGGAGAGGAATGAGAGTTCACTGTCAAAATCTGATTTTACAAATGAAAGTCCACATATCCAAATGGCTGCCCTTAGTCCCCTATTTATACTTTTGAAAAGACATGGCCGCTCCCTTATGACCATTCATTATGCCCTTATAATTATTTATTTTTTTCTTTAATGTGGCCGACCCATATATTCTACAATTACTTTATAAAAAACATAAAAATTATTAATAGTATAATGCTGCTCTTCTCCTTGCTTTCCTTTTCCGGCCATGAAGAAGGAATGGCTAAAAAATCCAAACTTGGTCTTCTATGTTGGGAAAAGGGACATTACAGTCCTCCCTCCCCAAGATTGCTTGCCCTCAAGCAATCGCAGTCTCTTCATATCGGCTGCCTTTGGGTCATTCTTCTAGATGACTTCATCATTTGCAGGTGAGGGCGGCTTTCTGGATAAAGCATGTGCTACCACATTCTAATTTCTTTTAACATATTCAATATCAAAGTCAAATGCTTGAAGTTTGCTCACCCATCTTTGTTGCCGATCCTTCAACTCTTTTTGATGAAGGAACTATTTCAGACTGTTATGATTTGTTTTGGCTGCAAACCTCCCGCAAATCAGATACTGTCTGAACTTAGTCAAGGCATGCATGATGGCAAGCATTTATTTGTCATAAATGGAAAGCTTCTTCTCATGTTCCTTTAATTTTCTGCTCTCAAATGCAATGGGATGGTGATTTTGCATTAGAACTGCCCCTAAACCTTCACCTGAAACATTACATGCAAGCTCAAAGGGCCTAGAAAAATCTGGACGCTTCTCCTCTTCTCCATGCGTGCTTGCAACAACTAAGGTAGAAGTATGCTTAACTTTTTCACATTTCAAACCCTCAGCTCTGATACCATTTGAGGTTATGCAAATATAGCCATGATCGGACAATAGTGAAGTGCTCCAATAGAATAGAAATAGATAAACAATTGTTTGGTGGTGTTGAAATACACCTAAAGAATAATAATCAAGTAAAATATAATAGAATGAATAAATGAGATGGTTGATAAGGCGGAAGGCATTACCTTTATTTATGCATCTATTGCACCAAATCATAGACCGACCTTTTCTGAGGCATTAACACCAATACATTATAAATACACTTGCAAGGTACATGCTATACAATGGCAGATAAATATCACTTTTTACACTTAACCTGTTGGATCCAATGGACCTATTGGAACACCACATAAGTTGGTGACTCAAAAGGATATGTAAAAATGGGTTTTATGTTCTAATAGAAGACTCAACAAGGTTGCATCCTAAGTCTTTCGGCTTAGCGTTCCATAGATGAACTAACTCACAATGTTGACATACAAGAGTGGCAAGTAGAATCAACTGCCGAATTGTTAGTTTCAATGAAGTACACCAATTGACAGTTATATGTAGTCATGCCATTTAGTAATCGTCATGCTATTTCTCGAGAATAGTTCATAGTTGTTAGAGGTTTCCCCAAGGTTTTCTGAATTCATTGTTTGCTTTTCATGGTATACTTAGCATACGTTTCTTTTCACAGTAATATGGATCTTGAATACAATTTATCATCACATCTTGTAAACTAATGAGTTCTGACGGTACTATGGATCTTGACTACAGTTAATTATCACATCTTGTAAACAGTCACTATCTCATGTATGTTTATTTATTGTATTTGAAAGCATTTTCTCTGATTTCAAATATAAAGCATTTTCTCTGATTTCAAATATAATAAATGATCTTTCGGTTATACACAAAATAGTTTTTATAATATTTGTATTTTATGGTTGGCTTTTTGCACACACTTTTATACAAGCCTAGCCAAATGGTTGTATACTAAACTTTTAATGACCTCCCTATTTCCTGTTGTTTACTAGGAATGGAATATATCATTTAATCTGTCAATGTTAGCTTTCACCTGTATTTTAGAGGTTATACATTGTGCATATAGCTCAATTCAGATGTTTCACATGAATCCGAAAATCATTTCTCATTCTTATGAGTGAGGCTCCATACTCTTACTCTTATTTGTGGTTTGGTGATCTCTTTAATATTGGGTTTTATTAGGTATTTTTGGCCTTCACAGATTGAAATTTAACTTTGTAGTGTTAGAGGCCACCAGAAGGCTGAAACTGCCAATTCGATGAACAAAAGCACCATTAACCTGATCCTTGAATGATACCATTTGGCTTTGTGGTATGTATTGATGTGTCTTCGTTGCTAATAGGTTGAATCAACGCAAAGTATGATAAGGATTGTGGGCCTCTCAGCTACTCTTCCAAATTATTCGGACGTAAGCCGTTGCTATTACCATTTGTTTTTTGTAATGTTCAAATGAATAACTAAGAGAAAGAAGAAAGCTTGGATATTATCTTTCACACCTTTAAGTTTGATTGATGCAGGTTGCACAGTTTTTAAGGGTCAACCAAGACACAGGATTGTTCTTTTTTGATTCTAGTTACCGTCCTGTTCCACTTACACAACAATATATAGGTGTTAAAGAGCATAACTTTGTTGCTCGTAACAATCTTGTGAATGAAATCTGTTATAATAAGGTATGTTTTGTGCATGTTCATCTTTAGATAGCTTCATGTACAACTATGTGCTGCAGGATGCTTATTATTGACAGACGTAATGACTTTTGTCTCTCCTTTACAGGTATTGGATGCACTGAAACGTGACCAGCAAGCAATGGTTTTTGTTCATTCGCGCAAAGATACAGGGAAAACTGCACGAATAATGGTGGGTGGTATATCTTTCGTTTATATAATTTTGCATCATTGTTATTTTAACATATGCATTAGAATGTAAAATTATAACAGGGTCTGTGGAAAGTCGATTTAGCCTACACACAAATTCATCTGCATTTGAAAATAGTGTAACTTTGAAAGCCACCATACTACCATTGAAGGTTGTTTATTTTAGTTAATTTTGAGCTGGAACAGGATAATGCACAATGTATATATAAATGCCCATGGCAAGATATGGAGTTAAGGTAAATGCTGACATGAAAGATTTCAATACTAAAGCCATCCCTTAACTGCATGCGTCTCTGTTTATAGCATATTTGCTTGTCTGCACATGCAATGCCTATCTAGGAAAAGGGTCTACTCTCCATGTCCCCTCATATTGTGAATTCTACTTAATGCCCGTGTGTTTAGAGGTATCGAGAGGCTATCAGTTTCTTCGGGACCTTCCTTGTAAACTAGGTATGTGATTGTTGTCTTGCGGTCCATATTAAAGAACCATGGAAGCAGTACAAAATGAACCTCACTGAGCTCAATTTTTGAGCTCTACCTTCATCAGTCAAGCTCAAGTTTTGATATTTAAGGCACAGTTCGAAACAGTCTGTTTATAGGCTATTTACATGGAGTATGACCGAAAAGAGCCACATATTTTTTTTAGAGGATAAACAAGATATCCAAATTAACAAAGTTATCTTGCTGTAATATGGCAAATTTTTAAAAATGTCGGGGACATTTTGAATTGTTTAGCCCATGAACAACATGAAACATGTCCACAATATTGGCAAGTTTTCCATGCATTGATGGCACATGTCCTTATGGATTTGTTCTTGTTGTCTCCTTTTCTTTCTAAGGCCAATATGCATGATTGTCCAAAGTGAAGGAAACTGTTGCCTGGGTCATTTGAAAAATCATAGCCTTGCTGTTCTCTGCTTGAATTTGAAAATTTTCATGTTTCAAACGCCAGCCTTAAGGTATAGGTAAAACTATATTTTTCACAGATGACCTATTCATGATACGAGGAGAAATTCCCCTTGCCTAATCTCTCTACTACTCTTGTAAAAGGCACAAGTTAAATTGTGTTACCTATTTCATTCCATGACATAGCAAGAGCTGCATTGTTTTAGTTTAAACAAATTCACAACGATGAATGCACGAATATGGTAATGAACTTAAGGAAAAAAGGGCGCTTTGGCATAGCAAATCCACTTAGACTCCAATTACTTAAGATAAATATGTTAGTGTTGATTTAGCCTCCCTTGGATGAAAAATGGAAACCCACCTTGGAATGTAAATATAATATAGTTATTCACAAGGTCACATTCTTGGGGTTTGAGAAGCATCCCTTGCGTTTTATGATTATCATGGCTGGGGAATGCCTTGAAAAATTTCTTGACCGTCCTCAAAATGGATGGAGGGATGACCTAGGAAAATCCTTCCTTGCTCAAGGATGTTTGGGCACTGGCCCTAGATGTCCCTCCACCCATTTGGGGACATTTGGGCGTGCCCTTGTAATGTCCCCTTTTAGGGCTGAAATTGAAAAAGGAAGAAACCACACAAACCCCAATAGATTAAATTCAGATTTTTAAATCAACGAACTGGTTTTTATGACAGCTGGAAATCAGCAGTCTGATGTTTATAACAACAGTCCAAAATGAGAGGAAAATCAGTCAAATAACTCATCAAAAATATAGATAAACACTTTAGGAAGAATTTAAGCCACTTTTAATCATCAAATCTGATTAAACACTTAGCTGGAAAATTAATTATGAACAACAGAAGTACATCCCATAAAAATAATGAAAAAGGAGTTTTTCAAACCCCGATAACCACAAAATAAGATAGATACCAGCCTTAGAAATTATGCCGAATTTGAATATCATTTTTGTTTGAATTATGTGCCCTAGAAGGCACCCAACTATCATCAAACCCTAGTCGCTCCCATTGGGGAGAGATCTAAAATTCATGCAAAACCTTTGTAGAGGTTCTCCTTGATGCCCTAGTTCCAAATTTGCAAGTAGTCTTCAAGAGATGCCTTCCAAACACCCAAAATGGATGGTTTCCGTCTTCCACCCAGTCACAAGTAAGGTTTTCGTCTGCCTTGGATTGCCATACAAGAGGGTTTTCATCCTCAAGTGGATAGTTATTGATTAACTTGCCCAAAAAACTAATTGTAGATAAAATGTGCCAAAGATGGATTGCAAATGAAGTCACACATCTCCTTTATACCTCTTGCGTTGTGCCAAAGGCCAAATAGAAGGGGACCGACTTCTTAAAGCCGACCTGCCTCATAAAGGGAAACACTAAAAGAAAACATTAAATCTAATAAAGAAAACTCAAATGAAATGCGATTCCTTACCTTGTTCAATCATGCTTCTTTGCCACGAAAAGGGAATGGCTAGAAGTCCACTTTTAGGCCCTCACTTTGAAAAAAGGGACACTACAACCCTTGTCCAAGCTAAGGAAAAAGGTGTCTTGTGGCATAAGGTTGAACCCATTCATAGCTGTGTTGTAACATTTCCAATTACTTAAAGAGTACATGTCTTAGTAGTAAGTGTGTAATTAAGTTTCCCTTGTGTAGCAAATGGCTAGCTCACATTGGACTAGTAAATATAATGCAATGTTTCACAATGTAGTAGTAAGTCTTTTTCTTCTGCGATGCTTTTTCTCAGAGTTCTAATACTATAAAACGCATAATAATACATGAAACACACTCAATGCTGTCACAACATGTTACTTCTTCATTGGCAAAATAGAATATAAATACAAAGCTTTGACTAAACATAGATCAAACAGATAGTCCAAACATAGACTATTGTTGATGACAACTCCTATCTTCATGGGAGTTATCCTGATCAGCCAACAACCTATTCACTTGATGTTTACTCAATTAAATCTGTATCAGTAAATATTATGTAGTAATTAATTAAAATTGCCAACATCCCACTAATCCCACCCCAATCTACCACCTCTTATTACATATAGTTTAAAGACTGGAAGAGAATCAACATCATATATGAACTAGAATGCACTTGTAGTTCATCATAGTCACAAACAATAGTGGAAATGGCCTTGCTATATCTACTAACAATAGATGAACGTGGATAAATCATTGTTTCATCAAAAATACCAAAGCAACATGAAATATGACAACCATAATGGTTCACATACATTGGTGTGACCAAGGACACACAAAATCGTTCACAACATAGAACAATTGTACAGTAGTGGGAGTGGTCCTCACTACGCTTGTCCTTGGGTGGGATATGGCCTCATGTCAATTGCTCATTTGGTTAGAAAGGTCGTCACTAAATAGTTTCAAAACACTTGTAGTGGGTCCAGGTCCTCACTATGTTTTCTTAGTGGGTGTTGACCACTTAATTGATTGTCTTGTATGTAGTTGGAGTATTTTCATTTTGGCATTGACTGTCTCGTATCACTACCACTGATGATCATTGTTTTTGGTTTTGTAGTTGTTTTCGCTCTGTATTGTTGCTAGAGAACTGAACATCTCCAAGCTAGTAGTGCACTCAAGACTGGAGATTGTCCTCCAAGCTATTGTGATCCTCTAACCTTCTCTAGATCATCTTAACTAGCTAAGTTGTTCATGACGATCATGTGGTACTTAGACCGTTTTATGATGTATCATACCAGTTCCGAGATTGTTCTCCTTGGTACTTGTCTTGTTGATGAGGTTGAGATAACCCCCTCCCCCTCAATCATTTTTTTTTTACGTGTGTCGAGTACCACTGATAATGCACCCATACAAAAATAAGTCTTTTTAGTTCATAAGACATACATTTATGTACCTTTATTTTGGACAAACAATTTAATCTTATATACCACAAGATTTCACGAGAAATCCTTTTGGTGTGTGTTCAAGAAAGACATTATCTATGTTCCGCGGAGTCTCGTGGCAGGGGGATGGGGGGGGGGCAAGGGCTTAGGTTTAGGGATGATAGTGCAATTATATATAGTACTTGAAAAATTAGTTATATAAAAATGTATAAGGAATAACAAATGAAACTTTGAAATACTAAACACATTGCATTGAACAATGAAAATGCTAAATATTAATATTGATATTTATCTCATAATTCATATTCAAAATAATGATTACATCCAAATTTCAAATACAGGTGGCCAATGGTCGAATGCCTTTAATCATCCCCAAAGTCTGTGCCAAACTTGAAGCAATGCTTGATGAATGTGTTGAAAGTTGAAACTTGAAGAGTTGATTAAAGGAGACTTGAAACTTGCTCTTTCATCTTTTGTTGTTGCTCTCCCTCTTGCTAATAATACTCTTGCAGCCTTGCTTACTCTTACTCTTGCATTTTCTTCTTTGCTCAATGTTTTGTGATTTGGAGTGAGGGTGTGAGGTTCATTAACAGTTTTTTTGAGTGCTTAAAGTTTTGTTGGTACCCCATAACTATTAGGGTTAGGGTTGGGGGCACAAACATTTGAAAAATATGTTTTAAATTAAAAAACGTTTTTTTTTGTTGTATTGTAGTAGGGGATGGGTGCAGGTCTTTGAGACAGTTGAGGGACTTCAATAAGTCTTCGCGAGGCCTCTAGGACATCCCTTGACTGCTAGTGGTGATGGTGGGATGACAAGAGGACATTTCTCAAACGTCCCCAAGTCCCCGGGTTGACACTCTCCCTTGAAATGAAAATTTTCTTGGGGGGATGTGTCCTCGTGGAACATAGGGTATTATGGACATCCTAGCCAATTTTTAGCGAAAAATTCCTCTCGGGTCAAAAATAAAAAAATTAACACATGCTTTCTAGGCAAGATTTTTTTTCCTAAACTACTCTTAGGGAACACAAAACGCATTAAATCGCAAACCTATATGAGCTGAAGTGCAATGCTTTTGGGAAAGGTTTTCTATGGTATATGACAAAGTTCGGCAAGTTTTCATGAAGTGATTCCCTCCCGATCATAAGTTATAGAATAAATTTTTTAGCGTTGTGGAGGAATTATTAAAATAAAATTTCTAAACATCAACGTTTTTTATTTTTATACTTCAAACACTATTTAGAAAAAAATATCACGTGCCCTAAATTTTTATTTAAGGCAACTTTAGAAAGTATTACATATATACATATATATCTATGTTCCACGGGGACATGTCCCCTGCCTTTTAGGCTCGTGCCCATACCGGGGACGTTTCGAAAACTCAGGGACGGGTAGGAAACATCCCCTACCCGTCCCCAATCTGCTAAAACAATTGGGGATGTCCCCGGGACGCCAAAATTGGAATAGGGGACGATAGGGGACGTCTAGATGTCCCTGGTACAGTCAAGGGACTTCTACAAGTCCCCTGATCATACTGGGGAAGTCTGGGTGTCCCCTACGTCTTAGCAAAGGTAAAGTTAATTTTAAAAAAAGGAACGTGCCCCCCCCCACACTCATTTCTAACTAACCTATACCTAAAATAACCTCTCTTACAACTTAAACAGAAAAAGAAGCTCGTTTTTGTCATTTCCCATCTTATGAATGAGAAGACAAAGAAAGAAAACAACAGAGAGAAGAAAAGAGAACATCAATGAGAAGAAGGTAAGAGAACAATATTCTACAGTGAATTCATTTAATAGTTTTGTATTGCTTGTGCAACAACGTGTCTATGAATAGAGAACATATAGTAATATGTTTTGGTGATTAACAATTTGTGGTATTATGTTGAATGGTTTGTTGTGTAGCAGGGGGTGTATAAACAAAGTCTCGAGTAATATGTTTTCATGAAAAACATGGGTATTTACCTGTTCTTTGAACTGTGTATGAATACATAATGTAGAGTAATGTGTTTTGGTGAAAAACATTGTGGTATCAGTTCAATGTTGTGTTGTGCAGCACAGGGTGTACGAACATAGCATAGAGTAATACTAATATGTTTTCCAAAAAAGACTCTTTTTGACTCAATGTTGTGAAAGGTGTGTGGGACTACAAAACATAGAGTAAAATGTTTTGGTGAAAAAGAGTGTGTTATTCAGTTCAATGTTGTGTTGTGCAACAAAGGTGTATGAACAAAGCATAAAGTAATATGTTTTGCTGAAAAAAACAGCGGGTTATTTTTTCATATCTGAAAAACCCTATTATCATGACCGCTCCAATATGCCTGCTCAAAAGTGCGACAATGCATTTGCTAATTATATGCTTGATGATGCATAAGATTGCATTTGAATTGTTTTTGTGCAGGTGTTGTGTACTATGTACTTTTTCTATGTTTCAGAGATATTGTAGTGAGTACTTGAAACTTGCAGCCCTTGGGCATTTCATTGTAATTATTATTGTAATTGAAACTTGAATCTTATGTGAAATCTCAATTCAGCTCCAATTTTATGTATTAAGGTTCTATAACATGTGTGATGAATGTTTTATCAATGTTATCATATGGATATTTGAAATTTCCTATATTTTTTATATTTTCCCTTATTTTCTAATTGCCATCCCCTAAAAAAAGACCTCCAAAAAAATCTGTCCCGGAAACAGGTCCTCCCCTCCCCTGCTGTCCCCATCCTAGAAACTTCGTGGAACATAAGTCATATATATATATATATATAGTACTTCCTATTTCTGCTCTTTGCTTGTGTATGGTTGCTCCCAATGTATGCTATGATGCCTCTGCGTGGTGGGCTGCTCTTTGTTGGGTGTTTCACCAACTCCTCCCATTTTAGCAACCAAAGTCCTCTTTAAAGACTTGAACTTCCTCGCGCCTTTAGTTGCTGCATTTTTCTAAATATTTGATTTATTGGTGCTTCTTGAATTTTCACAAAAAAACATTCATGGATTTTTCAAGAGAAATGTTAGCACAATTGCAAGACGAATCTGAAGAAGATATAAAAGTAGAAGTTGTGGATCTCTTTCTTGTCTTTCCAACAAATAAATAGGACCTCAGTTCAATATCTAGAAAGGTGCATCCTAAACTACTCTACAACCACAAATCAGTAATGGCTTGTCTTCACCTTCCACCTTAATTGTTCTTTTCACTCACAGAAAAACTCCTCCAACAGTCAATTTATTCACTCATAAAATGTAATATCCCTTTTTATGATTTTTTTTTATCTATTCTGTTTTTTTTTTTGTAATTTTCTGAATTAAGCAAGCTGAAATAAATCCGAAACAACATGCAAACTGAAACTCCAAACTTGATAACAACCCAACATGGATACTGATGACAAGACAACTTGGTATTGAAATAAGACAAAGAAAGATACCTGGTTATGTAATATGTAGAGTACAACCCAGGTTTACTGTGGACATACAACAAAAAATACTCATTACAGGTTTGTGCCGAATATCTGATCATAAATACAACAATAGGGCACGGATCACTGTAGCAGAAGCGCGGATCACTGTAGCAAACTGAAAATGAAATAGAATCTCAATCTTCAACACAAATATGATCCTTGGATGGAATCACCTCAATGGGTTAGAGGGTTTTTGTCCTCCACACCTCTATATCAAAGGGTTTTCGTCCTCAAATAAAAAGATTGAACATGATGGCTCAAGCTTTGCAAAAAGGGTTTGATTGTCAAAGATGAATGCTGAATAAAGACTCTTTTTAATGCAACTTCTCCTTCTATAATTTATCTTTTCCAATTCCATCCTAAAGGTATTTAAAAATACTTTAAATAAAATATCATTTTTCATCCACTTAGTGATAATTACTTTTGGCCCATGTAATAATAATAATAATAATAATAATACATAAGTTTCCTTTTCATGTTATAAAATAAAAGGACTTAAATTAACTTGAATTATTATCATTAATTTATTTCCCTAACTTTATCCCTTAGCCTATAGGAAATAAGGAATAGGTTGCGGGTCTTTCGACTAGCTTAATTCCGAAAAGGGGACATGATAACATAGTTACCAGGTCCGGAATTCTGGATCTGTTCAGGAGGGCAAAAAAACCCGAAAATCCGGAATTCTTGAAAAGGTTCGGAAAAATCCGGTCTGAAACATATATGAGTTGATTTTTACAAATATGAAAATTTGACAAGTACAATGAAAAAGTTTAATAATGTAATGTAAATTGTTATATTTTTAATATATAAGGTTGATAGTTTTTTCTAGAAAACTAGATAAAATTTAAAAAAATAAAATAATTTTTTTCCCTAAATTAGAGCCGACCCGGACCAACTTTATCTGGGTCGGCTGAAAAATCCGGATTCAGCCGGATTTTTTGTAGATCCCATCGGATTTGGTAACTATGCATGAGAGTCCGCCCTTAATGGAATTGCTTACCCTCAAGCAATTGTAGATCAGAATGCTCAGGGATCTCTGCACCTTCCCATGTAGTATCTTTTGTTGGGAGATCTTTCCAACACACCAAATATTATGTTATGCTCATGTTCCTTAATTTTTTCTCTTTGACATCAGTAATAGCTATTTATGTTATGCTCAATTTCCCTTCATCATCTAAGGGAGGTAACTCAACTGAAGAATGATGTGCTGTTCTAGTGCCCTTTTGAGGCACGAAACATGAAATGCATTATGAATTTTGGTGTAATCTGACAATTCAAGCTCAGAGACAACCTCTCCAATCCTCCGCTTATTCTTGTCAGGCCCTTGAAAGCGAGGCTTGAGCTTTTTAGCTCCACTTTTCTTGATAGTAGAATGTCTATAGGGCTGCAACCTCAAGAAAACCTCGTCTCCAACCTCAAAAGTTCTCTCAATACGATGCTGGTCCGCATAAAACTTCTGCTGATTCTATGCTCGTTGGAGGTTTTCTTTGAGTGTCACCAATATTTCTTGCCTCTGTGCAACCAAGTCTCTTGCCCTTGGCACTTTACTGTCGATAATAACCAAATCTACAAAAGAAAGAGCATCATAAGCATACAAAGCCTTGAAAGGAGTCATACCAATGCACATATGATGTGAAGTTTTGTAGCATTGCTCCCCATATAGAGCCATTTGATCTCAAATATCCCTCAATCTACTTATTTACAATCTCTGTTTGCCCCTCTGTTTGAGGGTGGTAACTGGTACTAGGAGTCAACTCGGTCACTGTCAAATGAAAGAGCTCTTGCCAAAATAATCTAAGGAACCTGTTATCCCTGTCACTTACCATGTTCTTAGGCAATTTATGAAGTTTGAATACTTCTCTGAAAAACAAATCAACTTGTTGTGTCTTAAACTCAATTGGAATAACAAAGAAGTAAGCATATTTAGTAAGTCTATCCACTATCACATAAATACAACTCTTACCCTAAAAGATTAGAAGATTTGTGATAATATCCATAGAAATGCTCTCTTATTTTTGATTTGGAATTGGTAAGGGCTCCAACAAACCTGCTGGAAATACCTGTTCTACTTTGTTTTGTTGGCATGTAATATGCTCTTTGATGTATTGGAGGACCTCTCCCATGAGTCCTCTCCACAAAAATCTATCCCTTATTTGCTTGTAAGTATTGAAATACCCTGGGTGACCAGCCTAAGGTCTACCATGTACAACTCTTAAGACTTTATTCTTCACTTTTGATTTAGGAACAACATAAATTCCATCCTTGTAAAGGATGAGATCGTCAATCACTTTATACCTGCCATCATGTACTTCACGTTTAAGGATATCATTAGTGAAAATTTTCTTTGCATGCTCTGCTATTATAATAACCTTCCAATCAACAGAGATTTCAGACACAGAGCATAGGAATTGTTTTCTAGGCAAGGTATTAGCTACAACATTGTTTTTTCCCTTAGCATACTCTATGTTTAAGTTATAGGCCTGAAGTTTACTAACCCATTTTTGCTGCCTATCATTCAAGTCCTTCTGCTTAAGAAAAATCTCCAAATTGTTGTGATCCGTCTTGATCACAAATCTGCCACAAACCAAATATTGTTTGAATTTCACTAATGCATGCATGATGGCCATCATTTGTTTGTCATAAATGGAGAATCCACATTTTGTATCTTTGGGTTTCCGACTTTGAAAGTCTTTGGGATGTATCTTTTGCATCAAAATTGCCCATATCCCTTCTCTTGATGTATCTCATTCCAACACAAATGGAATAGAAATATCTGGAACAACTAATACTAGGCATGAACTCGTTACCTTTTTAAGCTTCTCAAAGGCTGCTTGGGCTGATTTGGACCAGCTAAATGCTCCCTTCTTCATTAAATCAGTCAATGGAACAACCAGTTGTGAAAATCCTTTAATGAACTTCATGTAGTAATTACAAAGACCCAAGAAACCTGTAACGCACCAAAAATACCAACACAAGAACAACACAGTGAAATACGGGATAACTTTTTTTTTGACTTGCTTTGACTCAACATGACACAACATGTCGTCACAAGGTTACAACCAACACTTGGAATCATTTGTTACGGGGAAGACCACAAGGTCAACACGGAAACGTTCACACTTATCAAGGACAATTTATTTTTCTTTTAACAAGACAACATGAAATTCCAATCCACATGACACACTCACGGCTAGGGCAAGCCACAGTAAGAAATGGTTAGGGTTTATTTATTTTGGTAAGACACCCTTTAGCTCATGACTTAAGTTTTCAGAAGGGATCAATATATGGTTTGCACAAATTCATCTCACCAACTGAGTTAATTTCTTATACACTGAAGAGTAGTTCACTTAAAGTCTTCTCCTACTTACTAAATCTTAATATCTTCCAGAAACTAACCATTGTTTTCCTTTAAGCTTGTTTAAGAGTTCACCCCAAAGGGATAGTGTTCGCTAGTTTAGCTAGGGGTATCAATTTATAAATGTTTACTTCACAAAGGATGTTTTCATTTTGATCACTCATGGAATTATTTGATTTCAAATAGATCACCTTTACATTTATTTGTTGAATATAAAATCATTATTTTTGTTTAGCTTCTTTAAGGGTTAACCGACTCATTTTTCTTTACTTATAAAATATTGTCGCTAAGTCTTAGAAAGATTTAACTTAATAATTTATTCTCAAGTTCAAAGTTTTACAATACTCATATCAATGTAAAGATTGAATGCCATTTCTCGCAAGGATAATTTCAACCTTAACTACACAAGAACAAGACACTTTATTTCACCATTACCAAACAATACAAGGCAAGAGGTCATATCAACTCTTTACAAGCAATGTTACACAATTTACAACACATTGGACATTTTTACAAGGAACTTCATAATGGTACAGATGAAACTTTTACACTCTTTTCTTCTAGTCTACTCGCATAATCCATCTGCACAAATATTAACTAAAGTCAGTTCGCAAGAACTGAGCATGTTAAGGCTACACAATGCAAGGCAAGAGGTCATATCCCTTCTCTTGATGTATCTCATTCCAACACAAATGGAATAGAAATATCTGGAACAACTAATACTAGGCATGAACTCGTTACCTTTTTAAGCTTCTCAAAGGCTGCTTGGGCTGATTTGGACCAGCTAAATGCTCCCTTCTTCATTAAATCAGTCAATGGAACAACCAGTTGTGAAAATCCTTTAATGAACTTCATGTAGTAATTACAAAGACCCAAGAAACCCCTCACTTGTGACATTGTGGTAGGAGGAGGTCAATCCAATATGGCTTGGGTCTTCTGGTGGTCCACCTTGACTCCTTGGGCATTGATAACATGGCCAAGGTATAGAAATTCAGCCATGCCAAACTCACACTTAGACTGCTCAATAAAGAGAGTCCGCTACTCCAAAATTTCCAGCATTGTATCCAAGTGTCTTAGATGCTCTTCCCATGTCTTACTATATACCAAAATATCATCAAAAATACCAAAACAAACTTCCTCTAATGCTTATTGAAGATGTGGTTCATGCATGATTGGAAACTAGCTGAAGCATTTGTCAATCCAAAAGGCATAACCAAAAATTCAAAATGCCCAAAGTGAAACTGGAAGGCTGTTTTTTGTACATCTTCATCTCTCACCCAAATTTGATGATAGCCAGATCTCAAATTAATTTTAGAAAAATATACAACTCTATGCAATTCATTAGTCAACTCATCAATCTTATGTATGGAGTACTTGTTTTTGATGGTCTTCTTGTTCAAAGCCCGGTAATCAATAAACATCCTCATGGTACCATCCTTCTTCAATAGGACGACAAAAGAAGCAAAGGGATTGGAACTAGGCCAGATATGTCCTATATCCAATAATTCCTTGATTGCCTTCTCAATCTCCTCTTTGACTGCTCTTGGATGGCAATAAGAAGTAATCATTATAGGTTTAGAACTTGGTTCCAACTCAATTATGTGCTGCAATCCTATATTTGGTGGCAATCCTAGAGGTATACGATTGGATACTGTGCCATGCTTGTCTAAAATAGATTGAATGTCCACGTGGTACGATTTCTTATTTGTGGATGAAGTTGTAGTGTTAACCAAACCATGGGCTGCCTAAGCTACCTGCCCTCTACGAAAAGCACTTGTCATTCTCTTAGTCGTGATCAATCTCAGAGCTCCATAGGTCATGCCTTGAAGCACAACCTCTTTCCCATCTGATTTAACTTCAACTCCATACGCTGATAAATTTGGGTGAATACTCCCAAAGAATTTAACCATTCTACCCCAAGTATCTTGTCTGTTTCTCCTATGCCTACAACATAGAAGTCACCACTTATTTTATGTCTCCCCAAAGTAAGATTAAGCTGCTGAATTCTCTTGGTACATGGAAGGGTGAAGCCATCAGCTATAGTCACATTGAAGCCCTTGAAATCCTTTGTTTTCAAACCCATCATGAATACCAATCTTTCATCAATAAAATTGTGGGTTGCCTTAGTGTCAACCAACATTGTTACCTTTTTCCCTTCCTGAGGTTTTCACGACACTTGTGTTTTCTTCACCAAAAATCCAAAAAAGGAAAGAAATGCTGTCTTTGGCGAGTAATCCAACTATACTCGGCGAGTTTTTTTTTTTGCATTTTTGGCGAGTTTTCCTGCGAGTTACTCATTTAGCATAATTTTTGGTGAGTTTTTCTAAACTCGCCGAGTTTTTGGTGAGTATTCTATCTATGGTTGAAACCCTCCTTGCTGGAATGGCTTCTTTACCTGCCCATAAGGTGCTGACTTTAGCTGCCCATAAGGTTCCGTCGTTGGCTGCTCAAAGGGTGTTGTCCTTTGCTGTCTTACAGACAGAAATATACTCTTTGGAGCTAATGGTGTCAGGTTCAATGCTCTCTTAATTGCTTCTTGAAGAGACAAAGGGTCATAAGCTTTTACTAAACCCTTGAGTGGTTCAACCAATCCATCAACAAATAAGACCACGAGTCTTCTTTCATTTACATCCGGTACCATCATGGATAACCTTTGGAATTCAACAATGTAGTTGTCTGTCATGCCTTCCTGTTTGAGTTGGTCTAACTCCCTAAAATGGACCTCTGGATCTCTCCTGTCAAACCTTTCCGTCAGCCTTTGGCTTAATTCTTCCAAAGTAGATATAGAACTGTGTACTTTGGTGACCATACCATGATACCACCACTTGTGTGCCACTGCCTCCAAAGGAAGTGTGACGAATTTGATAGCTTCTAATACCATAAAACATATAATAATATATGACACACACTCATTGCTCTCACAACATGGTACTTCTTCACTGATATAATATAATATAAATACAAACCTCTGACTAAACATAGATCCAACAAATCACCCTATCTATTAACAACCTATTCACGTGATTCCTTATGATAGATTTAATTAATTAAACCTCTATAATATCATTGACTGTCCTCTAAATGCATGAAACTCAAGTGGGGTGTCTTCGCGACAGTTTTCCTTTGTCAAGGTCTTCTGAAAGACTTCTAGCAGATGTTTTCCCAAGTTTCTTGGAGACACGAGGACACAAAGTTTCCTTGGGACCTGAACTGTTGGTGGATATTTTGACATACTCATGTCCCAACTAGAAAACAAAAAAACTATTTTTTTGGTAAAGTTATCATTTGGTAGACATGGAGCTCACCCAAAGTCCAATCCCGAAAACTATGGTTTTCCTATTCTTTTTGCAGGTGTTTCTAGTGATTCTTGGAGGTATTTTACTAAATTATGCATTTTTAATGTTTTATTTAACTTATTCAATCCTTAAAGTCAGTTTTATTTGACAAGTATTTAGTGGATATTTGATGGTAGTACTAGTACCTATTTTAGAAGTCCAGAAATCTCGGCAAATCTTTTTCAATATTGAATTATTTTTTTTTATGATTAGCCATACTCTAAACAAGGGTTTTCCAGTTACCTAATGATTTTTTGTGCTTTTTTACATTGGCGAATCTCTAAAGAGTAAAATATTGCATCATAGAAAAACAAAAGGTTTTTCAGGGTCCGATGGAGGACTTGGGAAGAATTGAATTTAGATAAGAAAATGCCCAAATATCTCCAGTGAAAGGGCAGTGAAGCAGCAAGTGCTGAGTGTCCTCACTGTTTTGGCAGAGTTCACATCAGGAACGGTCGTGAAAACCTCTCTTCTCAAATTTGTTTGAGTTAAAGTTCTGTCCCAGAGGCAAGCCAGAGAAAGGAATTAGCCTTAGGGAGCCCAAAGTTGAAACCTGGTTAACTGAAAATGGATCAGTCACAGAAGAATCCATACCCAGAATGACTTTGTAACCATCCTGAATGTTGCAGGCTCCAGATTTAGAACGCATCCAAACTAGCCTGTAATATCTACTGAAACGTGGGAGGATGGAAGGACCCTTAGTTCCCTTGCATCATCAAGAAGATGTGGAGGAACTTGCAAATCAACCCATCCATTGTTTTTTGAGCTGAACTAATCTACTACTTTATTACCAATTATAAGACAGCACCAAGCTTGAAGATTTTCAAATTGTCTCATATTGTCTAATGGTTAAGGAAAGATCCAGGGAGCCCAAAGTTCTTCCAAACCTGCTTAACTGGAAATGAATCAGGCATGGGTGAATCGAAACCCAAAATGAATTTGTAGCCATCTCGAATGTTGTAGGCTCTGGATTTAGAACCCATGCGAACCAGCCTGTAATATTTATCGACCAGAGCGAGGATTGAAGGAGGACCCTTTGTTCCTTTGTATTATCAAGAAGATGCAGAGGTACTTGAAAATCAATCCATCTATTCTTTATTGCGTTGAAGTAATCTAGTACTCTGTTGCCACTTCTGAGAGGGCACTAAGCTTGAAAACTGTCAAATTGTCTCATATTGTCCAGTGGTTGAGGGAAGATCCAGGACTTAGACCGAAATTTACCATTTTCACCTTTCCCAAACTTCCATCTGAGCATCGGCTTTAGGACAGTGACAGCCTTAGTCATCAATCTCCAGATATGAGATCTTCTTTGGTGTTCATAAACGTGAATATCCTTTATGGAGCCATTGTCTATATATATTTACTTCTAAGAATTACCTCCAAAGAGCCTTCTCCTCTGAATATAATCTCTAGATCAATTTCGCTACCAGTGCCAGGTTTTTCTTTTATTAATTTTGATTCCCAAATTGCCCCAATCTCTAGGAAAAGTAAAACCGAGAATGTCCCATTTGAGAAGAGGCAATTTTTTTCCACCCCCAGTTCCACTCCAGAAGAATCTTATTTGAATTGATTTGATGGCTTTTTCCACCTCAGCAGACATCTAAAGGTCATGCAGACATCTTAAGGACATGCAGACATCTTAAGGACATGCAGACTGTAGATAGGCATAGCACATAAACAAGATATTAGAAGCTGATTTCTAACAGCAAGGGAAAGTCACTTACCTTTCCCGCCCTTCATTTTCCTTATTAAAGGGAAAGCCGCTTACCTTTCCAGCCCTCCAATTTCCTTATTGCCTTGCCCACGAGAGATTTTAAGAGACTAGCTGCATTTCTCCCTTCATAGAGAAATCCCAAGGTATGAGCAAGGAAGACGACATGGATTTGTATCTTATTTTTGACATATGGCTGTTTGGGCATACTTATTGGTTTGAAGAAGAAGATTTTTAATTTGATTTTGTTTACTTATTTCCTAGTGGCCATCTCATATAAGTGAAGAGGTTTTTCATATCTTTTGCTTCTTGTAAGGAGGCCTCTCCTGCAAGGTCCATGCCATCTGTAAAGTGAAAATGGGCGATCCTTGATCTATCAGTAGTGACAACAATGCCTTTGAGTTTACCTCAAGATTTGAGATGGGTTAACCATTACCCAAACGCTTCAACCACAATCAGGAATAAGTAGGTGGATCGAGGATCCCCCATCTCAGTCCTCTCGAGGCACCAAAGAAGCAAGCATGTTCAAATTTCACCAGAACATAATATTTTGGGGAACTGAGAAAGCTTGACACCCAGTCTTGCCAATTCTCAGTAAATCTAAACTTTTCCATTATTGCCAGTACAAAGTCCTTGTTCACATGATCAAAGGCCTGGTTCATATCCTATTTGACTATCACGTTGTTTCAATTTCGAGCTGAAACTGAGTTTATAAGCTCGTGAGCAATTACAATTCATCAAGAATCTTCCTTTCAGCCATGAAACCTCCTCTCTTGGGAGATAATTTATGGGAGGATCACTTTCAATCTTTTTGACATTACTTTAGAGAAAAGCGAATAGACCATATTGCAAAGCAAAATGGCCCTGTAGGAGTTAGTGTAACTTCTACCCTAGGGATGAGGGCAATGAATGTAGTGTTGTGTTCTTTCAGGATAGTTTTACTCAAACATGATTCCTTGACCGTAGACGTTACAACCGGCCGAACCAACGATTTCCCAGTACTCTTGAAAAATCCCGCAGGAAATTCATCTGGTCCCATAACTTTATCTCCTTTGACAGAGCATACAACACTCTCAACTTCTTCCTCCGAAATTAGTTTTGTGAGACTTCTGCATGTGAGATTGGGGGGATTATGTTGAAACTTTTTTTAAGCCTCAGTTCTTTCATATTGCACTTCTTTGATCTCTTTGAAGTATCTAGCAGCCTCATCACTTACGCTGTTTTTCTCCATGATGATCAAACCTTGTGGGGTGGTTATTTTTGAGATTTTATTGAAATTTCTTCACATGAAGGCTGTTATGTGAAAGAGGGCAGTGTTTCTTTCGCCTTTCTTTAAACATTTCACTCTATACCAGTGTTTTAAAAACCGGCTGAACCGGGACTGGAACCGGCTGGTTCGACCGGTTCAACATATTTAGACATGAACCAGTTAAAAAACCGGACCGTTCGACTGGTTTGGTACTGAACCGGCCGGTTTTGTAAGGAACCGGCCGGGTTAGTACCAAACTGGTCGAACCGGTCCGGTTTTATCCTGAACTGGCCGAGTCATGCAAAGATGCATGCATACAACACTAAGCATAAAAATTTCAATTTTTTATTCAAAATTTCTGCTTATAACACCTTTCTTACTTGGAGTTTGTGCCATTTTGCTATAAACACCTTTCTTACCTGTTATATAGTATATACATTAGCAAACTTTGCATATTTTGTGTGTAATTGTTGGAATCATGGTTTCTAATCTTTCAAATATATTGTTTTCTTTAAAAATGTAATTTTAATGTGTTTTTTAGTAAACCAGTTCATAGAGTTCATAATAGAAGTTCATCATTCTATTACTATTTTATTCTATTTCTGTTTTTTGGATTAAAAATATAATCTTAGTGTTTTTTTTCCAATTAATACATAAAAGTAACCTTGGACCACTTACTTTAATTTATTTCCCTCTTTAATTACCCTTAGCCTACATAAAATAATAAGAATAGGCTTTGGGTATGCAAAATCAATTAATTCTGAAAAGGGGACATTACACTAGATCTGCAGACTTGGAATTGTCTTTGTATCTAAAAGAAGAATCAGGACAAAATTTGTATATTAGTGTTGAATTTGAAAAATTCCATGCCTACCACTGTTATATAATTTTTGTTCAAACTATTGTTTGACAAAATTGTAATTTATTGAAATACATTTTAGCACAAGGTGGTTGGAATCTGCTTCTATTTTCCAAGTGCTGATAAAATGTTTTGAATGCTTGTTTCAGTCATTGAGAAGTAATCTCTTGAAATAACATTAATAATGTATAATAGGTGGAAATTGCTCAAAGGAATGGTGAACTTGGTTACTTTTCAAATGAAACACATCCACAATTTGGGATCAGGAAGGTATGAGCTCAAATGTATCTTTGTTGCTATCTTTCAGCATTATAGGCTTGACAACAGGGCTATGAATAAGCAACGTTATTAATAGAATTAATTTCTTCTCATGTTCAGACAGAGGTTCATAAATCAAAGAATAGGGAGCTTGGTGAGTTGTTCCAATCTGGTTTTGGAATCCATCATGCTGGGATGCTGCGTGCAGACCGGAATCTTACAGAGCGTCTCTTTTCTGAAGGACTGCTAAAGGTAAGTCCATTTATATTCTGATCACTCAAGTGACCAGTAAAAGTAAGTAGTAGGTTAATGCTAATAAGCTATGCTACGGAGTAAACCTCTTTTCTGACGTACTTGCATAGATAAATATGTAGGTCCTCCTTTCAGTCATGAGTTTTACACAATGTATTTTTGCTGCTAGGTCCTTGTATGTACAGCAACTTTAGCATGGGGTGTGAATCTGCCAGCTCATACAGTTGTCATCAAGGTGAGTCATCTTTGCCTGATTTTTTCTTACCTGCATGAATGGAAGTTCTATCCAAACAGATGATTGAAACTTATCAAATAATTGATTTTTTTGGCTGGAAGGAGCTGCATGAGGAACTGTAGGAAACCATATACGAGCCTTTAACCGTTTTCTCTTGTCAAACTTTTATCAATCTCAATAGTAGGAATATGGATAGATATCAATTAGGAAAAGGATTTGTAGTCCTGTGAAAATTGTCAAGAGAGAAAGCTATAGCCTTTCCCTATACCTTTTCGAATTGTACAGCACAGCTGTCACTTAATGATCACCACAGAGCAGCGCAAGTGAAGGCCTTCAAAGATTGATGCAACAACCCACATGAATGGATATAGATACAGTGTTTCACCATGGTTCAAGAACAAGTGAAGCTTGTTGATAAAGCATCAATGTCCGATCTTCAATGCCACGAAACTGCTAAGTACATTGCCAGTCTAGGTGCGATTACATCTCCTTCCTACTAAATTATGTGGAGAATTTTGTTCGAAATGGACCAAAGAATATATAATCCAATTAGAGTAATTTGCAGTGTTCCACAGAGTCTCGGAACGGGGGGACGGGTCTCGGAGACGGGGGGACCAAGGGCCTATGTTTGGGGACGGCGGCGGGGTGGTGGCACAAATATATATAGTACTTGAAAAATTATTTATAAAAAAATATATAAGGAGCAACAAATGAAACTTTGAAATACTAAACACATTGCATTGAACAATGAAAATGCCAAATATCAATATTTATATATATATATTCGAAATGGTGATTACATTCAAAATTCAAATACAACTGGCCAGTGGCTCAATGCAATGAAGATTTGGCACTTGCTCTAATTCTTGCTGTTACTTGTTGCTAATGTTATCCCTTTTCCTTGCTAATGCTCTCACACTTGTTTGTTAATGGTATTGCTCTCACCCTCTCACTCTTGCTCAGTAATGCTTTCACTCTTGCTTCGTTTTTTTATTGTGATTTGGAGTGAGGTCATATCTCTTACTTATAGCTTGTTTTGGAGTACTTAGGGGGTGGATCGGGCCCATTAAGTATTAGGGTTATGGTTGGGGGTGTAAATTTTTAAAACAATTTTTTTAAAAGTTTAAAACAGCCTTAGCCGTGGCGAACGCTTGAGAGTCTCTGGGATGGCCTGAGAGACTTATAGAAGTCTCTGGGACGTCTCAAAGACTCCTAAGAGTCCCCAAAAGGTGGAGACGTCTCCGAAACATCCCCTGTTTGGGGGGAACATTTCGGGGATGTTTCTTGTCGACTGGTGGTAGTGGAGGGATGGAGGGGGGATGTCCCCATGGCGTCTCCGAGTCTTCAAGACGTCCCCCGTCTTTAGGATGACATAATTTCGAGGAAGATGCATCTCTGTGGAACACTGGTAGTTTGGGATGACATGGAAAAGTAGTTGGATTATGAGAGTGTATCCATCACCTATGGGGGAGCCCATCAACATGGATATCTAGCCAAGGTTTGTCCTGCAATATTAAAGAAGTGGAACGGAAGAAAAAAGCAAGGCAGGAAACCTCAAGAAGATAGAAGCATTGAGCCCAGGAGATGAAAAGGCAAGCAGTTCACCAGCAAAGCATGAAGAGAGAATTCAAATGAAAGCCTACAACTCAAGGTAGCTGGTACGGGGTATGGTTTGGGTATGAGTATGGGGATCTGGTATGCTGGTATGAAATGTTTTTTGGTGGGCCCGGGTACAACTGTACAATATATATATATATATATATATATATATTAAGAATATTAAAAAGTATAGCCAAATAAGCAAAATTTCAGCCTTATACATGAATAGAGGAAACAAATTATTGAATAAGTGAAATAGCCACATAACATATTAATAATTCAATGCATTTTGTCATGATATTCATTGACCGAACTTAGAACAAGTAAATTGTTCAAACTCCAAATGTTACAATGTATACATAAAAATGAAGATAAATCAACATACTAATAGGTTAATTATAATCATAAATAACAAATCACATAACTGGACTGAAATTCTGGCTATTACCAGCTCGCTCCAAACCTGGCAGTTCAGATTCCTTCGGGGTTTCTCTTATTATTCCTGCAATTTTCTTACTTGCTAGTGGAGATGCTGCCACTGCATTTTTTCATCCTACATTACCCAAACTCATCTCAACTGTTATAGTTTCAGCCATTGTTTTAGGCACTTCTGCGAATGCCCTTGTTTTACCACAGTTGAATCATTTACGTGCTTGGGGTACATTAACCCAATCCCATCTATTGACCCAAAAAACTATTTTTTTTAATTATAAATATATAAATAAAAAAAATTAGTGTGGGTACGGCAAGACTATGTCCAGCAGTACTTGGGTACGCTTGGATACGTCCCAGGATGTACCTAGATGTACCTGGGTACTACCGGGCGTACCTTGGGTCTACCCCCAGCGTACCATACCTGTCTTGCATACTGGGTACCGTACACAGCCATACCCATGCCCTGTAGGGTACATACCGGCTACCTAATTTAATACATAATTTCTATGCAAAAAGTGTTTATTTAATACCTAGTCTTTGCATTTTTTTTGCATGCAAAAGCTTTGCCTATGATTTTTAGTCTCGTCCGACGTACATGGGGATTTTGTCCTAACCCTGTGAAATGGAATGTTTAATTTAATTTTATGTACGTTATTTTGCAATACATACTTTAAATGTATCTTACCGGGGATGGCAATGAAAACATTTCTTAACTGGCAGCTTTTGGATTTTGACGTTTCCGGTACGTAATCAGAAGATGGCTAGAAGTCTTCCTAAACGAACAAAGCGCCAGCTAACTGCAATCCTGTAGGAGTCAATATACCTAATGCTTCAAATGCTGTGGGTGTTTTGCAAGAAATTGCCATAAAGTGTGGCACAAAGGTATAAGCTGGGTTTTGTCATTGCATCATTTGCTTTTTATAATGATTATTTTTGTATTTTGTTAGCCGCAACACACTGACTAATAAATTTATTCCATAAGGTAGTGTTCAAACTTCAATACAATCCCTTGGTATAGGGAGGAATTGACACATCAGAGCTCCAATTTACTGTTGAGGTCAGTCTAGTGTGTGCTTTATAGGAAAGGAGTGCATAATAGAGGAATTAATTCTAGTTCTATCACTCATGGAAGTTAAAATATGCTTTTCTGAAACATTTATGTTGTCAATACCAGTCTGCTTTGTAGAATGAATGCATAACAAGTGAATTGTTTAAAATTTCCAATAATGATTAATTTTGGTATAATAACTCTTTGAATTCAGGTTTTGTTCAGTGGAGAAAAAGTGGGTGCAGGGATAGGTAGAACCAAGAAGGAAGCACAACACCGAGCATCAGAAGACGCTCTTAGATACATGGCAAGTAAGTACTAAATTTTCTCATGTTAGCAATACATATAATTTTCCTATGGTATGCATGCATGTTTACCACAACTTATACATATTAAAGCAAATGGAATTAAGAAATCATAGTACATGATATAAGTTTGAATCTAAATTATGTTGGATATAGTTGACAAACTAAATTTATATGTCATAAAATATTAAGTAAGAAGGCAGGCCTATGTAGCTTGAGAATTCCGGTACTCCATTAATAATTGTTTCTATATACGTATAATATTTGTAGTATGAAGCCTGAATGTTGCACTATGCATCACTTGCCTTACTAAGTGCATATGCTTTCCACACAATTCAATAGAGATTCTGTCAACATTTACATTTATAGTTGTCTATAAGAAAAGGATATTGTTACAATCGTCAAGGTATATTCTTTCCATAGCTATACGTCACCAAATTCCATACGTTTTGGTCTTTGATCTTGGTACACCTTATACTGGTTACAAACCAATGTTGTCATACACGAATGGGGATGTTGTCATGCTCAATGTCTAGACAGTGCAGGAATGCTTTTAAGTTTAAGTTCATCAATGTGTTATACTTATCATATGCCCCCACTTGAGAATTTCCTATATCTTTAAGGTTCATTGATGAACCTTATGTGAAATCTCAATTCAACTCTAGCTTTATGCCTATTAAGGTTTGCTTTACCAATGTTATCAGTATGAATATTTGAAATTTCACTAATTTTTTTAAATTTTCCCTCATTCTGGTTAGTAGCCGTCCCCTAACAATAAGGCCTAACAAGATTGCGTCCCGGAAGTGTGTTTCCCTGTGCAAGGATGCCATTCCCGTCCTAAGGTGACTTGGAAGAAGTCACTAGTGTTTGTAATGTCCAAAATATCCCTATTCTAGAGCTATTTTGTGCAGCTTCCAAAGGGATCAATTTTGATCCATTTTTGTTGAAAAAGGTGCGGAACATGGTTTTTCAAATGTCATTGCCACTGAAATGTCAAAGAAGATAAATGTTCTGCAAGGCTGCAACTATCTACCAGAAACCACACGAACAAAGGATATGGAGATTGGGGGGGACTTGGGTGGATTTCCACGAAAATTAGTCTTCCACGACAAAATGTGAATACATGGGTCTCAAGTTGCTTAGTAGAGGCTGCGATGTGCGGAAGAGAAGTTTAGCCAGTGGCGTGGGTGAAAGCCTAACACCAATAAGTTTGGAAGCGAACAAGGTTTGAGTCCGCGGATACACTATCAGCTTAGTGTTCACGTGAACATTCTCAAGGATGCAATGGGTAGGGACATGACTCTTCATCAAACTCTAGAGGATTATAGAACTGAAAGTGCCGTCGAGGTATTTAAACTATATTCCTGCAATAGCAAGGAAGTGTTGAATTCAGAGACTTGGGGCAAATTTTTGGTAGTCTCCCGCGGTAAGATAGATTATAGAAAACATGGGTTTATGTCTTCAGGAGAGGCTGCAGAATGGATACAAAGGAGAAGCTGCTGAGTGTTGCGGAGCAAACGAGAGAAAGATACAAGCTACCAACATCTGGGAGCATCTTTTCAGAACACTATCCTGAGTAAAGTATCCGCGGGTTTCCAATGATACTGTAGGAAGTTCATCGGGTGGTCTAAGGCATCATAGATTCTATAGGCCGCGATGCATTGGGGAACAGTAGGTTATTTTTAGTCATCATAAGGCGTCAAAACACTATTACCATGTGTACAACAGGTATCCAAAGTTCTTTTAGAAGGCTGCGGAAGATCACAAAAGCTGTGAAAGAACACTATCCGATGGGTCTCTAAATCCGCGGGAGTTTGCAAAAATGGCCCGCAAATCAAGTAAAAGCCGCAAAGCGTCACACTATGATAGCCGCGGGACAATATGGGAAAAATGGTTTTTTTGCACTATAACTGTAATGATGCGGACCTCCAGAGATTGCGACAAACATCGGTGGTGTTGAAGATAAATATCTCCTTGAGGGCTATCTAATTTCTGATTACTAGTCCCAATGCTTTCAGATAATGCCCGAAAAGAAGGAATGCACTACAGGGTTTCAGAAAACGTAGAATAGTATCATTGCGCCCAGCATTGAACGTGTTAACTCAGTTTCATGGAAGATAGCAGGACATGCAATAGGACAAGAAATTGATAACCCTCTCCAATCTTTGGGAAGTTCAGACCTACATAACTACCTCATTTTGTACATCTAAAAAATGTACCAATCAGTTGACACCTTTCCTAGGGAAGCATGAAGTTTTTTGGTTGCAGAGACTTCTATGCAGCTCTTACTATCATAATTTTTTTGCAAGTAAACTAGCAATTTTTCTATCTTTTAAGAGATTAGTTTGCAAATATCAAAGCATTACTGTGCTCACAGTTGCCATAATGGAGCTATGGTTCAAATAATAGGGATCAGAGCAATTGCATTCTGCTTCTGTGGCATTGAAAGCACGATTTTCACACTCTAATGCCAATTGGTAATAGATGAATAGAAAAGGTTCCTATATTCCTATGAAGATCAGATTAATCTCCACAAAGCAATGTAGTAAAGGATGGTGGCAACGATGACAGAGTTCTTTCAGAGAATTAGTCATTAAGATGTGGACGCATATCAATAACATCAGTGATTCACTTGCATAAAAAGGCTCTGTGCAAGTTGAGGTTTCTGGTATAATACAGATAGGATCCATTTGCTTGCAACTAATTACTTCTAGATTATATTGCCAGCATCATACCACAATAAATTTTGTCCACATAGAAGCTGCTGACGAGCATAACAAAGTGGAGTATAGAAGAAAACAATGCAGAACTTTTGACCCCAGTAACATAGGAGTTGCTAAGACATTGTTTTCTGCCTGAAATATAACTTGCTGTGCTCACAGTTGTATCCTGGAGTTATGGTTTACAAGTTATACGACATCAGATCAATATGCTCTCTGCTTTTCTGTAGAGCATTCAAACATGGTAATGCTCTATGCCAATTCCAATGTGAAAGCTCTAAAATGATCCTATATTTCTCTAGATTGATTAACTCCATAGAGTGATGTAGTTGCAAGATGCCTTGGCCGCGATAAATGGAGAATTACACAATGTACCAAATTAGTACCATGGCATCCCAAGTTACATCCACAGCGAACTGTTCTATTCAGTTTGACAAGGTGGGTTTACACTAAGCTGTGCAAATATGCACCAACACCCCCTAGCTCAAGGGCAGTTTCTTGAAGTCAACTAGGACTATAATGTCCCTTTTCCCTCGCCCATGGCCTAAGGGCCAATGCGTGCCCTAACCCTAGTCACGCCCAAGGGGTTACAGGTTCACTATTTTGCTATTGGGTATGGGCATCTAATGGGTCCAGTTATTATTTTTTATTGACGTGGATCATAAAGTCACTTTTAAAAGGAGACTTAGATGTTATGTTTCATCATTGGGGCCACTTAAAGTACCTTTTTGGCGACTTGAGAGGACATGCATGGCATTAAATGTTATATTTCGTCATTAAGGTTATTTTATGGGCCTAGGCGCCTAGGAAGGGAAAAGAAACTTCAAGTTATTTTTAATAAGGCCCTCTTTTTGGGAAAGTGTGCCTTGAGTGGTTTTAGGGTTTCTTTGGCATGAAAAGGTTATAAAAGGAGGTGAGGGGTGAAAGGATTCATTCATACATACACTCATATTTTCTTTTCATGGTGCAACTGTTGTTTGCAACTTTTAGCTTCTGGAGTAAGATCCCACGGGAACCCTAGCTTCGGTGGTGAAAGATCCAACCCTAGCTAGCAGGGCATTCTTCGGTAGTGAAAGATCTACCCTAGCTTGTCATTTGGAGTGGATTTCAAGGCTGTTTTACAGAGGTATTTTCAGGATTTTCAGAATTAGGGTTTGAAGGGTTTTGAGAGTTTTGTGGAGATTTTCAGCCGGTTTTCGGATCAGACCTAGGGCAGCTATAGAAGAAGGATTCGGCATCATCTACAGAGGGTTTCACAAGGGTTTTGGCTGTTTTCCAAAGGGGGCGACTTGTTTGGGAATTTGCAGCCGTAATTTCTAGGGTTTCCAGCAGTCCTTTTTCAGATCTGAAGGTTGGATTTTACATTTTCTATGATATATGAATATTATATTCCTTTGTGTTTCTTCCATTTCCTTTGAGATTAATTTTTGTGCTGCCCTAGCTGTAATTTTCTGCATTGCGATTATGGCCTTAAAAGATGTATATAGGGAGCTCTTGAAGGACCTATTTAATTAGGAAATACAAAACTTGAAAAATATAAAACGATCAATGTTCAAAACATCCAATATACTTAAGATTTTACATTTCTATGATATACAAATAATGTACTCCTTTGTGTTTCATCCATTTCCTTTGAGATTAATTGTTGTGTTGCAATGGTGGCCATAAAAAGATGTATATAGGGAGCTCCTAAAGAACCTATTAATGAGATTGACTCTAACCTGCTAATGATAACTAAAGAGGTCAGTCCAATGGTTGGTTCTTGCATTCATGTTATCCAAAATCACCTTCTAATGCTCCTTAAGGATGCGGGAAGGAATCAATGTTGTGCCTTGAAAGTTTCTAGGAAAGGATGCTCTTTGAAACTTTACGCTATGCAATTTGTGAGTTACAAATTTTTTCTATTAGTATTGAAGATCACCTAAGATTTGATCTCATAAATAACTTGTATGGAGGCTCGGATATATGTCCAAATTTTTATTAATAACTTCTTTCCTTGGCCAATTGCGATGATCCCAAATAATTACCTCAAACATTCTTCATATCCTTGTGGTTTTCATGCCCTCCTAGTCTAGTCCTCAATAAAAGAGAAGTTTGTTTGAGTCAAAATTAAATTAAATTAAAAAAATTTAGAGCCCCCGACTACCCAATGGTATTGATACGTCTCGGGTACGTCTGAGTACGTCCCAGATTCATCAAAACGGATGTACTCGATGCATACCCATATGTACCCAAGACGTATCAATATTGTATTCAGGACGTATCCGTACCAAGTACGTATCCAAGGGGTACGGGAGGGTTGGGGGCGAGCCCTGGTAACATAGATTAAATATGTTGCATAATAGTTCACTACTGTTAATATACCACCATTTCAAATAAGAATATGTTCTAATGGCATACTCTTCCTAACCATATAAGCCTAACAAACACTGATCAACAAGTAAGAATACGATGCGTTGATACATTTTTAACAGGATGCCTCATTTATAGAAAGTAAGAGAGTAATTGTTTGCAGAAATATGTCCTTTCTAAGATAACAACCAAGGCATCAAAGAGAATAACGGCAAGCAAAATGAGTTCATGACCTATTCCAAGTTATCGATTTGGGTCCAGTTTCGGATACGGCGATTTCTTTTGGCCATGGATACGGCTTGGTTTGGCCTTACAAAAAATATTTTTAAAATACAGAAAATTCTAGCCTAATAAATAGGAAATTCTTCTTTTTGTGTTTCACTTAGCTTTTAGGATTTGAAAAGTGCTTTTTATTATTATTTTATATTTATTTTTTAGCAAAAACCAAAACGATTTAAAAAAGACATTTTTTGCCTTGGGCAGCCCGGTTTCACCTTGGTTTTCAGAAGAACCTGGGCGAATCCAGACAGAACGCATAAAAAACCAGCCCATACCCCATATCCAAGGGCATAAAGAGGTAGGGTCCTACTGCATGCCTAGGAGAATTGGTACCTTAGTATCCATTTAACAGAGTTTTCCTCAATTTAGGAACCTTCGTTTGGTAACTGGTTTAGTGGTCAAAGATTTATACAGTCTTTATACTGCAAAAGGAAGACAAAAATAATTTTGTGATGCAACAAAGCAACCCTTTCATAAGACTTTCCACTTACCATACAAGTGCCACTGTCTATTAAAGAAACAGAAATAACCATTATTACAAGGGGATGCATCCCCTAGATTTGGGTGACGTCCCGAACATCCTGAACATTTTGGGGACTTGGGGACTTAGAGGGGGCGTCCCATATTTTTAAAAAAAAAAATTTGACGTTTTTTCTTTTTAAAAGTTGTTAGTTTTACTATAAACATTGAATTATAATCTCAAAAGCTAAGTCACAGGGTTTGGCGAATTTCGGGAAAGAAGTTCGAAAATCGCCGAACTTTGGTCGTTGGCATTAAAAACGCAAATATTTGTTCATGTTCGGTGGCAAACCAAAACCCTAAACTCTAGCGATAAGTGTGACTATGTGAGTGTTGTGGCTTTCAAACTGAGATTTTTGAATCTGATTAAAGGGCCTACAAGTAGAGATTTCATAGTGGCAATTCCATTGACATTCATATCATGACATCTCTATTTATGGTTCATCATTCATCATTCGCCAAGACTCGAGAGCGATCAAATCATCACCCTTCACAGGTCCGCCATTTACAGCTTTTCTACTAAGAACTTGTTCAGGAGGAGGAGCCCTCATCGCTGACGAAGAAGTGGGTTTCCAAATATCTTTGGAATATTTAGCTTTTGCCCCTTTAGGTTACAATTTAGGTATTTAGTTTTTTTAATATTTTGATTTTTTTAATTTTAGTTTGCTTTATTATTAATTTTTTAGCTTTTCATTACTTTATACTTTATTTTATAGTTTAGTTATTTTAGTTAAAAAATCATTTTATTTTATTTCATTTTTTACTTTTTAATATTTTATAAAGTTTAAATTAACGATATTAAATAAATGATATAAAATATAAATTTACATTTATTAATATAAAATATATATTACATTTATAATTTAATCATATTTTTAATTTATGATATTTTAAATAAACATATTTTAAATTTTTTATTTTAATATTTATAATTTTATTTTATTTATAATAAATATTTAAAAATTTGTAAATTATAACAGTCAAATTTAATCACGATTTTTTTTCCAAATTTGATTATTGTCGAACTTAATTCGAATTTTATATTCGCCGAACTCGAATTCTAATACGAACCTTGTGACTTAGCTCAGAAGTACCTAAAATACATTAAATACCATTTAAATCCCAAATTTTCATTGAATAAAGTCAAAATATTTAAATATTATTTTAATAGCCATCCCAAAAACATGGGGAATTTTTTGTCGTCCCGGAAGCCCCATCTCGGTGCCTCCCATCTGCGAGACTTACAACGTAACTATGAAAATAACCTGTCTTAGTTTCCCACTCATGCAAAAGCCCAAACTTCAACCCAAGCAGCGATAGAGTTCATCAGATCCCCAAAAACTTATAAGGAATAAAGTATTCTGCAACTTTTCTTCAAATTGCACATCTTAGATAGCTTTTTCACCCTGCAATTGAGTCAAATCCCCCTTAATGAAACCAAGCAAGAAAGACTATATATATGATAAACCTAAAATCATAGTTGAAAATTATATTGCAAGAATCGCCCCTAAAACTTTTGACCCAAAAGGTTGAAACATGAGTTTGAGGTTGCAATAATCAATATATATAACGACATGTAACTTAGAGCTTATTTGAATTTTTTTTAAACCAAGATTGCATTGGTACGAAGGCATAGGAGTCCACATCAAAGAGTCACGGAGTTCTTGGTACAAATCTCTCAAATTTTGACCATGCTAGTAAGGGGTACATCATGTATGCATGTGTATTTTGTAACCTTTATCTTCAACATAGCCAATGTTATGTTGTAGGGTACACCAAATATTTCTCATAAAGACTTTATCCATACCATGGGTCTGCATGATCAGATCCAAGTACAAACAGGGAAAATCAAATTTCAAGGTATCCTTACCTTTAGTAGGTATTTATGTGCCAGTGCAAGATAGGGTGTAACAAGATAACCCAGTAAATATTGAGACATCTGAGTTGCACGCATTCATGTACATGTTGTCATTAATTAAAACAAATATCTAACTCCTCTTTATGTAGCTCTCCAATGAGCTTCCTCAAGAACAACAATCTGGAGCATCTATCAAAGCAAATGGACCTTTTAGACAGTTCAAACCTGTGTTTTATTTTTCAATTACCTTTATGCATTCATCTAAAGACTATAATTGTCTTTGTTTCCATTTGTTATAAATAACAATACTGCCATATAAAGTTTTAATGTCATTTTGTATTAGACAACTATCACGGTAAACATGCTAATAATGATGCTTGTCATGCAAATGCATGATGTTGACCTATGTTTCACAGGTACACATGCCCACCCCAGTCCCTAATTCCCCGTCCCAATGCTATTTTCCTATTCAAATAGCATTTGTAAGATTGTATGGGTACTTTTAGGCATCACCTTTTTGGCATCCTGTGTTTCCCCTTCCCCTCAGGAAGAGGACTTGTTGGAGCATAGGTCTAATAACCAAATTTTAAGCCAACATGAGATTTTGTTCAGAAGGTATCTTCATTCCTTGATAATTAGTTCACTCGTCATCACAGTTTTTGCCAGTTCGACGAACCATTTGTTTAGTGATGAACACACACTTATACTGAGAGGGGTGGTGAATTAGTATAAGATAATATTTTGTGGACTTATTCAAAAACTTAATAACAATCACACAAGATCTAACAATTATGAAACACAAGATTTACGTGGAAACCCTTTCAGGAGAAAACCACAGAGAAAACACTGTTTGGATCTACTGTCCAAATCCAGCCATAAAATAATAAGTCTTTTACAAAAATTTGTAGGCACCAACCCACTGGAGACACCAATCCCCACTGATTAGGAATTTGTAGGCACCAACCTATTAGAAACACCTATCCCCACCTCTAAGCACCAACCTATTGGAAACACCAATCCCCACCTCTAAGCACCAACTTAGCAAGAAACACCAATCTCTTCTCTTAGGAAGCACCAACCTCTAAAAAAACTTCTTCAATGGATGACAATTAAATAGATCTCCTTCACAAAAAATTTCCTTGACTGATCTCTAATTTTTCTCTCCTTCAGAAATCTGCTTGAGTTTGAACGATATATCTGTATTATTCCTCTCATACTTTCTTTTCAACTACATCTCCTCTTATACCTTCTCATGTCACTTCGAAGGGATGTGATTTCTCCCAAGGGACTCTTTATTTTCTTGGGTGCTAGACATGCGTCGGCCCATAATTTAAATATTAACACCAAAATAGAGGGGGGGTCGGCCAGCATTCTTCAATGACCATAAACTTTTTTTTAATGCTTTGGAATGGTGTGATCTACCCTTGAATAATGGAGATTCACAACTTATTTTGTTTGGACAGCGATTAGTGGTCTTTGGCCTTCAACAATCAGATAATAATTTCCTTTGATAGCAAATTCCTTTGACATCAATGACAATCCAACATTTAGATCACAATCTTGGTCCTTGAGCCATTCCTTTGATTCCTTGAATCTGATCGCTCCCCAATCCATGCGGCAAGTGCAATTCAGAATTAAGGGTCCAATTTTGCATTGCAGTTATCTATTTCACCATTTAATATGTAAAAGGCACAGGAAAGCTTTATAACCCCCTAGAATTCTCACTAACCAACCATAAGCAAGATTTCCAATCTCATAACTTTGCTACTACCAATTTATGATTGCAATGGATTTAAACCATAGTTACCTGAGACGGGGGGACGGAGGGACGGCGGGACGAGGAGGACTACAAAAAAATTCTAAATTTTGGGGACGGCAGGGTGGCGGCTAATTAAAAAATATATAAATATTTAAAATATAAAGATATAGTGACTAAATTATATAAATAAGATGAAATAAAACCATTTGAGATTTAAATAAGGTGAAACTTGAGCTCATAAACATCAAATACATTCCTTAATACTATAATATGAATATGTTAACATCATAAATTGAAAATTCATAATACATATTTGAATTTTGAATTTGAGACAAGCTGAAATTTTAAATATATTATAAAATATAAAAGTAAACCATTATAAATTACGATTGATCAAGTGACAATAGTTGATATTCATATCATTAATCTCATAGCCAAATACACCAACAATTGTCTATTGTCAATATTACAAAAAAAGAGGACGCTGCACAATATTGTCCTCATCAACCTGACTCGTCTCCTCGGGATCTACATCCCACCGTAATGCTAGGTTTTGTTTGTACTCAGGTGTCTTGCGATCCATAAGACGTAAAACACTGTGTAAAGCTACAAGCTTCTCCGCTCTTGCAGAGGTAAGCCTATTCCTCTTAATAAAGTGTATACAACCATATGTAGACCAATTCCTTTCAGAGGCAAAGGAGCTAGAAACTTGGGAAAGGAGGCGAATGACAAGTGGTCGCAACAGTCCTGGAAGCCCATACAGTCACCACCAATTCACTGGCTTCTCCTGTGCTATTGTTACCTTGTCTGTCTTTGCTGATGTTTTGTACCCATCAAGTTCAGTGAAGTCGAGCCACTCCAATCTAATCTGTGAAGTCTCCTGTGGAGTGTACATTTTTTTAAAGGCCTTCATAAGGCCCTTCTTCACCTCATCATCATCCAATGGGATAACTTTGTCTGGCCTGTCCACATACCATTTGGGATTCAATTCATATGTAGCCATACGAAGAGGAGTGTTTAACTTCTCCCATCTTTGTTGAATAATGGGCTGTATATGTTCATTATAGAACTTCAAAGTGGGGTCTCTCACCCGAATAGCTGCCTTCATTTGCCTAAGCATGATGTCAATGCACTCGTAGATTTCACCAAGATTGGGGCTGTTAGAATCCCCATATTTGATGACAGTAAAAAATGGAGCTATGATTGATATGATGTATTTCATATCAACCCAAAATGTTTCTCGCAACACCAATTCCTTCATTGTTTTCCCTTGATCTGTCTTGGACTCACACCACCTAGTCCAATCCTGTGTCATAATCATAATTTGCAGGGGCTCCTGCAACTCAGACATTCTCTCCAACAAAATAAAATAGGATGCAAAGCGGGTGTCAACTGGTTTCAAAAATTCCTTCTTCGAAAAATTTCGAAAAAGTGCCAATGATGTGTGGTGATTAGATATGAACTTCTGCACATCCCTTGCCTCAGTCACTATCTAGTTAACCCACTGAATCTTCCCTATGTCTTTCAATGCATTGTTCATGGCATGCACACAACATGGAGTCCAATAAATATGCCTATATTCTCGCTCCACTAGCTTGCCTGCTACTTTGCACACATAAGCTGCATCTGTGACAACCTGTACAACGTTTGAAGGTCCAACCTTCTCGATGACATTCTTCAAAACTTGATACTGAAACTAAGCATCTTTCCACTTCCCAGAACAATCAATTGCTCTCAAGAAGTATGGTCCATCTTTGCAAAAGACAATGATATTGATGAGAGGACGATGTCTAATATCTGTCAACCCATCCATAATAATGCTACATCCATGTGACATCCATGTCACCTGCATCTCCTCCATCAACAAATTAACCTTGGAATAGTTTTTATCCAAGATTGTCATCCTTAGTTTTGTGTCTCCAGGAGGCACATAACTTGTACCTGCTTTTGTAATAAGGAGAGCGAGTGGCATTAAATGGAATCCCAACATAGAAAAATTTCTCAATAGCATCATCTGCCTCTTCCCTTGCCTTTGAATCAAACATGTCAACAATTGAATTTGGGGCTGCCCCCATGGCCTTTCTCTTCCCTCTGCTTTCCACTTCTGACACTCCAAAACTAGAACCGGCCAGAGTATTACTATGTTTGCCAGCCAAAGTAGAACCACAAACTTTTGGCACGTTGTCTGTAGTATGTCCATTGAAGATTCTCACCATCTCAGCTCTTTGCTCTAGTGAAAGGCCCTTACAAGTGCCAAGCCCCCTTCCTGTAAGGTGAAACAAGTGTGCATTGGTCCTAGTGATACTGCCATGCCAAGTCAGTGGACATATGTTGCACTTCCATACTTTGTTCCCCCCTCGAGACTTGGAGATGTTGTTATCAATTATTTGGGCAAATTGTTGCAATGGCTTCTTCTTATCAAATGGTCCAATGGCAAATTTGGACAACATTTGAGAGGGGCAATTGGTAGCACTACCAACTAAACTACCAGTTGTCGCTGCCACTACATTTTGTGTCCCTTCCCCACTCTCCCCCATTGTAGCATCACCAACTCTTCCACGGCCACCTATCTCAACTTCCAGTTCAACCCTCTCCTACTCTGATTCATACTCATACTCAGAAGAACTCATGGTGATGATTGCTGCAATGAATTAAAAACAATCATAACTATATGATTGATTGATTATGTAATGAATTAATTTAAAAAAAAACGTAACCAATATGCATTTTTTTAAATCCTACAAACTATATGCGACGTGCGTGATTATATTGTGAATGTAGATGCAAATGCTAAAAAACAGCCCCTAAAAAATGCAAATATAATATAAATTTTAAATTAGAAATAAAATGTAATTAAAAATAAACCTAACCATTTAAATTTTACCACCAAACCCTATGCAAGATGCATTTTTTAAATCCCACAAACTATATGCATGATTGCATTATGAATGTAGATGCAAATGCTAAAAAACAACCCCTAAAAAATGCAAATATAATATAAATTTTAAAATAGAAATAAAAATGTAATTTAAAAAAAAACGTAACCATTTACAACCAAAACCTATGCAATATGCATTTTTTAAAATCCTACAAACTATATGCATGATTACATTGTGAATATAGATGCAAATGCTAAAAAACATCCCCTAAAAAATGCAAATATAATATAAATTTTAAAATAGAAATAAAAATGTAATTTAAAAAAAAAATGTAACCATTTACAACCAAACCCTATGCGATATGCATTTTTTAAAATCCTACAAACTACATGTATGATTACATTGTGAATGTAGATGCAAATGCTAAAAAACAGCCCCTAAAAATGCAAATATAAATTATAATCTAAATTTAAAAAACAATAAAATTTCACAAGTATTGTAAGAAAATAAAATTATAAATACCTCTTGCTCTTGCTCTCTCTCGCTCTTGCTCTTGCTCTCACTCTTGCTCTTGCTCTTGCTTTCACTCTTGCTCTTGCTCTTGCTATGTGTGAATATGAAATGAGCCCATAATGTAAATTTATAACATAAAATTGCACTTTTAGGGTTAGGGTTAGGTTAGTAATGTTGTTTTTATATTCTAAGTGATTTTCAATTAAAAAATATATAGTTTAGAGTGTTGTTTTTATGTTTTTTAATTGAAAAATGTGGTAGACAATGTGGGGGACGTCTGGACGTCCCCCCCCCCACATTTCCCCATCCCTAGGATGTTTCCCAGCCTCTTTAGATGTCCCCAGGGCGTTTCCCATCAAGCATGAACTGTACAAAATGTTTCCCACACGTCCCCAAGACGTCCGGGACGTCCTGGACGTGTCCAAAATTGGGGGGGGGGGTGCGTCCCCGCGTAACTATGGTATGACATAATAGGATAGATCCGAAGACTTGATAAATTTATGGCTAAAGATAAATGCAGAATCAGCGTATGTGTAGATAGCATTACAACTTACCATTTTTATTTGTTTGTTCGAAGTTTTGGTTCGAAAAAAATTAAAGAATGTGTAAGGATGAATTTAATATTAGGAGATTGTCTAATTGCGCCGAGAGTAGTCCCTGCAGTGGCATCCTTACACATATTCAAAAAAAATTATATGAAATAAAACTAAATATAAATAACAAAAAGAAAATAAATCAAATAGATACAAACGAAAAAGAAAAAGCAGAAAGGGAAAAGGCAGAGGAGGAACCGAGGAAAAAATTGAAGAGCCTAAAGAAATAAAAAGTAAGAGAAGTCTATCGTCCAATTAAGTAACAATAACAAAATGTGCGTTTTTGAATTTGTCTATCTTCGTACAAAACATCAACCATTTCGGACATGCACTTCCAACCAACATATTCACATTAATCACCAACTATAACTATAAAATCATGAAGTATTTTTTTAAATGTTGAATATATGTTTCATCTATTAACATAAAACAATATTTACAAGGGCTGTACATAAGAATAACTGTGCAACAGTATTTACAAGGAAGATTACAACTTAGTTCGTTAAGCAATCAAAAACACTCTTGGACTCTAATGTTTTTCCCATCTGGCATAGTAGAAAACCTTTAGCAAGTAATTGTGATCAAATTTCGCATTTCCAATAATGAAAAAAATCATCTAGAGTGCATACTTCGTTCTTGAAGACATAATTACATCTAAGCTTCTAGAGAATGAACAGGCATTAAGTTGTACACAATTCCAAATACTCCTAAAAGGGTGACGGATAAGAGCATTGGAATAACCCATCAAAACTGCCCGCCATATACGTGCCCTTGAAAAACGGCTTGTAGTTTGGATTGAACTAACTTCCAATATGATTTCGCCAAAGAACATTCCCACCAAATATGCTTAACATTTTCGATTTTTGAGCTATGAATCCAAATACCATTAGTAAGGCCACTCTTGGATAATTGAGCTTGAAGAAAACCCTTGATATATCACAAGCCAACCAAAAACTTGATGTTTATAATAGGCCCTTACTCTCCACACACTATGTGAACTCATACTGCTTATGCATATGAAGAAATCCATCTCGTGTTTAGAACAGGTGCAAGCGCTCGTTTTTGATGTAAAAAGTGATAAAGATAGTGTATATCATAGTGGGAAATCAGATATCCATAAAGCCATCACTAATCTCACCAAATAGGCCTGTGCATGTCCAGATTCATCTTAAATAAGTCCTCCTTAGGGATAAGATTCTGGATTTCCTTTATAGAAGATCAGTCCTTACAGAATAAACCATACTCACATGCTAATGATTGCCAATCCTTCTAGTTGCGTGTATTGCTGTTCCACAAATCCCTCTAGAAGAATATGGCTTTTTTTCCAAACCTATGCGTTTGGAAATGTGGGATAGTGGCTAGAGACATGTCCTGTAATTTCTAGGTCCATATAGGTTTGCTGGCCATAAGGTTTTTTTGACAACCAAAAACTTTCAAAGTGACCAAAGGGTTCAATTTTTTTTGCCAGGCTGTCCAGATGACTTTTAATGGGAAATTTAGTTGTATCAACAATGATATTAAAAAAGCCAAAGGAGCGTACGATCTTGCTCAAATGACGGGCTGCTAATAACTGGTGCCACATGCAAATCTGCCATGAAGAACCCTTCGAACTACGGATCACCCATTTGGCTGCAATAATGCATCCTTTTGTGACAATATCTCTTAAAGTCAACCCTCCTCTTTTGGCTTATACCAACATACTTTGAGGAGAGATACGTTCTAAAAATTTGTTTGAGACCAAGAAATTGAGATTTGGATGGTAGCCAACATGAAACATAATAAACATGGGATTCTTGAAGAATTCTGCTCACCACAGTTAATCCACTTGCAAAGGAGAGAATTTGTCTGAATTCTTTGAAGAACCCACTCCCACATGCTCACCGAAGAAATATTCAATCCACAAGGAATGCCTAAATATTTTACAATAGTTTTAGGTGAAACAAATGGCGACTTAGGTGAAATCCAGTAAGGTACATTATTCCAACCAACAAGCCAATATTTGTTTATTTAGAAAATTTATTGAAAATATGAGTCACAGGTCAAGGACATCTATGTGGCATGAGAATGTCATAAGAGTTACAAATCAGTTTGTCATAGATGTCATAATGAAGTTTCAATGAATCTTGTCATTGGAGTTGCAAGGAATAAATGAGGGAGTTACAATGTGTCTTAGGCGTTATAAGGAATACAATAATAAATGGTGCATTTGGGTTGTTAAAACACAAAAGTCGCTTTTGGATTTTGCCGAGTATTTATCTAAGGTTTGCAGAGGTCTCTATCATGGTCGCAGTCGTGGTTCAAGTTAAAGTTGTGGTGGAAGTCGAAGTTGCTGTGGTCGTTGTGTCGAAGTTCTCCCCCACGCAAGCTCCATACCAATCGTTGTGGTTGCTATGTCAAAGTCGTGCCAGTTTGCGGCGGTCAACACATCCAATCTAGGGGGTAGAGGTCGAGCAAAAGGAAGTGTGGAGCGGTGGTGAAACCAGGTATGTCCATTTCTCATTTTTTTACTCTCTTTCTTTATGTTTATGTTTTATTTGGATACAATTAGGTTTTATTTAGCTTTTTTGATTTTATATAGTTTATTATTTATTGTAATGTTTTCTTTGTTTTCTTTTATAATAGTTTATATTGTTTATTATTTTATAATAGCTTATATATATTATTATTTATTATAATGTTTTCTTTTATAAATTGTTCATAATATTAATTAATAATTAAATTAGTAGTTATTATTATTTATAATAGTTTAACTTTATATAGTTTATTATTTTATAATAGTTAACTATTGGAATTGTCCTTTATATAAAAATAAAATAAAGAGAGTTACATTAGCAGGGGCAACCGGAAAAATCTCACGGTACCACAAACAAGCCACGAAGGCAACACAAACCGCCAAAAAGGCAATCATAAAAGGCCAAACTACCAAGACCTTGACACGGGCCCAAAACAAGTGGGAAAAGAAAATGGTGTAAAAACACCCAACGCCGCAGCAGACCGAGTAATAGGAATATCAAAGCACCTCTTCGTCTCCTTAGACCTTATATCAACAATCCAGTTCGTTGGCTGGGAAGCCAAATCCTGCGGAGGATCAAGGCGAGGACTATCCTGATTGGGGTCAGAATCAGAAGAATTTGACATGTGAGATTGCTTGACAAAACCTCCAACAGGGTGAACCTCCACACATAAACTTTGAATTTTTGGGGTGAGAACATTCTTTGACTTAATGCATTGTAGAAGGTTGCCAACCTTTAGGCCGTGAAGAAACCCCTCCATTCTTTTTTTTATTCTGGATGAATGATAGTGGGCAGGCCTCACGAAGGTGGGTAGTTTATTATTTTATAACCGTTTATAATATTAAACTTTATATAGTTTATTATTTTATAACAGTTTATAAAAATATATATAAACAATTTAGTATTTATTATAATGTTTTCTTTTATAATTTGTTGATAATATTACTAATAAATTATTAATAATTAAATAAATAAGTAATTATTATTTTTTATTTTTGAGTTATCAATTTATTTTTATTTACGATTCATAATTTTTTTATTTATATTTTATTACATGTTACAAATGGACAAGTAAATTTTACTTTTTAAATAAAGTATTTATTTTTTATTTTTTTCATTTTATTTTTAAATATTAATTCACATGTTCTCTTCAATATGTTCTCTTTATTTTATTTTAACCTTTTATCATTTATTAGTTTTTTTGCAGGAAGGGTACCTTATCAACAACACCATGGCAAGTCGTGTGTTGGAGATGAAATACATTGTCCAACGAGACAATAATCCTAGAAATATGAGATGCAGACTATGTAATTCAAATATCACGGGCACACAAGGGTTCGTAGTCATTATATTGGGGGGTGAGATGTAAAGACTTGCCCAGTAATAAAAGAGGAAGGGAAGGAAAGTATGCTGAATTTGTTAATCGAATTCGAAGCAAATTTGAATTGAAGACACTTGCAACAGCATCAATTTCAAAAAGTGCCAAAATCCAAAGCAATATGCCACAGATTGGCTCTTTTAGTAGCTTACCTCCATCAAAATTTGCCCAAGGATGTAAAAGTGCACAGGGGATATCTCAAGGTTCATTGAAATCGTTGTGGAAGCCACAAGAAAAGCATGATGTTGACAAATTGGTGGCTCGGTTTTTTATACGAATGCTATCCCTTTCAATGTTGTTTGAAATCCCCATACAAAAGCTTGGGTAGAGGGGATTCCGAGTTTTGGGAAAGGTTATACAATACTATATTTTGAAATCCTTAGAACTTCTCTGCTAGAAGAGGAGGTGTCATCAATATGTAGCGAACTAGATAATATGAAAACGAATTGGAGAAAATCAGGGTACATTGTAGTAAGTGATGGGTGGTCTGATACAAAACGAAGGCCACTAAACATTCTGACACAATGTTCAAAAAGTGCTATGTTTACCAAATCAATTGATACAAAGGAGGTAAAGACTACAAATTTCATTTTCAAATGCATTAAATCTGCCATTCTAGATATTGAAGAAGAATATGTAGTCTAAGTTATTACAGATAATGCAACAAATTGTAAAGCAGCAGGTGAACTTCTTATGGCCAGGTTTCCTCATCTGTTTTGGACCCCATGTGCAAATCATGTTTTAGATCTTTTGCTTGAAGATCTAACAAAGTTAGAGTGGGTAAATAATGTTATTAGAGTAAGGAAACAAATTTGCATCTAATTTTATCCCTTTGTAGTGAGGTGGAGGAGAGGACAACCCTGAGAAAAGTTGCGAGTGAAGAATGAGTACAATCTAAGCTTTCTAAGGAAAGCCTTGAGATAATCATCTTAGGAAGTTCATTTTGGGAGATCGTTGAGAAGGCCTTAAACGTTTTTGAGCCACTTGTTCAATTGTTGAGATTGGCTGAGGGCATGAAACCTTGCATTAGCTTTGGCGTATGAGGGTATGGAGCAAGCAAAGGAACAAATAACAAATTACTTGCAAATGATTCTTAAGTTCAATGAATATGGGACATTGTGGACATATGTTAGGACATGCTACATCGCCCTATCCTTGTAACGAGGTGCTATTTGAATCCTAAGCTTATAGAGGTGAATCATGATGCAGATGAAGAGGTAAATAACAATGTATTGGAAACTATAAACATGTTGGTTCGTGATGATGATGAGAAGGCTAAGGTGAGAAGGAAACTCACTATATTAAAGAACTAAGAGGGCATGTTTTCTTGTAAGGAGGCACAAGAAGACATCCACTGCATGGATCCCCATTTATGGTGGTAGACTTATGGTTCTTCTACTTCAGAGCTTCAAAAGTTTGTTTGTGCGTTTCCACCGCCAGTGTGCCAGTGCTTCAACATGCGAAAGAAATTGGATTACACATGATTTGATCCACACCAACAAGAGGAATTGACAAGGAGTTAAAAAACTCTCAGATCTTGTGTTTGTCCAGAGCAATTTGTGTTTACTTGGAGAACAATCTTGCAAAAAAAAATGGTGAGTCTCACTTTGGAGAATCATCCTTTGAAGAAATTAAAGAAATCATTGATAGTGATTATGAACATGGATTAAATGATGGTGTTCGTGCTATTTGTGATTTTGAAGAAGGTTTTGATGTTGCAAATGTTTAAAACTTTTAAGTTTCATTTCAGCGTGGAGCTAGGCTCAAAACCATGCCTCTCTTTTTAACTTGATAAAAATTTTGAACTCTTGCATTTCTCAATTCTACAAACTTGAATTTTATGTTTTTATGATGATGATGGTGATGGAAGATGGATATTTTTTTGTATGATTTGTCTATATATAATAATATAAGTATACAATAATATGAATATATAATAATATAAGTATATATATTCTGAACTGGATTTTTTTGAGAACTTTCGGATTTTCATATTTTTCCACCCTTCCGAACTTAATGAGATTTTTGAACCTGGTAACTATGCTCGCAACAACTCTAGAGGAAATGGAAAAAGTGTCCAAACACTCCTTGGCTCCCTCAATAATGTTTGGAGTTGCTTGAATATATAGAAAAGTCATTAGCAAAGTGATTGTTAAACATTTGGCACTCATCAGGAAAACAAATACTATGATCCCTTCCTTGAGTTCAAGCAACTTCTAGGAGATAACCAAGAGTATCAGTCGTAAGGACATAAAGATATGGTGCAAGCGGGAAACACTGTCTTATGGAATGATGAAACATAATATGTAGGGAAAGTACATTGTTAACAACCACAAAAGAAAATAAAGTGCGCACCATCATTACAAACTATTAGCTAAAGCTAAGAGCAATTAGCATTTTTGAAATGAATGCCCAATCCATTCGATCTTATGCTTTATCAAAGTCTATCTTGAGGAAGAGTATTTGCTTTGTAGCCTCACTAGCCCACTCCATAGCTTCCCAAGAAGATAAAATCATGTTTAGAATGAAATGACCTTTATCAAAACAAGTTCACTCCTTACGGACTATCTTGCAAGCAATGCTCCTTACTCTAAGTGTTAAATCCTAGGCAATGATCTTATACACAACAATCAACAAGGTATTAGGCCGACATCCACTTATAGTGTCCCTAGCTGTTGATTTAGGGATTAACTTGATTAATCTCTGATTTAGGATTTTTAATAAAGTGCCTAAAACGAATATTTCAGCTGCTAAACAACTAAAATCATCACCAACAATATTCCACATTTCTTTGTAGAACTCACATGGTAATCCATCAAGTCCAGGTGATTTGCCATTGTGCATTGAAGGAAGAGCAGTATACAGTTCTTTGTTGGAAAATTCAGCATTGATTTTCGTGTGATCACTAGTTGTCACCTTATTCGGGATCACTTGGACGCATGCATTCTGAGTAGCCATGACTTTGGGCGAGATTGAATAAGGTGAAATAATCTTTTGAAAGTGTTGATGAAACAAATTTATGATTCCTTCTAGATCTTCTAAAGAGCCATCCGCCCTACAAAGTCCAAGAACTTTTCTAGAAGATACTTTCTACTTTAAGTAATAAATAGAAGAATTTAAAACCCTCATCACGCTCCCAAAGCCATAGGAGACGTGCCCAAATCAGAGCACCCCTTGCCACATATTCCTCTTGCTTGTGAATGATTTCTTCTAAACGAGCAATGTCTTCTTGCATTATGAAGATTTTCTTCTAATAGGACCAGGGCTGATTCTAAGCTTGTACTTGGCTTCTTGAACAACACGTTTGATCCTTCCATAAATTTAATACATCTATGAACAATTGACTCTAACCACAGTATGCAACCTTTGGTACAATTTGGTTGTGGTACTAGATTCTACACACGATGAACCAATGCACGGAAATCTGAAGATTGTAGATGTGACACATTTAATTCGAATAAGGAAGAATGTTTCTTCTCTTTAGAATGATCCAATAGAAAGGGAAGTTCTAATAGGCAGATGATCTAAACCAGCTTCACCGATTAACATCTCAACAGGACGTGAAGGGCCTAAAAAGAGGTCTCTTGGCCCATAAAAACGGTCCAATCTAGCTTGAGTACTTTCCGTTCCTCTTTGAAATTTGCACCATGTATACCAACCAGCTCTCGTTAAAATTTTCTTTCCCCGATTCAGATAAAAAATTTGGAGGGAACTCTTACATTTAGCCTTATGCTATTTTTCAGAACTATAAACAATAGAACCTGCACCACCCACGTGATCTTCTTCCCATTTTGTTAGAATATGTGGAGAGAGAAAGAATAAAAAAAATAGAATGTACAAAGATGGAACGATGAGAAATCAGAATGCACACATTATTCATTGTGTTTCTGTGCTTTTATTATGTGAAAGATGGTTACAAAACGATTGAAGTAGTTAATACTGTATATTAGTTAACACTTAACTAATATTAATATAACATTAATAAATAAGCCTTATATTTTAATACCCCCTCTTAAGGCTTACTCTATAGAACATACTGAGAAAAGACTAAATTCACAAAACTAAACATGGCCATGCATTCTTCAGAAGCTTTCCCTTTTTAAAACAATGCTTTGACCAGGTAGAGCTCCATCAAGTTGCCTCCCTAACTTTCGTAAAGGTGTAGTTCTTGAGTTCCTAGATTCCACCTCCCCAAACTCCCGAATTACAAAATATTCCGAATTGTTGGACAACCATCCATATTGAGCCATCCACAAGCTCCATCAAATTGTCTCATGACCCTCATAATGGTAAATTCATGAGATTCACATACTTGCGAACTAATTGGACAACCATCCATGCCGAGTTTCACATACACTGGATTCCTTCATGTCTTCAAAGTGATGGGATTCTTGTAAAATACGCATTCTCTATCAGTGAGTTATCACTTTCAGCATTTGGTGGATTTTCAACAATGGCTACATTAACTTTTTTGATTTGTCTTGGAATTTTCCCATCATCTTTTTCTTTACGATCTTATCCATCTCTTGAAAAATATTTCGTTCAATAACTTGAAAATATAAACTTTCTTCACAATTCTTTATCATTGGTTCCGAGAGTAACACCGTCAATTTATAGCCAAATAAAAGCCCTAGTTCGTGATTTGAAAAAAGAAATAGGATTTCCGTGCATGCCCTAAATGATTGTATGTTTGCCCTTTTTCGACTGTATGTTGCATCTCTTGAAATTATGTAAAAATCTATAAAACGCTTCTGTGACTTTATTATCTTTTGACTCGCTGCTTTTTTGTGCCCTAGATTATATTTGTATTTGTGCTGAAAAACGACTGTATTTATTTGCAATTCGCGACTGTAAAAAGAGACCCCTTCGACTGGTAAAACAATAAATACCTTTTGATCACGACTGTAAAATAATAGCAAATGCCCTTTGATCTGTAACGCAAGTGAATGAAACAGGTCTACCAGGTCTTCCGCGATTGTGCCCTTCAATTCCATGACTTTATTCTGCCTGAAAATGTTCCTGTCCATGACTTTGGCTCCGCGACTGTATTCTGCCTTTGAAAATCAAAATGAAAATCTTTTGATTTCCTTCGATTCAAACTTCGTGCGTTAATGCGATTGATCTTCTTCCCTTCTTTCTTTCCTCACTTACCTTGCGCTGATAACAACGTTAGAATATGCGGAGAGAGAAAGAATAGAATGTACAAAGATGGAATTGAAGAAAACTATAATGCACACATTATTCCTTGTTGTCCATCCATCCTTCTATTATGTTAAAGATTGCTACAACAAATTGGTTGAAGTAGTTACAAGCGTTTATTAGTTAACATCTAACTAATACCAATATAACATTAATAAATAAGCCTTGTATTTTAATACCCCCTCTTAAGGCTTACTCTATAGAACATACTGAGAAAAGACTGAATTCACAAAACTAAACATGGCCATGCATTCTGCAGAAGCTTTCCCTTTTGAAAACAATGCTTTGACCAAGTAGAGCTCCATCAAGTTGCCTCCCTGACCCTCGTAAAGGTGTAGTTCCTGAGTTCCTGGATTCCACCTCCCCGAACTCCCGAATTACAGAATATTCCGAATTGTTGGACAACCATCCATACTGAGCCATCCACAAGCTCCATCAAGTTGTCTCATGACCCTCATAAGGGTAAATTCCCATGAGATTCACATAGACTCCCGAACTAATCTGGACAACCATCCATACCAAGTTTCACATACACTAGATTCCTTTATGTCTTCAAAGTGTTGCAGATCCTTTTAAAATACACATTCTCTATCCGTGAGTTCATCACTTGTCAACATCCGATGGATTTCCAACAATGGCTACATTAACTGATTGGTGATTTGTCTTGTAATTTTCCCTTCATCTTTTTCTTTATGATCTTATCTGTCTCGTGAAAAATATTTTGCTCAATAACTTGATAATATTAACTTTTTTTCACAATTATTTATCGTTGGTCTCCAAGAGTAACACAATCCATTCATGGCCAAATAAAAATCCCTAGTTCGTGATTTGCAACAAAAAATAGGATTTCCGTGCATGCCCTAAATGATTGTATGTTTGCCCTTTTTCGACTGGATTTTGCAAGCCCTTGAAATTCTGTAAAAATCTATAAAACCCTTCCGTGACTTTATTATCTTTTGAAATTGCTGCTATTTTGTGCTCTAGATTATATTTGTATTATGTGCTGAAAAACGACTGTATTTATTTGCAACTCGCGACCTGTATTAGGGAGACCCCTTCGACTGGTAAAACAATAAATACCTTTTGATCACGACTGTAAAATAATAGCCCTTGCACGTGTGATGTGTATATTCAAGTGATTATTCAAATCAGCTTTACACAACTCGTTCCGCGATTAGGGAGAGATTAAATTCCACAATTTTATTCTGACTGAAAACGTTCCTGTCCACGACTGTGGCTCCGCAACTGTATTCTTCCTTTTTGCAAACTGTAACAGCAAAAATCAATGGATTTCCTTCGATTCAAACTTCGTGCGTTAATGCGATTGATCTTCTTCCCTTCTTTCTTTCCTCACTTACCTTGCGCTGATAACAACGTTAGAATATGCGGAGAGAGAAAGAATAGAATGTACAAAGATGGAATGAAGAGAAACTAGAATGCACACATTATTCATTATGTATCCATCCTTCTATTATGTGAAAGATGCTTACAAATTGGTTGAAGTAGTTACAAGCGTTTATTAGTTAACATCTAACTAATACCAATATAACATTAATAAATAAGCCTTGTATTTTAATACCAAAGATAACTCACTTTTTTGTTTTCACCCCCTTGGATCATTCTTTTCACTCAACACTAGGCTTTCGTTTACTTATTTTCTCAAGTATAGCCATTCACCATGTTACCAAATGTTGAACAGAAATGTGACACTTGGTTGAATCATAATCATCTTTGTTCAAAAGCCCAAACTTGCCCCAAACAATACCATCATTTGGGCATGACATTATTGCATTCAGGGTCCAAAAGTTTGATTGACCTTCTCCACATTATTTCCTTTCATCACAATGTAATGTCCTTTCATCTCAAATATCAACACCTCCTCTGGTACCTTGAGAGTGCTTTGAATGACAAGACACTGTCTCAAATCCAAGATTGGTTCATTCTGAATTTATCCACTATACAATAGCAATGTTGAAGGAGTATGTTTTCTCGTTCCAAAGACTTCATATTTTCGGCACATTAACCTTATGGAACACATGATGAAGCAATCTACTATGTACCACTTTTGATAGTGATCCCTCTAACTATCTACATGTGAACTGCTATTAAAGAGCTTGATTCTTGGAAGAGAATGTCCATCCATTCCCAACGCAATCCCGAATATGTTACTGACCACTAAAGCTGAAACATTATTATATGGTGGAAGAGAGACACCCTCCATAAAGAATTGAGAATGAGTTGAACTCTGAGTTAGCTTGTGTTTTTCCATTCGCTCAGGAGGCAAAACCTCCTTCTGTTTGTTGGATCTCACTCAACAACCCTTATAAAAATCTGCTGCTGAGGATGGGAAATTGCAATGCTCCTATGTGCTATCAAAATGACCTTAGGTTGTGTGGTAACAATCCCATCTGTTTGGGTCAGATTCTGTTTCCCATCTCCATTGGATGTAACCTTTTGTTTGGGCTGGGACTGGCTTTGACTCGTAATAAATTTCCTTTTAGTTTCCTTATCCAAAGACTAGAGTTCATACCCTCGTATTTAGCAGTATGAGTAATTCGCTACATCTTAAGAAATATTGGATGAAGAGTGGCACAAAAGGCAGTGCCGAATAAAAGGATCTTGTGCTTGGAAAGCGAAGCAAGCATTTGGACAGTTCATATAACGTACTTTTTGATGATGGACCCCATCTATTGTCATGACTGAAATAGAAGGGGAAAGTTTCTTTTTTAAATCCACTTTAACACAAACCCTTGGATTGGGACAAAAAGAGTTCCGTTTACCATTTGGAATGAAGAACTTACCAAAGTGATTAGCAAAAAGATCCACATTTGGCTGTAAATCTGGAGGTAGCGTTGGAAACTCCAGCCATAGTGGATAATTAGCTTGTTCATTATGAAATGTCCCTCTTTCTAAAATAACCTGTCCAACACCCTTAGCCCAATTTGGTTTCCCGACGGCTAAGGGATGAATAAAGGGGAACTTTAGTCTTAATAAATTATTATAAAGTGCATTAAAAAAACACTTATATTAATTTATTATAGGATAAATAAAAAATAATGAAAGGGAAAAAGTCACTTTCTAATATTTATTTCCTCCTAGAGAAAATGCGACCCACATGGTGGATAAATCGAAGTGAAAACATAATTAAATGTGGAAGGAGGAAGCTGATTGGTGGTTGGGGGTGGCTATTTAGCCAAGTTTATGTATAAAAGCAAGTCGACTTGCTTGAAGATGCATCACTTTTATTTTATAAAAAATCAGATTTTTGATGCGAGCTTGTGAAGCTTTACATAACAATTTCTAAGGACAAAAACCCCTGGAAATTACCTCTTGAGGACGAAAATCCTCTTGAGGTCCAGAAGGAGAATGCAAACTCTTCTTCTATTGGTGTTTTCTAGCAGTGTTTGAAGGCTTTGTGATGCAGATCTGAACAAGGGTTTGAAGGAGAAGATTTGTTGTATCTCTTCTTTGTTTCCAGCTTGTTCTAGGTCGAGTGACCTACTTAGAGGACTGATTGGAGGTGTTTGGAGCTGATAAAAATCAGATCTAGGTTGTTGCTCCAATTGCTGTTTTATAGTCATCCAATCAACCATTTTGGAGTGAATTTTGGCTCTAAGACAATGTACTTTCCAGCTGTGTCTGAGGACAAGTGTATCCAGATTTTCAATAAATAAATCAGCCTTCAATTGGATCTAAAATTGGTATTTTCCTTGTGTACTCACTTTATAAAAATTAGCTGGTCCATTTTGGTTATAAAAAGTGTTGTTTTCATTCAGTTTTGTGTGGTTTACATATCCTAGGCAAGTGGCATTTTCTGGGTTAATTTCAGATCTGCAACTTTATAAAATTTTTAGGTTGCATTCTAAGTTCAGATTTGGGGCAAATCCATTGTAAGTGTTTATAAGTCCTTTGGGGATATTACACATTATCATCATTTTTGAAATTTCCTTGCCATGATTGAACATATGCAAGAGAGCCTCCAATATTCCAAGTCTCATATTGTAAAACCCGCCAGGCAGCCATGTCCGAATTGAACATCAGGCATACATATTTAGAACTGAGTCTCCAGTAGGAGTTCGAAGAAATGCCTTTTGCTTCTGAGTTAAGTGAGCACCATCTATTGAATGATTCTTTGTCTAGCATTTGATGAAGAAAGTAAAGAATGACACCTTGATGTTCCAAATTTTGTATGCAATCTGTTTACTCCTTATTGCTGGCCAAGTGGAAGCTGAATTCATCGTCTATTCCTTGGTTAAGATCTTGTTCTATAGTATTCGTAACATCTGTGCCTGAATCAGGGTTAGGTGAACAAGGGCCTGTCATACTAGCTGGAGCAGAGAACAAACCACCAACTAGGGGTGGGGCATCTTAATGAGAAGAAGACATTATTAACATTGTAAATCCCTACATACTGGCTATCGATGGACATTGAAGCTGCACCCTGTGCACCTAACTGATCATCCTCTTGCAAAATTATTAAGTTTTTTAATATAAAAATCCGAAAAAAGTTTAGAGAATGCCAGAAAAAAGGAAGTCAACAAAATATTTGAATAGAATAGTTTTCTCCTCAATTCAAAAGATTCATTTCCAAAGACATAAACATTCCAATAATTTTTTCAATCTACAATTGCCCAAAAAAATCACTTCGAAAATTGTGATATTTGGCATATGGATTTTGAGCCAAGCAAGCCTAGAACAGCTCAAATTCTAATCGTCAGTTTTGTTTCATTGATGGGACGTAACACCTTGTCAAGTCTTAAATACAGAGGACTTTGCGTATAAATTATTGGGAAAAATTCAAATGATATTGAATCGTTAGAATAGCTTCCCTTAAGTCTTTGCACCCTTCACTTTCCTAGGAAAGGAATCTATTGCACTCGAATCAAAATTTGATTCTTTTTTAAGCTCAACTATTTATGGTCGAATAAAATGTCGTGCATTTGATGCAGAATTTGACTGAATGGAGATCATATGGTATAGTCTATTGAATTAGGGAAGCTCTTAAGATCACAACATGCTCCCCTAAGTCTATATATGGTGACCCCCTATCCTTATGGGGTCCTACACTCCGCTCTCTTGATATGGGGGTGGGGGGAAGGCAATGGGGGCGCCCTTGTTGGTAAATAGTGTGCTGCTATATTTCAGTGGGATCGGCTAGATCGACATATCTATATCTATATATTGCGTTTGCATGCTCATTTTTCCGATGGATTGAAAGTTCTGATAGGCTCATATATAGATAGGGCTCCTGATTTGAGGCACCCTTTATTCAAGGATGCTTCCAGTCATTTTACATATCTATATGGGACCACCCGCTGTCCTTGTTTCATTGGGGAACCTTCAAAGTTTGATTTCCAAAAAGCAATCGTTCGATTCATTAGGAGGAAATTGCCTTATTTTATGAAGGTTTTTCTTTTAACAAAGAAATTAAAATTTATTAATATAAAAAATAAGTGCTTGTTTTCTCAATGAGTGAAATTTACTACTTTTTTTGGTAGATCGAGGAATTGAAAGCCCAATGACTTGGAGTGGTGTGCATTAATCTACCTCCTTGATTATCAGCCATAGGGGGAGCTCCCCTATAATGTCGGGGCAAGCTAGGAGTACCCAGTCTCGCTTGCCAATTTGAGTCGAAAATCAAACACGAGGCTTGGGTGATCTAATTCGTTTCCCTCATTCACTAGAACCAACCCCTAGGGTTGAGTAAACTTACACTTTTTATTTCAATTAAGGAGGAATATTTCAGCAAGTAACAAAATATTCATTACAAGTAGATTGAAGAACCTATGAATAGAAATTTCTTAGAGTTCTTTGTCAACTTTCCATAACTTTTTGTATTGTCTCAATAAGATACTAGGTGCAAAAGTTAAGGTTGTTTCACCAAAAGAGTATTTTCTGTCCTTTGATTGAATGATTGAATCTTGCATACAATAGAGAAATAGTACAATCTTCAAAAACAAACATTTAATAAATGGTATACAAAATGACTTCTTAAATGAGCATTTGAAAATGGACAAATCTCACGAGGATCTTTACCAGTATTTTTTCTTATCTCCTCGAGGACTATTCAGAAAAGGTCCTAAAATTATTTTATAATTGTAATTTAGATGACAAGTACAATTTTATCTGCTAATATTTGGCAAAATTGCCATGTAGGTGTTAATTGATTGGCTATTCTTGGCTTTCTCAAAAAACTTATAATTAACCGATTAATTAATTTTAACATTCAAAGCAAAAATATACTTTTGTTGACACAAAGTTGATCGACTAAATTTTTCCTTATTGAGTCAATCAACATAACCACACATGCTATTTGTATGCATACATAACAAGTACGAATTATTTTGGGTCGATTGTCACAATTCCTTGCCAACTCAATGAGTGTGTTTGGAAAACTATGGAAAGTAAATGTAAATTTCGAGAGAATAAGAAATACAAAAATGAAAACCATTTTCAAAGATGAAAATAATAAGGTAGATAGCATTTCCCAATTCCATTATCTATCGTGGTGGTGCATGTTTACGAGACACGAGGGACAAATTTAGTTAGTGTTGCTAATTTTAGTTGTTGACATTGATCAATATAGTTCTAATTCTAGAGGACAATTTGATGCGTGAAATCTTGCAGGGAAATTTATATTATCTTGTTAAAGAATAAAATTAAGTTTGAGTGATTTTATTTGTGATCTATTTATATATGCAATGTATATACCCTTTTTATTTTAGGGTTTCAAAATTTCATTTATATTAAATCATTTTTAAATAAATGTGTTTATTATATTTTTGGTGTCCCTAAGATTTCACCCTAAAATCTGGGACCACCCCTTTTAAAAATTTTCTTTCTTTTTAAAATAATGGGTCATTTTGTGTTTGTTTTGCCTACAGTTTGCATTGTTCTAAGGTATCCCCAGAGAGTCATAAAAGTCAAATTGCCCAAATACCCACATGTTAAAACTCACTCTATCCCTTCGCCAGGTTTTTGTCTGAGAGAATTTTATTTATTTATTTATTAAATAAATACAGTTCTTTTAAAAATAGATTGAGCTAAAATTGGAGGATTTAGGTTATATAAAGCACTTCACCCCATCATTATTACCATAGAACATTCACCTGGGGGAAAGAATTTTTGCAGACCAGCTAATCAGAATTTTTTTTCGAGCAATTGCCCGCAGCTTCTTTCAGGTTTTGTTTTTATTTTTGTTTTTGTCTTTCTCCGTTTTCCCGTTCGAAAATTCACCGTAGCCTATCCATTCTTCCTGCCAGACCTCTTCCCAGGCCTAGGGTTTTGAAAAGTTATCCAATATTTTTAATTACTAATTTGTCAAAAGGTGATCAGAGATCAAGATTCTTTCAGGAGGTTGCAAGAAGTTGCTTGGTCCAAAAAGGTGCAAAAATGGATTTTATGAAAATAAGAAAAATATTGCCATCAATGCGTAGAGCTTGAGAAAATATGCACTTTTAGAGAAAATGACACCTAAAACGGAGCCACAGAGTGAAAGTTATGGCACTTACAAGTTTTTGCTGCCACATCTTCCCGGAACCTTTCCAAAAATGGAAAATTTTATTTTATTCTTGTGTTTTCTTCACTGAAAATCCATAAATGGAAATAAAATGCTACTGATGAATTTTAACGCAACTTTAAAAGCAAAAGTCATGCAAGTTGCACTTTTTAGGAAGAACAATTTCTTAATGCAAGTTGCACTTTTTAGGAAGAAACTTTCTTCCATGCAAGTCACATAATTTGGAAGGAGGGCTTTTAAGTGCCAATGGGAATTTTGGTGGTGAAAGGAAGGTGGGAATTTGAGCCTTCCTGGAAGGTTGTTTTTTCCCATCATTAAAGTTAAATCACTTAAGTGCCAATGAGAATTTTGGTGGTGGAAGGAAGGTGTGAATTTGGACCCTTCCTGGAAGGTTGTTTTTTTCCCATCATTAAAGTTAAATCACTTAAGTGCCAATGAAAATTTTGGTGGTGGAAGGAAGGTGGGAATTTGGAGCCTTCCTAGAAGGTTGTTTTTTCCCATCATTAACGTAAAATAATGGACATTAATATATTTATCTTATCTTATCTTATCTTAAGTGAAAGATGGGAATTTTGGAGCTGCTTGGAAGGGTGAAAATTCCCACTTCCTTGCCTTCTTATTTTAACATGACTTCTAGCCAAAAAGTGCGACCCATTCTGGCATAGCTAAATTCCTAAAAGCTAAATTTTTTAATTAATTGTCAGGAAGCATCCGATTTTGGCACCTAGGGTTGGAAAGACTTCTATTTTATTATTCTGGCTATTTGCATGTTGATGTGAATGCACAAGTGAATAAAATAATATTTATAGCTTGTTTGGCATGCAAGAAAAGTCTAAAAATAGAGAGCAACAAGCTTTATAATCAGATTTCTGTGAAGAAATTAGATATTCATGCTATGGACTGCATACTTGTCTGAATTATTTGCAGGAATACTTCACTGGTGCTCATATTGGTGAAAAGAAGACGAAGTCAATGTCTGATACATTGAATATATCTTCAGAATCAGAGGAAGAAATAGATCCAGCTCTCATAATTGCAAAGGCTTCCGGAAAAATTCATCTTCTTATCTCTAACGCAACCCAAGTGGAAGTCATTGCATGGAAAATTCCTTCTAGGAGCTTGTGCATGTGCTCCCAATCTTCCAGTTGAAGCCTTCATTGAATTTACTTGTATTTGTCTTCACCCGGAGTGCTTTCCAGAATTTAAAATTGTTCATATGCAATTAAAAATAAAAGATGACGAGTTTTGTCTGAATTGTTTAGTTCAAACATTTTATTGGTGCATGTATTGAAGAACTGCAAAAGCTTCAAGGATAGGAGGGAAGACAGGTCAGAGGCAACACCCGCAAGCAAAATCACAGTCATCTGCTTCCAGATCCAGTTTGGTGAGAATCAAAGGAAATGATTCAACAACATATGGGAGAAAAAGGCATCTCAGATTCAAGGCAGAGATATCATTCAAATCATTCATGAGGCAGAGGTGCAATACAGGGTGGATCAACATGCAGAGTATGGAAGACGAACAAGACTGAGAGTTTAGCAACTTTCTTCTAATTTCTTCTCCTCGTTCTTCTTCTTTCTCTTATTTTATCTGACAAACAATTGAGCAATCAATTAAATTGTAAAACTTAAGTGATTGGTTTAAAAGTTGTTATTTCAAGTTACTGGAAGAAGTCAATTACTTGGAAATAGAAGGCAGACATGCAAAATAGAAGGTTCTATTTTCAGTTATAAATCATGCATGTCATAAAAAGAGGAATTCTAGGAGGAATATTGCCAACTGCTTCCCTTTTACATAGCTTCCACATGTTGGTAATTCATTAAAAATTTCCTATTTGTAATTTCCCTCTGTACACTATAAATAGAGAAAGAGCCTACGGGCTAAAGGATAATGATCACAATTTGTTAATTAGGATTATTGAGTTCTAAATTTTTTGCTTACATCCCTTGATTTCATTCCTATGAAAGCTGAGGAATTGAATAAAGGAAGATTTTAGGAGAATTTTGTGTCCACAATTCATTTGCTTCTTACTTCTTTGTGGATCTTTGGATAAACTTGGTGTTATCTAAGATCTAGATTAGAAGATTTTATTTTCCTTTACTTCTGAATATTGTGAGATATACTTGTTTATTTAATCTATATGTATGAAATGAAATCTTTAAACTATTGGTTGAATTACATATCTTCCTTTCTTCTTTCCTAAATTCCATTATTTCCCCCCTTTTGTAAATACTTCATAAACAACTCCTTACTTATTGCATAATTACTTAGTTATGGTTCATGATCTTTGCAATTAAAGTAAAACCCACATATAGTTATTAAGATCCATAATTGACAGAAATATTACACAAGATCCTCACCGGTAAATGAGGAAGATTTATCTCATGATTGCCTAAGTTTTCGGCTGTGCAGAAAATCTAGCCAACAATTTTTGTAGATATATATATATATATATATATACATACATATTTACTGTTTTTTTTTCAATAAAATCAATCTGTGAGTAGTTTCAAATAGAGTTTGTGTTTTTTGGTTAAAAAATATGTATATAGGTTTATACACAGTCAATGATATATATTAAAAAGCAAATATAGAATGACACACACCATTGTATATAAAATATACTTGTATGGTTTTCATTTATTAAATTATATACAATAGTTTAGTGAAGGTTAGTTTTCTAAATTTTTTAGTTAAATAAAAAATTAGATTGATGGGACTGTTGGGAGTGCACATAGTTTTTTGCGGACCATGAGAAAAGGGGATTGGGCTGAGGCTTCGAGTTGACATGGTTAGGTTGTGTCGATAGTAAGTGTGCACAAGATGGGACTCTTTATGTAGGTTTGCAGGTAGGGGGATGGGTGTGGGACTGTGTAGAATTGAGGCCTACACACTAATTTGTTTGGTCATCAGCCACGGTCGAGCTCCTTTCGTAAATAAAAAAAAAACCTCATAGGGAGGCTTGAGGGGGAAGGGGAGGGGTTTGAACCCCCCCATTCTTTTTATTTTTATTAAAATAATTAGAAGAAATAATTTAAAATTACAAAGGAATTATGAAATTCCCTTTGTACAAAAATAACAAAGATTTGAGTCTCTACCCCACCGCTTCCTCATCAAACCTTTTCACCCGCAAACAAAGAAAAAAACCAAGAGTAGAAACAGTAGTAGGGTAACAAAATGGAAATTAAGGAGAAAATTTAAAAACAAAATGAGAGAAAACTTGAGAAAACTAATAAGACTAAGTCTGGGGTTGTACCCATAGAGATCGATGTGGACTGTGGGAGTGAAGGCCATGAATGGAGCCTTTCTTCTCCTCCTATTCACTCTTCCCTTGTCCTTGTCATGTATGTAAATGACCCAAAGAAGGGGTCGAATTGCTTTGAAAGATTGATAAGGAATTATATTGTTTGTAGAAGATGGAGGGTTGAGATTGGAAGGATCCAAGGGTGGGGACTTTACCCTACACTTTTTTGGAGGGAGTTTATTCATTTCAAACGAGTCAACAATTGCTTTATCATTTCTTTTATTTTAATATTCTTTTGAAGGGGTCATGTGTGGGGAATGTTACTTGACATCCCTAGTTGAGTAATGCCATAATTCAAAAGCATCCCCTTGTAATATTTTATATGTAAAAGTGGCTATTCAAAATAATTGATACACGTCCCCTATGATTTTTGGGGCAATGGGGGCCCACATCTGTGTAGTAACCGCGTCTAAACTATGTTTGAAAGCAGGTGGGAACATATCCTATAGGGCAATTGGACGGGGAAATTAATGAAATGGAATAAAATTTGGGTTAGTGGTCCAATGCATATGTTGACCCAATAAGCCATCTTCAAAAGGAAAAAGTCTAATTTTAGCCAAATGGTGAAGATTAGCCACTAAAATTACCCTTTATCTCCCGTGTTTTCTCTCTTGTGCCTCCTTGCAGAGAATAAGAACAAAGTGGCCAAAGAAAAATGTGGTTTTGACAGTATTACAGGAAACAAAGAGGGTGGTTTCAAGAAAGTAGAATAAATATTCCATTGTAGAAGATGAGAATGAGTCACTATTCCAAATTGTACAATCCTAAACTTCTCAACTTAAAATAGATGGAGAGTGGCCACCTATTTATAAGAGAGTGGAAGAATCTTATGTAGGACACCTCACATGAGACTTACACAAGTGAAAACAGAACAATCTAAAAGAGAATAATTCTCACGACAAGTACACAGGGTGCAGATATGTGGAAGATGAGTATTAAGAGGGAGAAAGGAATAAAAAATAAAAATAATCCTAATGTAAGTGCCCTCAAGACCCACAAGTACATCATAAATAACATTCCTAGACATAAGAACTAAACATTATTTCGAATAAGTACATATATGCCGAATAGTATTTATCAATGATTCCCCTATTCGATATCCTTTTTAGATAATAATTTATAAAAAATATTCCCCCAATGGAGAAAGGAATAAAAAGTGAAAATAATCCTAATGTAACTGCCCTCAAGTTCCACAAGTACATCAGAAATAACATTCCTAGACATAAGAATTAAACATTATTTCTAATAAGTATATCTATATGTTGAATAGTATGTATCAATTATTTCCCTCTTTGATATCCTATTTAGCCAAGAATGATCTCCATTTTGATGTTAAACAGGCTGATTAAGTGTCATTGGTTTACATGCCCTGCACTTTGTTTCACTCCTCAAGATGCTGCTTTGTTTTATTTGATATTAATTGGGCAAAGTTTTGTCAGCTAACTTGGCTTACAAACGTGACTAAATAGTACTTGTATGTTATAGAACAAGAAAAATGAAATCAACAAGACTAAATAGGAAACAAAAAGAATCAGAAAGCAGGAATTATTTTGAATAATTTTCTTAACCCTCACTTTTTTTTGAAATTCTTTGCTAGATGAACGTGTAACTTATTTTTATGGTTGAAAATGATTTTCATTTAATTTTAATTTTTGTATCTAATAGCTTGTTGCAATGTTTTCTAATAGCTTGTTGAGAAGCCACAACATAAATAGAATATTGTTTCACATCATTTTTTTTTTTTATGCCTATTTACTAGAACACTTGGATAAATAGAGCAGATGATCTCCTTTTAATGATGAATGAGGGATTGTGGAAAATATTCATTGCTGGATTCAGTATTGACCTAGAAATATTTCAAACGCTGAATTCTATGCACGTCTTTTCTGCACATATTGCATCAGGGAACACAATTGTATGATCCAAAGGCTGGAGGTTGGCGAGAACTGGATATACTTGATGTTATGCAGGTAGTTTCTTAAACTATTCAAGATTTGTCATATGATTTGGAGCATTTATAAAAAAAAGTCTTTAACATTCATAACAAAGCAAATCTGTATTGTTGTTTCTTTTTCTTCTGTCCATTAGATTTTTGGACGTGCTGGCCGGCCACAGTTTGACAAAAGTGGTGAAGGAATCATCATCACCACACATGAAAAGTTAGCTCACTATCTGCGATTACTTACAAATCAGCTACCTATTGAGAGTCAGGTAATTTGAATGATTGTTGAAGTGCTCCATTATGGAGGAATTTATCTCTTTTCAAGGAGGTAACTGATATGTTCTACTTGATGATATTTATGATACCTGTTTTTGTCCTACATGCATGTGTATGGTTTACTCTGAGGATTCCTTTTTGAGGAATGTTTTTCTAGTGCTTTTGGTCTTTTACTTGTTGTGATTCTAAAGAGAACAGTGACATAGCTTCTTAGACATGATCATGGATGACATTATTAGAGTATGTTTTGAAATATTTGTGCCGTCCGTATGAATAACATGTTGTTTGGAGATAATTTGGATAGCTTATATGATGTTTGCAGTTCATAAGCTCTTTGAAGGACAATTTGAATGCGGAGGTAGCACTTGGCACTGTGACAAATGTACGAGAGGCTTTTGCTTGGCTTGGATATACATACTTTTTCATCAGAATCAGATCTAATCCTCTTGTGTATGGAATTATGTGGGAGGAGGTATACTCTGAAGTTCAATTGATCTACTTCTTTTGATGTTAGAAATGCAATTCCATGTTCACTTTATTCTTGTACTCTCCAGAGTTGATTTATCATGTGTGATCCTTGAGAGTCAGACATGTATTGGTGCATGTTGAAATGACATTAGATTCTCTGAAATGTTGGTATATGAGATCTTAAACTTTAGGAAGCTGTTTGTAATCTTTTGCTCATAAAACTGCTAAAATATCATGGTAGGAATATTGTTAGACATTGAGCTATTGACAAAATTAGCTTCCCCATGCTATTACTAGCACACTTTAAAAATATGTCAAAATATGGATTTTACAATATGATACTATAGAGAACTATTCCTACTGAGTTGTTTGGATCTATGGGAAATTTATACTTTACCAACTCTTTTCATTTTGTATTAGCTTTGGTGAATATTGTGAATTTGCATCTTTTTACTTGGCAAGACTTTTTGTAAGACACTTGCGTGATTGGAGAAAGAGAAATATAATCATACAACGAAGATGGATATATATAAGCTATGTTGTTCCATCAGTCCAATAGAAAATAATCATAATTTTTGCTACAAAATCATACAAGGTTTAGTAAGTTGGGGCGTGTTTAATTGGTATGTAATATTTAGAGTTGGCAAGGTAGCTTGCCTTGTATTCGTTCTTGCATTTTGCATTATTTCCCCGCTCAATGGATTGATGACCATTCACTGTCAATGAAGAATTGCTTTTCATCCCACATCAAGGTGACCGGATTCACACTAATGGAAACCATAAATTTCATCCCTGCTAAGAGTAGATGATAGATCTCTACTTTTCCAAAGTAGGAAAGTTCTTCATGTTGGAGGAATCTCCATAACCATAATATTTGAAACAAAATTATAAGAGGTTTAGTCAGTTTGAGAAAGCTCAATCAGTAAATAGAATATTCATTGTGGAGGCCCATGTTCAAATTCATGAAAGATGTGTAATATTGGGTAATTTATTGCTTCATATTCTAGGTGCCCTGTACTTCAATGAACATGGGTAGATGCAAGTCTTGAGTGAACGTGATGGGATAGATACCCCTTGGTCATGGTATATTAGAAAGTCGAAGGTATGCCCCTATGGTGGCATCTAAGAGGTAGAAACCCTCAAGTGGACTAGATATGTGCCCTAGTCATAGGTCTAGATTCAATTTAGTTATGTTTGAAGCATTTATGTCTATAGGATATTTTATTCCTAGATGCTTCAACTCCTCCCATTCAACATTTAGATTCTATCCATTTTTCGGATTACATCATTGTTGTCTGATGTCTACATGCACTGCATATTCAACCTAATTCTTTTTGCCCTTGGATTATTTTGGAAGCTACAAGGTGGTTCTAATCCCTTCACCAAAATTGGGGACAATTTCCTCTAAGTGAGGAGGTGGCAAGACAATCACATAAGCTATATACTTTATTAAATATAGTCACACGGGCTACTACATTAAATGTGTTGACAAAGGCACATGTGCTTGTAATTATTATAGGAACTATTAGTTATTGTAAGCACTTAATGACCATACTTTCCGTATCAAACAATAAAGATGGGATTGGAATGTTTCAGTTAAAGTCAGTAGAAGAGGACTATCAATGTGAATTAAAGGTAGAAGAAAAGCTTGCTAGGATGAAACAAAATACCTCTAGAGGTAAATAATGGTTCTCAAGAGGAAAAGGACAAATGAGCAGAGATAGAGGATAGCCGGCTCATGAAGGAGAAGCCAACGCTTCTCAAAGTTCTAATCAGACACAAAGAGGGAGAGGTAAAGGACTCACATGCAAGTGCTTTGAATGTGGAGAGTATTCTTGACTTAGAGCATTTGAATATCCAAAGCTGTTTCTGAACAACAACAAAAGAATTGAAGCAAGAAATCATATTGCTCTTGCGGATGAGGAGAGTGTTTGATTTCAAACACACACAGAGGAACGAGAGCATGATGAAGGTCTTATGATGAGAAGACTTATTTTAAAACCAACTAGCGAAGCGAATGAGTCGGTGCAAAGAAAAAATTTATTCTAGACTTATCCAAAACATGAGGTAAGTGTTGTAAGGTTGTTGTCGATATTGGTAGCATGGATAACTTAGTTTTTATGAGATGGTAGGAAAGTTTGGGCTGAAAAGATTAGTGCATCCTAATCCATACAAGTGATGTGCGATGTAATGCCCATGGATGTATGTGATGTTTTGTTGGGTAGATCATGGTAGTATGATAGGAAGGTCGTGCATTATGGGAGAGAAAACACTTAATAATTGAGGAGGAAGGTAGAAGCTTCACATTGAACTCGTCGAAGGATAGAGGAGAACAGGTGGGCAACAGTCCTAAAGATTTCATGATTTGCTGTAAGCAATTTTTGAAGGAGGTGAAAAGGAGAAAATGTGTTTGGGGTTCATTTCCGAACCCCAATGGGACAACAAAGGGAGTGGATGAAATTCCTTAAGAGTATTTGTTGAATGAATATGCTGGTTTTGTTCACAAAGATTTGCAGAATGGATAGCCACCTATGAGAATCATTAGCTACCAAGTGGATCTAGTGCCTAGATCAAGCTTGCCAAATAAGGCAGCATGGCATCTATGGAGAATGGGGAGTTAAAAAGACGAGTGAATTAGCTGTTGTAGAAGGGTTTGATAAGAGAAAGTTTGAGCCCATGCGTAGTTCTAGTAGTGTTGGTAGCTTAGATGTGTACCGATTCAAGAGAAATAAATAGGATCACTATCAAGTATAAATTTTTATTGCCATTTCACGGAGATGAAATTGAAGAGTGGGTACGACAGAGTTCGGATAAAGAGTAGGAGATGGTTGGATGACCACATTCAAGATGAAGGATGGGTTGCATGTGTGATTTTTTATGCCATTTGGATTGATGAATGCTCCAAGTACATTGATGAGGCTCATGAATGAAGTCCTGAAACCTCATTTGGGTACGTTTGTCATTGTGTATTTTGATGGCATTTTGGTTTCAGTAGAAGTAGAGGAACATTTGTTGCATTAGAGATTTGGTATTACTTAGCTTGTAGGAGGAAAAGTTTCTGGTTAACTTGAAGAAGTGTAGCTTCGTGAACTAAGATTTGATTTATTTGAATTTGTAATCTCACGAGAGGGAATTAGAATGGGCCAAAGAAGGAAGAGCAATAGTGGAATGGCTGTTACCAAGAACTATGTTTGAAACTAGAAGTTTTCATGGGATAGCAAGTTTCTATAGGAAATTCATTAGAAGCTCCAATGGTATATGTGCACCCATTATGGAGACTACAAGAGGTGATAAGAAGAAGCTTGTGAGAGTTTACTATTTTTGAAGAATAAGATTATAGAACAATTGTTATTAGCATTGTTGGATTTCAACAAAGTCTTTCAAGTTGATTGTGATGCTAGTCGGGCAGCCATAAGAGCAGTTTTGAGCCAATTAAGTAAGCTCATGGCTTTCTTTAGTGAGAAGTAAAAGGAAGTGAAGCATAAATATTCAATTTGTGATCAAGAATTTTATGCTATGATACAAGCTCTCAAGAAGTGGAGGCACTATTTGTTGCCCAAAGAGTTTGTGTTGTACACAGATCATCAAGCATAACAGTTTATAAACGTTGAAGGTAAGTTGAAGCAATGCCACGAGGAGTGGGTTGAGTTTCTTCAAAACTATTCTTTTGTTTTGAAGCATAGTAGTGGTCAATTGAATAAGGTTGTAGATGCTTTGAGTAGTAGAGTTCTTGTTGTGAATGAAATGAGAGAAGTTGTCATTGGGGTTGACTCAACGAAGGAGTTGTATGAGGAAGATTTGAATTTCTAAGATGCATGGGCAACGTGTATGAATCCAACCAGCATGGATAGAACTCCATGAATGAGTATTTGTTGCAAGATGGTTTATTGTTCAAAGGACAACAATTGTGTATACCTCAGTTGCATTAGAGAGAAGCATAGTGGAGGTCTTGCGGGTCATTTTGGTGTTTATAAAACACTGACATAGCTAAAGAAGAGTTACTATTGGCCAAGGGTGAGTTTAGATGTGAAGAAGTGTGTGCAAGGATATAAAGGTGGCCAACATGCCAATGGTGAAAGTGAAAATACATGGTTGTGTTAGCTTTATTGATTCTAGTGAGGCCATGTGATTTCTCATCTCTATGTAGCCTATCCCATACCCTTGTAGGCTACTTTAACTCCATATTCCATGATGTTGATGTATGACCAGTCCATATATATAGCAGAACTAAGCACTCAACTAATACTTGCAACGACCTACTTTGGTCCCATATACATACATACATACATACATACATACATACATACATACATACATACATACATACATACATACATACATACAAACATACAAACATACATACATACATACAAACATACATACATACATACATACATACATACAAACATACATACATACATACATACATACATGCATGCATATGTGTGTGTGTGTGTGTGGCGATGGTTGCAGATAAGCATGGATTTTGTTCTTGAATTGCCAAAAACTCAATGAGGTAATGATTTTATTTTCATGATTGTGGATAAATTTTCCAAGATGGCACACTTTATAGAATGTAAGAAGACGAGTGATTGTTATCAAATACTAGTAGACAATTAAAGAAGAAACAATTATGTGTGTTGAAGGCACTGGCCATAATGGATGCAACATAGATATATGTATTCATGAGGGTGGTTACATTCAGTTGTGACCAGTTAGAGGTAGTTCCAATTGCATAACTGAACCATTCAGTTTAAATATTCACCGCCCCTCTTAATGACTAACCCATAAACAACACCAAGTTTGTCTCGAAATTTTACAAACAATAAAGGACCAAGGGGTTTAGTCATTATATCGGCAGGTTGTTCCTTAAATGGACAAAAATGAAGAGAGACATCACTCGAATTAACTAACGGTCGGATATAGTGATGATGGATTTCAATATGCTTAGTGCGGGCATGATATACAAGGTTCTTTACCTTTTTTAAGACACCTTGATTATCAAAAAAGAGTGGAAGAGGTGTAGCAGTAGCTTGAGAAAGATGAAAATTGATCAGAATCCAACGAAGTCATACTGCTTCACAACTAACACTAACAATTGCCTTGTATTTTGCTTCAGTGGAAGAGATGGCTATAATGGGCTAAAACTTACTTTGCCAAGAAACAACTCCTGAACCAAAAGAGAAGATGTCATGTCCCTTTTTGGAGACTAGTGGAATTGAAGACCTTAACCCATTTTTCCTCCTCATGGGTTCAAGGAAGGAAGCAAGGGGAAGACTTGGATGACATTTTGTAAGTAGATATTTTCATTATTATCATATATTCCTATTGAGAAGTTAAGTGCTCCAATATAACAACTTATTTAATTAGAATATAAAGTAATTTGGAGCTAAAAACAAATTAGATAATTAAAAGTACTTTATGAGGTAGCCATTATTGAATTGTAGCACCCCTTATGATATAAAAGGAGGTTGCTTGGCTATTAGATCATGATGTGAATTCTATTATCTCTTGGAAAGATTGCTTGTGAAGCATCTCTCTCCCTCTCCTAAGGACAAAACCCTTGGAGAGTCTTGTGTGAGGATGAAACCCTTGACCAAGTCTAGGGAAAACTTCAACACGGGAGTCTCCACCCCCTTGATGGATCTTTTGCTGCTATTATCTTTTATTTCAGACCTAGGCAAATTGCCTTCAGTTGCCACTTAATCAATAATTGAAGATATTTGTATTACTTCTTGTTGTTAATGTATATTTCGCCTTTTTGAGGTGGAGCGTCGTGCTTTATGGTGTGTTTTGGCGTGTTTATTGGCTCTTATAAGTGAGGTGACCCACTTAGGGGAGCATTTCGGTACTTTCTTGCAATGATTTCATGGTTTCGAAATTGGAATAATATTCCCTATATTTTTAAGAGTGAAGTTATGAAGTTTTATGAATTCGGTGGTGATTTGCTATTTTACCAAGCTCGTGGAAGTTAGTTGTAGTTCTGGACTATTTAATTAATTTCTGCAGTTGAGGGTTTTATCATAAAAATCAATTTTCTTGCACGATATGATTGTTGGCTATTTATAATGATTTTAAAGATTTAGAGGTAGCTGATTTCAAGGGTTTTGAGGGCACAAAAGTGGGTTTGAAACCCCAAAAAGGGTTGCTGCTTTAGAAGGGTGTTCGTTGGCAGCAGTTAAAGGTTTTACCTATTTATTTTTGTTATTAACAACCTACTAAAAATCTGAAAAGTGTTGTTCATCTTCAGCTTTGCATAGTTTCCTATGAGTCCCCAAAAAGGGACATTACAGAATATGTCTCCAGTGGTGGATTCTTGAGTATCCACTGATCCTCCCTAATTAGAGTTTGTATAGCCAATCAATCAAAAATATGCAACTCTCTGATACAAAATGCCAAAGTCAAGAGTTCCTTTGACATATCTTAGAACTCGTTTTGCTGCTCCTTGGGGAATTAGTTCTGGTTTAGACAAGAACCGAGAAAGATAGCTAACAACAAAACATAGATTTTTAAAAAAGGTCTTGTTGTTCTTAGGTATATCAAGCTACCCATCAACTTGATAAATGAAAAGCAAGTGATCACGTTGCCAAAATTCTACGCGAAGATGATAGTGAAGGAGGTCTAAATCAGTCATGTCAAAAGCAACACATAAATCTGCTTTTACCTTGTGAATCGCAACAGTTCCACTGCCTGTGATGGCAAGGTTATCAACATACAAAATAAGAAGCACAATGTCATCACCATTGCTTTTGACATAGAGATTCAGATCGAAATGACTTCTTTTAAATCCCGAATCGCGAAGATGTTGATCTATCTTAATATACTAGGCTCAAGGAGCTTGCTTAAGTCCATACAAGGACTTAAGCAACCTACACACTAGATGTTCATCACCACATGCCTAAATTCCCTTAGGTTGTGTCATAAATACCTCTTCCTCCAAATCTTCCTTCAGGAAAGCACTCTTGACATCCATTTGAAATACTTTCCAACCAAAATGAGCAGCAAAGGAAAGAAGTAAGCAAAAAGTGACTATCTTTGTAGTAGGAGAAAAAGTCTCCTCATAGTTTATTCCCTTTTGTTTCGAAAAGCCTTTCGCAATAAGACAAGCCTTGTACTTATCCAAAATACCGTTTGCCTTGCACTTGATTTTGTATACCCATTTTCAGCCAAAGAGGTATTTCCTTGGAGGAAATGACACCAACTTCTAGGTATCATTTCTTATCAAGGCATCATACTTTAGCTGCATGGCAGTCACCCAGTCTGTTATGCCTTTTTCCTCAAAGTATTTATGTGGTTCATGAATATTAAGAAGATCAAAAGAAAGATCAAACTGACCATGCTTTAATTAATCAATCTTCTTACCAGTTCTGCGAGGTTGGCCATCTAATAGGAGACAATTCTCCATCTCACACATCCTAGATAGTGGAGTAAAAGCACTTAGGCCGTTGCTGAACTAAAGATGAGGGATCCGGTTGTGGTGCTTTTGGAAACCAACTCAGGTTGGCGTCTTCGATACACAAGAGTATCAGTGGGAGATGGCATAGGCTCTATTGGAGTTTGTGGAGTATGAGAAGAACTAGAGTCATCATTGGGCAAGGGAAAGGAAACATTTTCCATTACCACTTGCTGATTGCTGCTCCCTTGTTGATTGGTGTCCCCTTGTTGATTGCTGCCAAAGAAAGATTTTGTTTCTTTTATATCAACATCCCTACTAATAATTATCTTATTAGTAGAAGTATCGATTAATCTATAAGCTTCAGATTGTTCACTATCCCACAAAAATACCTGGAATTTTTAGAGTCTAACCTACTCTTTTTTATCATGAACAAAACAATATGCGGCTGAACCAAAAATGCGAAAAGCTGATACCTCAGGTTTGATTTTGGACCAAGCTTCTTCAACAATGATTTCCTGCAATGCTTTGCATGGACTCCGATTAAGAATATATAAATCCGTGTTTACTGCTTTTCCCCAGTATCTATATTGCACTCCTCTCTATGCATCATCCATCGTGCCATCTTCATGATTGTTCTATTCCGCCTCTCTACCACCCCATTCTACTGTGGGGTATAAGGGGTTGTCATTCCTTCTTTGCCGCAGTAATCCTTGAATTGCTTAGAAGTGAACTCACCCCCATTAGTGGATCTCAATGTTTTGATCCGCCGACTAGCTTGGTTCTCCACCAATGCCTTAAACTTCATGAAAGAGGAAAAACAATTAGACTTCTTTTTCAAGAAGTAGACCCACATTTGTTTGGAATAATCATCCACCAACAATAAAAATAACGTGCACCAAGAATAGTGGGAAACTTTCATGATGGCTCACTGAGTTCTGCATGAACAATATTTGGGAGCCCTTTCAAATGCCAAACACCTTAAGTAGGAAAAGGCTTCCTCATTTACTTCCCTGCAAAACATCCGACCCACATATCCTGTTTCTCGTGGATACTAGGAAAACCAATTACCATGTTTTCTCTATTTAGTCTGGGAAGAGATTGAAGGTTGAGATGACTGTATCACTCATGCCACAAAATGCTGACTTTGCCTTCTACAACTAAGTCATGTGGGTTGATCATGGCAGGATCAACCAACTTGTACAAACCTCCTTGCCCAACACCCAAGGCAACAACCTTATTTTGTTTTATATCAGACACAATACATTGTTTTCCAAAGAAATTTACGACAATATTAGGATTTTCTGTTAATTGACTTATAGAAAACAATTTTTTGTTCATGTTAGGAACTTATCTAACATTTTTAACCACGAGTTTGGTTTTATCATTCAACTTAAAATGGACATCCCCAATTCCTTCTACAACATGTGATCTCCCATCCCCTAACATATTTGAATCAGAAGAACGTAAATTAACATGAAAGTTGACATACCAATCAGGAAAGTGTTGAGAAGCTCAGTAATTAAAGAACGAACACCGAGTAGGGCTGCCATCCAAGCAAGATGCCATGAGGACATATTTATCTTCTGACTTGTGTTCAGCTGCCGCCACATGTGCTTTCCCCTTCTACTTCTTTAGGTCATTTTGTTGCTTGCGACAATCCTTCTTCACATGACCAAACTTGTGACAATAGTAACCCTTCACTTGAAATTTATGAGAGGAAGTAGATGTACTGTCAGCTTGTTGTTAACATGAGCTACACATGGGGCCCAAAGCAAATGAAGAAACTTGTCCATAATAATTTCACGTACTGCTTGAAAATTGAAAGCATTCTTTGTAATAACTTTGACAACATATTCTTCTCCAATGTGCAAAATGGCAGATTCAATGCATTTGAAAATGAATTTGTAGTTTTCACCACATAGCTTGTATAAATAAATTTGATAAACATGACACCTTTAGGGCATAGTATGACAATATTTAGGAGGGGTGTTTGTTTTGTATCAAACCACTGATCACATGCTACAATGCAACATGATTTTTTCCAATTCTTTCTCATTTTATCTAACTCACCCGATATCTATGTCGACTCCTCTTCTAGCAGTCTATTTCTTAGACTTCCAAAAGATGTTAACCTTTCCTTAAATTGGTAATTCCATCTACCTTAGCCTTTGTATGTGGACTTTAAATAAGATTGAAAGGGTAGGAATTCGCATTAAAAAATAGACCCACCAATATGTCTATCTCATGTTTTGCCTGCGTATTCCACATAGATTTCATGGAGGGTTGGGACATCTCACATCCATTTAACCGCACCACAGGGCCTACAATGTTGGTGCGGAGGAACCCCCTTGCACTTGGAAACATGTTGCAGGTTATATAATGCGTACGGAGAACTAAACTCAATAGCAAACCAAATACATTGGGTTGCAGAAGTATTCTTGCATACCGGGGCAACTTCTGCTCAAATGAAATATTGAGCAGTATAACAAAGTACAATGTACAGTAAGGCTAGGAATGCAAAAACTCTTCCTTAACCGATTTGCTTAAACTAGAAAGTGATAAAGATGTGTATGGGAGATAGAAGATACTACGAGCATGCAAGTATGCACTACTATTTGGTCTATGGTCATTTAATTACGTTTTGGGCCGAATGTTTTACATCTCTATTCCAAAAATCATGGTTTAAATCGTTTGCAACACCCTAAATGTTTAATTGCTTGGAAAATTGTGATTTTTTCTGTGGCGAAAAATCAATGATTTCTTGTGATAAAACTCCCACAAACTCGCTGAAAATCAGTTTGAAAATAATTGAAAATTGTTGTTTAGGGTATAAATTTCCAAATAGAAAAAACGTGGTCATTTCAAAGTGTTTTTTAGCTATTTTCTCTTCCACCAATTTAGTCTCCATATTTTTCTAGGGTTTCAAGTTTCGACCAAGGCCAATGTTTAATTCCTACATCCATTTTTATTTATTTTCATTGCTCATGATTCTCATTCGAAATTGTATTATTTGCAAATAATAATTCAGAAGCTTTGTATTATTCGCAAATGGCCAAGTTGCAACATATTTGTTTGTTTTGTAATACAAATGGTCACCGTATTTGTTTATTTTTTATTAATTATGCCTGGCCAAATTGTTCTTCTAGCAAATTCCCTTCTCATAGTAGTAGGAATATTAGCCATAGATTCACTTCTCGTGTCATTTAACAAAGTTTTACACTAAATTTGAGTTTATTTTATGCATTTAAATGCTATTAAAAGTACCGATAATTTTCAATTAATACTAAGAAATTGTCATTCCTAATTTCCGAGTCAAAATTTGGCCTGCCGAGTAATTGTCGATAACGATTTTTCAAACTATGGTTTACATATATGTATAAGATAATTACAAGAAATGATTATAACCAGTGTTGCGTAGAAACAAATACGGATATGGATAGAGATACAATATCAAATACGGATACAACAATTTCTAAGACCCCTTGATATGGATATAGTTGTATACGTTATATATATTATATACTCTATAAAATTTTAATAATAATCTAGATTATAAATTAAAAGAAGTATATTTATAACAATTATCACATTTTTTCCTTCGGGTAGTGGTGCAAGACAATTGGAGTTTGTAGCAGTCAAAACCCCATGATGACCAACACTTGAAGGAGGGTTCACCATGCCAATGAAGTCTAAAGCCCATTGAGAGAAAAATTGATAAACAATAATGTGTTGAAGTAGTAGGGCTGCATTTCACTTTCTGCCAATGAAGAACAAACATTCTTTGCAACTTTTTATCCATTTATTACAATCTGAAAACAAAGTGGGCCAAAAATAGCTATCCCTCAAGATATTAGTTTTGAGGAGAAAAGTGCCCACCAACAAAGCCTGCATGAAATTCTCTAATTACCTTCTCAACTTTTTTGGGTTCTACACATCTCAACGTCACACCATCAATGGTTCTCTTAAAGAGGACACCTTCAAACAACTCATAGTTAAGGGCCTGCAATCTGAAATGCCGTCTTTGCGTTTTGTTGAAAGTGTTGGGAAGCTTTCCAGTGTAAAGGTATTTAACCATATTTTGAAACCAGTCATTTTCAACACTGATCTCTGTTGTAACCTCTACTGATTGTTCATAAACTGATTCTTGTTTGGGGCCTTCATCTTAAACCAATTGTTGCCACAGTGCTCTACTGCTGATTGGTTTGGTGGACTATATTTCAATATTAAAGTCCATGATTTTAGTAATCTAAGCAACTTTTTTATCACTTATATCAGTGCTCATAATGTACTCCTTGATGCTTGGATGATGTAATGTCCCTTTTTAGGGGGGCTCAGGAAATGACCAAAACCTAAGATGTAACTCACAAATCAGATAATGGAACTGCTGATACAACCCTGGAAATCTGCGAATTGAACCCTTCCTAGGGCAGTGACTTTCCTAGAGGAGTTAGACCCCTCAAAGGTGGGTCAAACCTTACTAATGCCCTTCAAATCGTATGCAAACTTTTTTAGTAAACCCTCAGCAAACACAATATGTTGTTAGAGATCATAATTGATTTGAAAATAATAAATTATGGAACCCTTAACCAGTGAACATCATCAAGCTTGGAAAAATAGTAGAACACCTCCAAAATTCACAAAATTCTAGATCTTTGCCTTAAAAAATATGGAGAGCAACATAATAAATTAAGATTGGTCAAATTAGCATCAGACATCAAATAATCACTCGCAATTGGGTCGCTCCACTCCAAACAAATATATCATTGAACTAAAGAGACCAATCATGCAGGAAAATGATAATTTATTGCCTTTCAAATCAGCTTGCATACATAAAACCTCATGAAGGTTTTTTCGTCCTCCACAAGTCCTCAACCAAGGGTTTCCGTCTTTGGAAAAGGTCGTAAATCAAGGGGTTTCGTCCTTGAGAATGGTAGATAAGGTACTTCACAAGCAAACCTTAGCCAAGATATGAATATTCACCAAAACATGATTCAACAATGCCCAAGCGACCTCCTTAAATAGCCACAATGAGTGCTTTACAACATAAAAAGGATGGTCGACCCTTTAAGGTAAACACTTTTAAATATTTAATGGTATTTGGAGCCTACATGCTCGTAATACCTTTGTTACCGAACTACTTAAGTTCCTCTATTGGAGTGCTAGGCTTCCCAATAGAATACATGATAATAAATAAAACAACTACCTAAACAACAGTCAAAATATAATTTAGATTTTCCCCTTGCTTTCCTCCTTAGATCCATGAGGAGAAGAATGGGTTAAGGTCTTCGAAAATCAACCTTCGAAAAGGGGCATGAGAGATGAGTAACAAAGACTCTTATCTTATTGTTGGAGAACATGTGTTTAAATTTTTTTAGAGCTCTTAAAATAACAAAAGTTTTTTTTCAACAAAGTTGTATTTGAGCTCATAATCTTTAAGTGTCTGACTTGTAAAAGCTATTGGATACTCTAATCCTTATTGATTTTCTTGGGTTAAGATGGCAATAGTACTGCTCTCCCGTCTAAAGGCATATAAAATAAAGTTTTTGTTAAAATCAAGGTTGATGAGAGTGGGAGCCTGACCTCTATCCTACTTAATCTTTTGAATACTGCTCTTGGCCTCTTGTGCCCATTGAAAATTACATTTTTTCTTAAGCATCAATGTTATGGGCCTTATCAACTTAGCAAAGTTAGTGATGAATCTCCTAACAAAATTGATCTTCCCCAAGAATGACTACAATGCTTTTTTGTGTTGGGGAAGAGATAGACCCAAGATAGCTGTAATTCTATCCGGATCAATAGCAAAAACCACATTTAAACATAACATGTCCCAAAAGTTTGCCCTCATGGACAACAAAGATACATTTATTTGGATTTAAAGATATTCCAAACTTCCTGCATCTACTAAAAATCTGCTTACGGTGCATTAGATGATCTTCTTCTCTTTTATAAAAAAATAGTAATATCATCCTAATCAGAGTTCAGAAGATCGTTATCGACAATTAATCGGCAGACCAAATTTTGACTCCAAAATCGGGAATCGGCAATTTATCGGCAACTTTATCGCTACTTTTAAAACATTTAAATTCATAAAATAAACTTAAATTAAATGTAAAAAAATTGTTAAATAATGCAAGAAGTGACTCTATAGACAATTTATCTTTATTATTACTATTATAAACCATTTATAAACATTGTTAAACTTAAATTAACTATTATAAACGATTTATCTTTATTATTTATGTATGCGTATGTAATTAATGTATAACGTATACAATATATACTATTATATATTAAATATCGTCTACGACATATAGTTTATTATAAACTATTATAAACTAACTATACACTAACTATATACTAAATAAACTATTATAAAGTAACTATATACTAATTAAACTATTATAAACTATACACTAACTATATACTAAATAAACTATTATAAACTAACTATATTGTCTAGGGCATATACTATTATAAACTAATTATATAGTAAATAAAAAACTCTGAGACCTAGGGCCACAAATAGATTATCGAATAACTATGAAAATAAATAAAAAAATGAATTTTTAGGAGGCCACAAAAATGGTTGCAAGAGGCCACGAAACCAGGCATGAAGCCACGAAATGCTGGAAAACAGGTCGTAGGACGAAAGACGAGTCGTAGGAGAAAATGCGAGTCACCCTAGTCAAAATGCGAGTCGTTTTGGTTATTTTTTGCATTTAATCCCTAAGCCAAACGATTTTCCATGATTTTCAGGCAAGTTTTCACAATTTATCACGATATTTATCGCCGGAAAACTCGTGATTTATCAGATCTACAAAAATCACAATTTTTTGAAAGTTTAATCGTTTTGCTTAGGGTAAATGATAAATCGCGATTGTCGGGTGATTCATCACGAGTTTTAATACTATGATCCTAATAGATCAAAACAATATAACTGATCAACCCCTTAAAAGCTAAATCCATTGCCCTTTGAAAGGTAGCACCGGTATTGGATAGTCCAAAAGGCATTTTTTGATAAGCAAATGTCCCCCACTTGGTGGTGAAATCTGTTTTATATTGGTCAAATTCTTTGAGAAGAATTTGATTATAACTTGAGAACCCATCTAGAAGTGAAAACCTCTCAACCCCTGGTACTGATTGTAAGATTTGGTCCATGGAAGGTAAAGGGTAATGATCCTTGAGAAAGGCTTTATTGAGGTCTTTGAAACAATTTGGTCAGCTCCTTCCTCATTAAAGGTTCAATCTTAGGAATAATTGGCCTTTGCTTTTGTCTCATTGGTTTGGTCTCATGGGACAATTTAATGGTGTGCTGAATGATATTAGGATCATAGCCTTTAAGGTCATCATAAGACCATGCAAACATGTCATCATATTCTTGGCATAATTGGATGAAATCAGGCTATTGCTTAAATGTACATATCTTTCCAAGCTATAGTTGCTTTCCTTTAGAGATAGCCACATCTTGATAGTCCTCTTCTTTGAGTTTCAAATTCCTCTTCTCCGCTTTATATTGATCATCCAGGGTGAACATACTTTTCAAAGTGATTAAACCTTTGGGTATCTTGTTATTATTTAGATGAATGATTTGGTTGCCATAACTTTCTTGTAACCTTGGCTACAAAACCCTGGAAACTCAACTTCTTGCTGAATGAAGAGGGCAATCTGTTCATCACTGTCAAAAATTTGGCAATGGTAGTCATTGTCAGGCACTGCTGGTCTGATTACCAATTTGCCATTCTAGTTTGTAACATTCATAATATCTTTGGAAGGATAAAAATTGAGCACCAATAAAAGCCATCCTATCTGCCTCCACATTTTGTTCTCTTGGGACAACTTGAAAATGGATGACATTAAAATCTTCTAGGAGGTCCCAAACTCTATTTTTGTAATCTTTGAAGAGAGGGTTCTTATCTAGGCATTGTGACTTGACTTGTTGAACAACTAGCTCAACATCTGCAAAGATCATTTAGCCTCTTGAGCCCTTTTCTTTTAGCAATTATTAGCCCTTGAATCATGGCATCATATTTAACAACATTGTTAGTACAACTGAATTGTAACCTATGGGAAAAGAATAATTTATCTTCCTTTGGGGAAGATAAGACAACACCTGCACCGACTCCAACTTTGCACTTTGAACCGTGAAAAAACATTTTCCATAATCCGTTTGAGTCATTCTCTGATTTTAGCAGGCTAGGGATGAAACTGTCCTCATCCATTAGACAATATGTGCCAAGTCCAGTCTCCTTAAATTTCTCATAAGGATTAGAACTCCATATTTCTTTAGCCGATTCATCCATTTATTCATTAAAAAATTTAGTTCTCACTTTAACATGTTCAGACAACTCCCTTAATTACACAGGCTATGGAACTATTCAGCTCAGTGGGCTTTGGATCACATGTTTTCACATGGAATTGGGCAATTGCCCCAACCTTTATTGTAATCCTAGCACCATACCTAGTCTTAAGACACATGTGAGACCAATCAGATGATATATACCTGTCTATTTTAGCAGTAAAATCTCTGGAAAAACACATAAAAGACAGGGGGAAGGTCTATAACTGAGATATTTTGAGGGATATGATACTGGGGCAAACATGCAACATTAGATTTTTTTATGACACCCATAGTTTTCACAATAGTACCATCTAACTAGAAAACACCTTTGTTAACATGGGTATAATTCAAGCCATGTGTATAAGTAACTTACTTTTACATGACTATTCTACTAGCTCAAAAAATCAATCATATACTTATCGACCAGGTACTTCCTAATGATCTAGTGATATGTAAGATGGAGGGAAATTTAGGAAAAAAAAATTCATCACTGAAATTAGACTGATACACATTGACTGGGGTTAGACTTACCTTCCTTTTGAGTTATGGGAAGATTTTTTTAATTTCCTTAATTCTTCTTACAGTGGATCCACCTGCCCTAGAATTGTCAATGCATCCCATAGAGAGATGAATATTTGTTCTTTACATTTGCTCAACAATATCAAGGGGTGTTGCTACAGGTCTTTGTGAATTGTGAGTATCCATAACTTTCTTTGGTTTCTCAATGATAGGTTGATGTGGAACTGTAGGTACCTTGTTTGTCTCTGGTAGATGAGATGAAATCTGTGCTGGTTTTGAGCTTTCTCCTCTTGAAACAATCGTCACTTGATCTCAAGATGCTTGAACTTTTGTCTCCAAGAGTCTTTTCTTTGATCTTGTATTATAATAAGATTTCACTTGTAGTTGACTTCCCTCAACTTGATTGGTGGCATAGAAATCTTTGTTTTTTCAGTAGACTAAACTCTCACTAGCTACTGAAGTAGATGGCGATGATGGATCATTTGTTTGATTGGGCTGCACAAAAGAATTTTGAATTGCGAAGGCTTGTGTCACTGATCCATAAGTGCGAATGTTAGAATCACGGGGTTGGGAGCAAGAATAACACCATCTTAGATCTTTATCTATGTTATTTTGCAATGGAACAATTTCTCTATTAGGATTAGTAGGATTTGTTATGTCTAATTTATAGGCCTTGTAGGGCTGATCTGGTTTTGAGGTAGTGCTCTAGCTGGTTGGTAGGATAGGTGATATGGCTGCCAAGGTCTTTGAGCGGGTGGGGCTTGTTGCCTTTTCAAATTGGTTACTTCATTTGCTACATTCCTTAACACGACCTTAAACTCATCTAACTCATTAGCTGAGGTACTGGGGATGGTTGCCAATGGTTGTACAATAACAGGTTGGGGCTGAATTCTAGGAATGGGGGTTAACTTTGGGAATAGAGGCATAGGGTTCCTTGGAGCTAGCTTACCAGCTTGGATCATGTCATTCTCGGCTGAGATTGCAATATTAAATGTGTCATGAAGCTTTATACCTCCCATAAATTGGATCATAACAACAATATCATAATTTAGAGCCCTAAGATAGTACAAGAAAGCTAAATGTGAAGAAGGCCTTACCAAAAGTGAGATTCTATCCCAAGACTTCTGGAATCTGTAGTTAAAATTAGAAAGGTCCTTTAGTAGATGCCCTCTTGATTGTTGTTTGTTGCTCCATAAGTGACATGTGGTCACTCTTGTTTGAAAATTGTCTCACTAAGCTTTCTCCAAATTCATCCCATGTGTGAATAGAATTGGGAGGAAGGCTCCCATACCATGTCAGGGATTTTCCTTTCAAGGAAGTTGCCAAGAGTCTCATTGCAACATCTATTTGGGTTATGTGGTGAACCGAGCATAAGTGGGTGATGTCCCTAAGATGATCAGTAGGATTAGCATGTTTCTCAGCTGTGAAATAGGGAAGGATTTTGATAATAGCACGTGGGAGGTCATTCCACACATTTAAAGCCAACGGGCTACTAGTATTGAAGGCTGGAAAAACATGATTCCTTGGATGAGCAATGGTGTTTAAGGGCTGAAGGTTGATTTGAAGGATTTGTGAATGAAAACCAAGTGGGGGAGTGGAGGGGGATCTCTTAGATTTAGGAGTTCTCTCATATCTTTGTAGAGACCTACTCCTACGCTTTTTGGAAGATGATTGTAAGAGCTCAACAGGCTGTTTAGCAATAGGGATACTTCTTGTGTTGATGTCTTCTCATAAGCTTTGAGGAACTAGAATTTACAAATAAGAGATTAGAATCATGCCAGGTGTTTAACAAAATAGGTTCAGAAACCAAAAAAGAGAAAGACAACACCAAAACTTAGCTGCATTTTACAAGAAAATCCATGAGAATACTGAGAAACCTCACAAGATGTAAACAAAATGGAAATAAGTCCCACCGGGCGTGCCAAAAATTGTTGGCAGAGAATTGTGTGCACCCTTCTGATTTAGGTAGCTATTCAAGTGTCTAAAGGTCTCTACAACAACAATGGGAGTATCTCTAAGGTGTGGGACCTTAACCCTTGAGATAAACCTCCAGAATAAGGTTGGCTCCTTTCCTTAAAAGCTCTAGATTAAACACTACTCTAATCTAACTAAAACTTCTGCAAAGTTAAGGGAGAAATATTATTGAAATTTGATAAGAATGGTGATACACCAAAGTATGAAGGGACCACTCTCCTTGGGATCAAGGGAAAAGGGAAGAACAAGATGATAAAGGGGAAAATAAGAGCTACAATCCACACTGCATTCTAACAACCTTTAATCCTTTGTATAAATGACACAATGGACTGAAATTGTGCAGATATAATTCATACACATAAAATAACAACAGAGAAAGGTAAGATGCAATAACACAAGCCAAAGTATAGATATGAATCACAATTAACTAGATATTATTGCTTAAGGAATACACAACCTCTCGGAGTTATTGAGAAGACAGTGAATGCATTACACAATTCAGCACATGGTTTTGCACAGACTCAGAACACTTAGAAACCAATTGGGCAGAGTTTATTTACATTCATGAGAGGATAGTTTTACTTATGAAACCCATTACATTTATAGAAGGAGAAGAGAGGAGAAGGAATTTGAAGATGCAATGGGAGATGCTTAACGTTGCTTCCAAACTGCCCTAAAGGAATTTTCTGTGTCATGATATCCACACCCATGGGGTGGCTTGGTTTGCAAGAAAACCCTTAGATCATTTTCTATGTGGATTCCTAACTTAGATCAATGAATTCCTATGAAATCATGGGGATAGATAAAGAGTGAGCTGCCAAATGTTTTTTTGGGTCATAATCATGCTTTGGACCACTGATAACAATTTCTTGTTAAACAGACCATTCAACTCATTCTCTTCGTTTTTGTGGGGGCATGAGGAGAATATACCATCCAAGAAGCATCATGAGACAAAAGGAATAAAATAAAAGTATTTGTAACTGATTTGAGCATCAATTGATTGAGAAAATGATTCAAAACGATCCAAAAATCTGTCATTAAAATATATCAAGTATATCCACCATTCTCCTAAAAAATGATCTGTTAGTGAAGACCTTTGAAAAACGCCTCCAATGAGACTGGTCTTATGTCGAATGAAGCTTTGGACCAAAAGATATGAGTAAAAAACCAGTCCCGTGTTTGAGTCACAAACTCGGATCCAAAAAACGGCAGTGGGCCCCTTATTCGGTTATTTTATCATAGAAAGTTTTTTATGATCCAAAACCACCTCCAATGTGTTGTTCATTTCAGCACCTTTCCAGCAGTTATAATTTTGCTCAGTTTTGTGGTCCTGATCAAAAGTTAGTGTTTTGAAGATTCTCGTCAAAATCTCAAAAATCCTATGGAATTTCAATTCCATCAAAATACTTTTTCAATTCTTTCATTGTGTGGAATTTGAAATCCTTCATGGCGAGGAATTTGAAATCCATCATAGTACGGAATTTGAAATCCTTTGAAGGGTGGTTTTTCAAATCCTTTGAAAATTTCCTGACTTTCGCGGACTTCTTGACTTCCGCGAACTTCTTGACTTACGCGGATTTCATGACTGCTTCTAACTTCTTGATTTCTTTGGACCTATTGACTTCCGCGGCTTTCCTGATTTCCTTGGACTTTCTTGATTTACGCGGACCTCTTGACTTCTACGTCTTTCTTGACTTCTACAGAAATTCTAGCTTAGCTAAAATAAGGAGAAAATAACTAAGTCTTCAATCGTTTTGAATTGGGGAACTCTGGATCTGATCCGCACAAGTAGTTTAAACAAGCTTTGAGGCATCAAGGATCAAGAGTGGATTAATAATATTAATCAAGGCCCACAATTCTTCATCTTTTGCAACTAGTTTCCCAAAAAGAAACAAGGTCCTTATTTGGCAACAATGTGTTGAGTGGGTTCCCTTACTACTGATTATTTCCAAGATACATGAGATAACATGTCAAAGTGGTGGATTATATTCATTATTCCTTCATCTACTAATGAGCAACTAACAAATGTTTAAGATGTTTATGTGTTAAGTGGCTCCCTTACCTATTGATTATTTCCAAGATATATTAGAAAAAATGTCATTTCAATAATGACTACTCACAAAAATAATCTTAAATTATCTTAAAGTAAAATGCAAGACTTGAGATGCGAACTATATTGCACCAGCTACCCTACAAATTTTCGTTTAATATGATCAATAATTTATTACTCTTTTGTTTTCTTTGAGGATACAATGATGTAGATGTTTATTTATTTTAAATGCAATGAAATTGATTTGAAGGTTTAAATAGTCTTAGTTCAAAACTTTCAATATTTATGAATGATCGGTTCAAATTAAAATGATTTTCAAATATTCCTTAAGTTTTGTCAATAGAGAATGAGGTTAGAGGATGAGAGGTTCAAATTGGTGGATCACATTCACTATTCCTTCATCTTCTAAGGATGTTTACTTGATGATTATTTTCAAGATACATGAGAAAAAATGTCATTACAATAATGGCTACTCATAGAAATCATCTTAAATTAGCTTAAACCTATATTTTTAAAACTGGTCGAACCGGAACCGGAACCGGCCAGTTCGACTGGTTCAATGTTTTTGGGGTTAAATTGGTAATAAAACTAGACTGGTGGACCAGTTTGGTACCGAACGAGCCGGTTCAGGTAAGGAATTGGCTGGTTTGGTACCAAACCGGTCGAATCGGTCTGGTTCCGCTCTGAACCGGCTAAGCCGGAAAAAACGCTATAATATGACGCTAATTTTGCAAAAACCATTTTTTTAATTAAAAGTAGAGTTTTTTAACGGATATAAACCCTAATTTATTGCCATTTTGTTGTAAACACCTTTCTTACATGTGATATAGTATATACTCGAGCAAACTTTGCATAGTTTGTGCGTAATTGTTGGAATTATGGTTTCCAATCTTTCAAATGTGTTGTTTTCATTAAAATGTAATTTTTTATGTGTTTTTTAGTAAACCGTTTCATAAAGTTTGAACAGGTCTGATTTCGGTCCGGTTCTGGTGCGGTCCAACCCTCAACCGGTTCCGAGTCTTGTTCTGATTTTTAAAACATTGGCTTAAACACAAGTAAAATACAACTATCCTACTAATTCTCTTTTAATATGATTAATAATTCATTGTTTTGTTTTCTCCAAGGATACAATGATGTATATGATTATCTATTTTAAATGCAATGAAGTTAAAGTGAAGGTTTAAAGAGTCTCATGTCAAAACTTTAAATATTTATGAAGGATTAAGATGATATATTTGGCAGGATATATACAAAACAAAGTCCTCAAATAATATTTCAATTGTTATAAGAGTAAACTGAAAACAAATTATTGGAAAAAACTATTTTCCTAGAGGGAAAATTGGCAACATCTTTAAAACATATTATAATAGTTGGAATTTTAGAATTTAAAAATTTATACATTTAAATGTTATTTCCATAAATTTATATTTGAAATAGTGTAATGTTTTCTTTTCCAAGCTAGTTTGGAGACTTCGAGCCCATTCCACTTTCGTGGGAAAGAAGGAAGTGAACAAGGGAAGTGTCTGTCATATTTTTCATTCATTTTCATGAGCATTTGCATTCTTCTTTCATAATTTTCCACATAAGTGTGGTCGGCTGGGTTGAAGAGGTGAAAAGCCAAAGGTAAAACAAAAGAAATTATCCCTTATGAGATCGGTCACGGTTGGAGATTCCTTAATTGGTTTTGGCGCCACCAAAAGGGTATAAGAGGGGTCGCTTGGACTCATTTTGGGTATCTATCTTGTTATAAAAAATATACTTGCCTGGTTTTTGGGCTGATTGCTCAATTCCTTCCACTTGTGGACAAAAATCTTTTGGTGTGGCATACAAGGAGGATGAAACCCTTCCTTGTTCAAATTGAAGAACGAAAACTCTTCAATTGATGGTTCGTAAGTGCTTCAAGGAAAGTGATGTTACTGATTTTCAGCTAGGGTTTGATAGGAGAAGAGCTACTAAGGTTTCTACAACAATTTTGAACCCTTTCTTGGGGTAGTGACTTGCTTGGAGGAGGAAAAAACCCTTGTTCAAATTGAAGAACAAAAATTCTTCAATTGGCGGTTCGTAAGTGCTTCAAGGAAAGTGATGTTACTGATTTTCAGCCAGGGTTTGGTAGGAGAAGAGCCAGTAAGGTTTCTACAACAATTTTGAACTGTAGTGACTTGCTTGGAGGAGTTGTGTGCCTTCTAGGGCACATCTTGGCAATTGGAATTGATATTCATCTTCCTCATAATTTTAGAGGCTCATTTCAAATTTTTAGGATATTTTTGGGGATTCGAATTGCCATTTCCAGCCATTATTGTGAGATGTATTTCTGCTGTCATTTACTTAACTACAGTTGGGTATAACTTTATAATTTGCACATGTTTTGAAGTATTTTTGCTTGATGTTTATTCCACTGGTTGAATATAATATTTAAGAGAATTTATACATCCATTTTCAGTTTGTTTGGAGGGTGTTTGATGCCCTAAAAGTGCAACTATAGTTTGCTGCTAGGGTTTCTTATATTTTCAGATCTTCTGTCATAAAAATCAGATTGCTCTCATTTGGGTTTGTGCTATTTCTTTGTTTTCAGTATCAGCCCTAGAAAGGGATATTACAAATAGTAGTTTTTATTCTTTTTAAATGAAATGTCACAATGCTTGTGAGAAATATGCCTATACTGAAAGTGTCTATCAACCTTTGAAATGCACTTATGGGAGCAGTTACTATTTGATAATTATGACTGCATGTTGATGGATGCAATGCTATTTCTATAGGTAAAAATAACATTGGAACCAGAAATGTACATAATTAGTTGATGTAGCAAGCTTGGAACTACGCAACACACAACATATTTGCATGGAACACCTTCAAGGTACGGTATACAAGCAGCACAAAAGTTATCAACAGTTTCGAGCATTGTACTCAAATAGAGGGAATATAATGTTTCATTATATCCATACGCAATATGCACTATCTCTATAATACACCTTCATATCAATGGGGCAAGCTCTCTCAATATCCATAATGAACATATAGGATAAGCCGGGAAAGATCATTGGAAGAAAATGTGTATTTCAAACAAGCGAAGAGAACTATCATGATTGATAGCTATTATTGTGAAATATCCCTTATAGGATATCACTTTAAAATATGCAAAATACAGACAAATTGCAGCCAAACAGAAATCTGATTTTTGCAGAAAATTAAATCTAGGGCAGCGAACAGAAAATAATGGATAACTCCAAAAATACTTGCTCAAATCTCCTAAAATTTTAAATGGAGCTTACTAATACAATAACAGATATTATAGAACTGTTTTTGGAATTTTTTGAATAACAAAATGCTGCCAGAAAATTACAGCGTGCCCGTGCCCTAAACAGTTGAAAACTTCTAAGATTAATATCTTCCGTAATATAGATGCAAAAATTATGAAACCTTGCAAATATTATCTATAAATATAGGAGATGACATCCCAACTTTCAAACCAGAATTTGAGGAAGTGGAAACCCTCCAAAACAGGTCTGCAATTACCAAAACAAGTCGCCCCACCTAGAAGATGGCTGGAAACCCTTGCAAATGCCTTCAAACTGATGCTAGACCTTGCCAAAGATGTTTCCGTAGATCTGCTCTGAAAAACCCTAAAATATCTCCTCCAAAAATGCTCGGATTCCTCCAAAACCCTTCACTGAAACCCTCTGAAAATAACTCTAAAGAATAACCCTTATTTTAGCTCCAAAAATGACAAACTAGGGTGGATCTTTTACCACTGAAGAGTGCCCTACTAGCTAGGGATGGATCTCTCACCACCGAAGCTAGGGTTCTCGTGGGATCTTACTCCACAAGCTGGGTATTTGCAAACAACAGTTGCACATGAAAGAAAATATAAGTGTATGCATGAATGATCTTTTTTTCACCCCTCCACTCCTTTTATAACTTTTTCCCATGCCAAGGAACCCTAAAAAGCCCAAGTCGCACTTTCCCCTAAGGAAGACCAAATTAATAAAGTAAGTTAAAGTTACTTTTCCCCTCTCAAGTTGCCATGGTCCAAAAGGTGACCCCCAATGCAAAATTAGAACACTAGGGGTTAGGTGGCTCCTTCCAACGATAAAACATAACATCTAGTCCCTTCGAAAGCACTTTATATTCCTGTCAACGGAAAATTATAACAACTGGACTAGATATTCATACCCAATAGCTCACAGTGTCCATAACCCCTTGGGTATGACCAAGGCCTGGACTCGAGTTGGCCCCTAGGCCTATGGCATAGGAAAGGGGACATTACATATTGTTAAGAGAGGATACCATGGTGGCTTTTGTGCTACCTTGTCATTTGATTTAATTTATTTCTAAATATTAATATAAATAGTAGTGCCTATTAGTGTGGGCAAAGGGACTGCAAAAAGTAATAGTGGTAAAAGTAAATAAAAATAATTCCTAGTGCACGACCTATAGAACAAAAATAAAAGTGAAGTATAGAACAAAATCCTATATGTGCAAGAGCCTTTAGGCACTCAATGATGTCAGGTCATTTATGTGCTCAACCTTTATGTCGAGTAATAAAAGTGCAAGTTTCTGTACTGTGATCATTAAATTACATAAAATATATGAATTTTTTTTTTATAATTCTTGAAATTTATAAAATCCTTCTCTAGAAGGTCTTGGGGTTCTGTTAATTTTTGATAATTCTTTAAACAACTCAGTTATTGTTTGAATTGTGATCGAATGAACATCACCAAGGGGTCTCAGCTGTGCTGCCCATTGTGGTATGTTTTGGTTTGTAAACATAGACATTGCATACATTTATCCAATAGCGTAGAATAATGTTATTCACGTTTCTTATATGATACAAGAGCCATAGTGATAGCAATGCCTGTGACCAACACAATTACATGCAGATAGCTGTTCTTGCTGAATGACCACTTAAATACAAGGTAGATTTACTTGTCAGTGAGTAAAGGACATATGCATGGTAAAGTTTCATCGCACTTGGCCGACTGTCATAAGGGCTTAAGAGAGTTTCCCTGAATCAACATTGGCATTCTTATGTTTTCATGACAACTTTTGGATAATTGGAGATTCCATTTATGTGGGAGAATCCATTTATAAGTTAACTGCTCGTGATAGAACTTGGCCAGGGCATACGCCGGCACTTGAATGGGGTATACAACTAATGGAGAATGAATATAAAATATGTTCAAGTTAATTATTAGGTTGGAAGCTACCAGAATGACCTAAGCAATATTTTTTTTAGGGGGCATGCGATTTTTCCATTTTAAAACTGGCTTGGAGATATTTGTATTTATATTTTCTATTCAGAGGCATCATTTCCGATGTTAATTATAACTTCTACCCTTTTGTGTGCGTGCTCTAACTTGAGTCTAGCATTATTCATGTAGTTGAAATATTAAATGCTTTTAACACATTTGGAGCAAATGGAGGCCATTTCTGAAGTTTTTTTTGGAATGATTATGACTGATTCAACTCAGTCTTTTATACAAGCCTATTTCAATCCTTACAATTTCCTAGTTTTTCTTTTTTCGTTTGTTGGGAAAGTTAAAGTTCCCTTTAGTTTGCTGAATAATATTGATGCCTGATGCAACACCTACATAGAAAATTCAAAATTATTGGACTACACATAAAGCCTTGAATGTTGTGAGTGCAAATGTAGCACTCGACCTATTGGTAGGTTTTTGGAGCTATTGTACCTGAAATGTAAATCCCATCCAACTTCAGAGGTCCTCAGATGACCTATGCATTTGTGATATGTGCTAAAATTTTTCTGCCTGAAGTACTGTATTGACAAGTAGTTGTCTAGACTATAAATGCATCCTGAGCAAGCTGTCCTGAGGTACTGTATTGGCTAGAGGTATGCTAACAGTTATCCTTACCAAGTGTTTATATCCTTAAGCTTCCTTGGTTATATTTTTAACAGGTTTGTTGTCTTAACTTGCTGTATGAGTATGCCAATAGGCATCCTAGAGTTGCAGCCGGGGTTGGTGCGGGACTGTAATGTCTGTGGATAAAAAGTTAATGACAAAATTGAATTTAACGTCCATTTGACTGTCATAAGGTAATTACAACCTTAAGTTTGACATCCATTGACTGTCACTTAGAAGTTTTTTTTTCTGTTTGCTTTGAGAAGTCAACTGAAAAAATGTAATATCTTTGCCATACATTGGAGTTTGGAGCTCGTTAGCCGCTGCCCCTGCCCCTGCCCCTGCCCCCAGAAAGTTTTTTTTGAGTGCCACCAGTCAGTAGAAATTTTTCGAAGAAGATAACAGAGTTATTAATCAAGGGGTATACATAAAATCCAAGATAGGAGTGTTGATTTTGATATCTGTCGGTGCTTTTTAGATAGATGTATTTAAGATATCTTTTGTTTGGTAGAGTATCTGACCCTTTTGGCCGAGCAGGTTGTTGCAGATCCTTCGTTAACTTCAAAACAACGGGCACTTATTACAGATGCTGCTCGTGCTTTGGACAAAGCCAAAATGATGAGATTTGATGAGAAGAGTGGTAACTTTTATGGCACGGAACTGGGCCGTATAGCTAGCCACTTCTACATTAAATACACTAGTGTTGAGACTTATAATGAGATGTTAAAACGCCATATGAATGAGAATGAGGTTTGTATTGTTTTCCTTCTAAAGCTAAGGATGCATCTACTTGTGCTTATTTTGTAAAATTATTTGTTCTCTAACATATTCCCTGTAACTTGTGCAGCTTATAAACCTTGTGGCTCACTCATCCGAGTTCGAAAATATCATGGTCAGGGAAGAGGAGCTGTATGAACTTGATACTTTAAGCCGCAGTTCATGCCCCTTGGATGTCCGAGGAGGCCCCGAGGATAAATATGGGAAGGTTTCTATTTTGATCCAGGTATACTGCATTATGCTTTAAAGATGTAAATGTAAATAATTTTCTTTTAGAGTCCCTTTAGGAATAGTATAGTACTCAAACTTCAAAGTCATTTTTGTTGTACTATTTTTTATTGATTTCATTCTATTGATGCATTGTTGGATTATTTTGTGTGCTCAGTAATTTATATCTATGCTTGAAACAGGATTGCAGATATTGGTTGTCTAGCAATGATATCTTTCTATCTAATTTTCATAGCCATTTGATGAACCATCATTTACCAAGGATTAAAGTAATATGTTATGACAATTCGAGTTCTTAACTATATTGGCATAATGCAAAATTAATATGTTGGTGTTATACATCTTTGTTGAACTATGTTTTTTAAGTGGAATATATTTGATTCATTTTTTTATGTATAAATGTGTACTGCTAGAAAGTTTACTTCGCTAATTAAAAGAGGTTTGTAAGTCTAGAAATTAGGAATTCCCTCTCTGCACATCTCTTCAAAATTTTTTGAAACGTGATCTTCTTGCAAATTCATTTTCAAAATAGTCCTTGTGTGAGTCCTTTTTCAAATTTGGAAAATTCTTTTCAAACTAATGATGACTTGTACTAGTAATTATAACGATTTTTTGGATTTTTTTGCATACATAATTGTGCAGTCAGCATGTTAAGGATGCATAATTGAACGAAATCACAATTGTCATAGTAAAAACCATTTGGGTCCAAAACTATTTTATAATTGAGCTTCTTAATTAAATGTATTGGAACAAATTTGAGAACTTATATTAAAGTGTACGTTTATTCTTTACTTTTAAAAAATCATCCAATCCCATGTTTGAATTTTTGGCTACTTAATCCATTAATGCATGTGAAAGGAACTCTTTTCGTGCAACTATTTTGGTTCTATTTTTAGTTTATAGTGGCAAAAAGGATTTTCAAAAATGGATTTATGATTTGTGCTGAGTTAATACAGATCTGCTATTAGAGGAACTAATTCCAACATTGTGGTTGCAGTGCTGCCAAGGTACTGCATGTTTTTGTGGACTTCATAGATCAATCTATCATAGCCATATTCTATAGGAAGGGCTAGGATATGCTGGGGTTTTAGATGAGAAATCTGTGAATGATGGATGTCTTCCCTTTCCATATTGTACCTATGTGGGAAAGATGTTCTGAAATATAGATTTCAACATGAAATATTGATCCAAGCACAACTACGTTGGTCTGTTCCCTTCTCCCAAGGGCCTTGTGCACCTCAGCCGTGAATGGTATCTTGCGCCATTCACGTAGCCTCACAGTGCTCTTGTGCACTCATGCAACCCTCAGACACTGTGCATGATCTTCAAATCTCAGTTACCACACGACAACATTCTGTGAACCCTGCAGAGTATCTTACCCTCAGCCAGAGGCATAAAATACCCCTATACCATGGACAATGCATAATCCATACTGGAGTTATCTGGGGATAAGTGGTGCTGACATACTTAAAGCGTTGGCTTGTTTTTTTGGCTTATTTGCTTGTACTGCATTCCTTTATGTGTGTTAGATCCTTTAAGTGGCCAAGAGAAACCTCCCTAATGGACCAAGGTTGGCCTAGTGATGAAAGAGCCCATGGATTGCTATCTCAAATGGTTTATGTTTATATACAGGTTGGATAATATAGCCCTGTCATGGTTCCACCTGTGGTATTATGCTAAGTCATTTTGGTTTTGATCTTGTTGAAGACCTCATCTGCACTCATTTTGAGTTGTTGCCTTGTGTAATGTCCTTTTTAGGGCAGATTTGGAAAATTTTGGATTTTCCTTGAAAGCCTTATGATTCAAATATTCCAAATTCAACTAGCAAACTGAAAATTATCTTCAAACACTAACAGCAATCTTTTTTTTATTTTTTAATGGCATCATGCATGCAAAAACAACTGAAAACAAATATAGAAACCCTACAACAAAATATTTTATTCAAGAGCCGGAACAAACCTAACACCCGAAAATACGATTTTTGTATTTTTTAGACCAGTTGGAATTCAAATATGACAGCAGCAAATAGACTTCACTAACATGGCTGGAAATAATGATTCCAAGCCCAAACACAACCACAAAAGAGTGCAAACAACTCCAAAAATTATGAAGAAACTAAATACAATTGAAATTTGGGTTGGTATGCCCTAGAAGCCCACAAACCCCACCAAGATGCCACCCTAGGAGAGGGTCTGAAAATTTCTTCCAAAGCTCTAGCAGGCCTTCTACCCCTTGCGCTAGTTGACGATGGAGCTTTTGCCCCTTTTTTGCCAGCTAATGATGATGCCCTAGCCCTTTTGTGAAACCATCAAGAGAAATTCAGGGTTTTTGTCCCCAAATTCTGATCACAGTGAGGGTTTTTGTCCTCAAGTGATGAATGCTAAGAGGGCTTCCGTCCTCATTAGCTGAAAGTAGAAGCACAAGTGCTGAACTCCTCAAGATGATAGATCCCCAAATGAACCTTTTCATCCTCCTTTTATAACTTCTCTTTCCTCTTTCTTTCAATTATGGTGGCTGACTTTATTTAAGAGTCATTTCTATTTTTAATAATAAATATAAGTTGCCTTATAATATAACATGAAGTTACATTTGACCGACTTAGTTAAATCATTAATTTTACTTTTAAGTATTTAAAAATATTTTTTATTTTAATAATAATATTATTAAGTTGCCCAAAGATTAGAAATGACCACGCTCAACTTAAATAGTATTATTAATCATCTTTAATTTAGAAAAGGGGACATCACACCTTGTTGTATGTTGGCACAAAGCAAAAGTCTCCAAGGGATGCATAATGTGGGCTTATGTTTGGTTAATTACGTGTTTGGATTGAGTTCTGAGGTGACATGTTCTAGTAGGCGTCATGGTTTGAAGCATAGTTCAAAAGCTCGTACTTGGGCATTACTTGGCAACCCAAAATTTTGACTCATACTTGGGACTTGGAAGTTTTGTGGCAATTACTCAACAACTATATCACTACTTTAAAGACATAAATTCAAAAAATAAATTTAGGTAATGTGTAAAACACTGTTAAATGACATGAGAAATGAATGTAGAGTCTGCATATTTTTATTTTCTATTAATTTTCAACCAAAAAAAGTACAAAATACAAACTACAATCAGAGGACAAACACAGATGCAACTTTGTTTTTTGTGATAGAATCATTTTTTTTGGGGCTTGGGCGTTAGTTTTTTTTCTCTGTTACCAAGAAACGCCAAGGGGCCCCCCGTTTCGTTTCCGAAACGTTTCCAAAACAGGAACTTCTTCAAAACATCCTAGTCTCCTTGAGATAAGTATACATGATAGTAATGTATTATTTCAATGAATACAAAATATTTTGAGTGTTTTATTAGTTATACTTATCTCTTATGGTCTATGGAGTACAATTTTAAAATGAGTACTATGCTTATATATATATATATTTTAATAATATATTGTACTCACGTTTCCCATAACATTTCGTATCCAAGGTTTTTTGAAAATTTCCATTTCTGCATTTCGTACCCATTTTCGTTTCTATTTCGTGGCAACATAGTTTTTTTGTCAGCCAAGTCGAATTGAGAAACTCAGTGAGTTTTCCAAGTAATATAGAGGTCGATTTGGCTTGTGAGTTTGGAGGCGTTTACTTGTTTTAGTCCTGACCATAGTTACCATGTTCGTACAAACACAAACGAAATTCGGTTCAGAACGAATTTTCAGGGAAAACCGAACTTGTTCGTTAGGTTCGTTTGGGTCTAAATTTTTTTTTTCCTTTTTTGGCAAAAAAAAAAAGATTTTTTTCACAAGGGCAGAAATTTTTTTGCCATTTTTGGAAAGGGTTTGGGAAGATGTAGCAACAAAAACTTGCATGTGCCATAACTTTCATTTTGTGGCTCAGTTTCCGGTGCCGTTTTCTCTTAAAGTGTATATTTTCTTGAGCTCTACGCATTGATGTCAATATTTTTCTTATTTTCATAAAATCCATTCTTGCACCTTTTTGGACCAAGCAACTTCTTATTATTTAGAGACATTAATAATTTAATAGCAATATGTAGAGATTAATACTTAATAATAGTAATACTTGAATTTATTACCGAATGTTTAAGTTACTTTAGTAACTAGTTACATAAATTTAATTATTTTAGGTTTAACTTTTAGTATATTATTAATAAGTATTTTAGTTTTTATAATTTTTTGGTAATTATTCATATTTTTAATTTTTTTAAAATTTATAATTTTTTCGAGCCAAACTGAACCAAACCGAATTTTTACAAAATTCCAAACTTCCAAACTTTTTTCCCTATCCGAACAACCCGAACTTTTCGAACATGGTAACTATGGTCCTGACTTGCAAGAAAGAAAAAATGCCAAGTTTTGAATAAGAGGACTTTGAAAAAAGGTTGAAGAACTCTCTCACTTTTTTGAAATGGACTCTCAGTTGTGTGAGAGTTTTAAGCTTACTTGTGTGGGGTTATGAGAACTGAATCGTGCTCATTATGAACAAGTATAGAGTTGTAAACAAACAATTCCTTTAGACATGCAACGTACGACCAACATTTGAACAAAACCATAACTGGTGTTTTATAATCGATAAGAGGTGGTTGTAAAGGTATCCTTTTATTCTTGCAAAAGGTTCTTTCATGTTTATAATAGAAAAAATAAAATAGTCACACTTTCAGAGAAAGTAACAACAAATAATAGAAATGATTTAGTTTTCAAGCATGTGGTGTCCCCGAGATTTCACCCTGAAATCTGGGACTACCCCTTTTAAATTTTTCATTCTTGTTAAGTAACGGGTCGTGTTTTGTGTTTTGTTTTGCCTATAGTTGCTTGCATTTCCCTAAGGTATCCCCAGGTAGTGATAAAAGCCGAATTCGTCAAATACCCACATGTCAAAGCTCACTCAATTCCTTCACCAGGCTTTGGTTGAAAGTGTTTTATTTATTTTTATATTAAATAAATAAAGTTATTTTAAAAATAGATTGAGATAAAATTAGCGACTTTTAAGTTTTGGGTTATTAAAACCACTTCACCCCATCATTATTACCACACCAATATTACTTTCGTCTCTAAGTGGAGTATTCACTTGGGGAAGATTTTTTACAGACTTACTAATTAGCAAGTTATTTTCGAGCAATTGTCTGTAACTTCTGTCAGGTATTTTGTTTTTATTTATTTTTTTTGTGTTTGGTTTTGGTTTTTCTCCTTGATCTGTCTGGCAATTCCCCTAGGCCTTTTCTTTCTTCCTGCCTAACCAGTTCCCTGGCTTAGGGTTTTTAGAAGTCATCCATGGCCTCAGACAAAGGTGAAATTTATTATGAAGTGCTGGTTTTCAACGCAGCAGCTGGGATACAAGTCACAGTTTTTAGAAGCAAAGTTTTCTTGTGCAAAGTCATAAAATAAAGCTGCCCTCATCATCTAATATTCACACATTTTTTTAAGGGGGATTTCTTTGAGCAAGGCGTGGATTTTCAAAGCTGCTTGCACCCTTCAAAATTCGCACAACTTTAAAATAATTCTTTTGTGCAAGTTGTGCATATGAGCTACCCTTCACGTCTAGTTTCCACGCTGCCTTAAGTGATGATTTTTCACGCAATTATTAAAAGAGATTTGCATTACAAGTCGTGGTTATTAAAGCTGCCTTCCTTCATCAATTTCCACGCTGCCATGACTTACGGATTTTCACACAAAAGTTAGAGAAAAAGCTAGTGCAAGTCGTTTAATTTGAAGCTGCCCTTCCTTTGCACTTTCCTCACAAAACATAAGTGCAAATCGTGATTATTGAAGCTGCCCTCCACTTCTTATTTCTACGCTGCCTTCCACCTCTTTTTTTCACGCAAGTATAAAGCAAATCCACTCTCTGTTTTCTACACTGCCCTTCCACATTGATTTCCACTCAAGCCTTTGCCCAGTCTTCTCTTTTCAACACAACTCTTGGTATTAATAACACAAGGCAAAGCTCTTAAGCTATCATGGATTTCAGGCAGCTACTCTTCTTGAATTCCACACAATTTCAAAGGAAAGTTTTTCAGGTTTCCATACAGCTGTTAGAAGAAAGAAATCACTAAGATGCAAATCGTGAATATTAACAGCCTCATCTTCCAGTTTTAATGCAAGTTTGAGGAGAATTCACTTAAGGGAATTGTGTGGCAGCCCATATGGAATTTATTCATACATTGCATGCAAATTTCCTTTCAAAAGCTTCTACATGTGCTTCCCAATCTTCGAGTTAAGCCCACATTGAGCCTACTTATATTTGCTTGCACCTAGAGTGATTTCCAGAAATCAAAATTGCTCATATGCAATTAAAAATTAAAGTGCGATGAATTTTGTTTGAATTGTTTACGACAAACATTTCACTAGTGCATGTACTGGAGAAGAATTGCAAAACCTTCAAGGACAAGAGGGGAAGACAGGTCAGAGGCAAAACCCGCAAGCAAATCATAGTTAGCTGCTCAGGAGAAATGGATGGAATTATTACTCTTCTCACGGGTAATCCAGTCGAAGAAGTTGGTAAAATCTACAATGATGCCAGATCCAATTTAGTGAGAATCAAAGACAAAGAGTCAACTGCATGTGGGAGAAAGAGCTTCTCAGATTCAAGGCAGAGATACCATTTATATCATTCATGAGGCATATGGAAGAAAAATCAAACTGAGAGTGTTGCAACTTTATTCTAATTTCTTCTCCTCTTTCTTCTTCTTTCTCTTATTTTCTCTGACAAAGTAATTGAGTAATCAATTAAAATTGCAAAACTTGGGTAATTGACTTTAAAAGCCGTTACTTCAAGTTACTGGAAGAAGTCAATTACTTGGAAATAGGTGGCAGACATGCAAAATAGAAGGTTCTATTTTCAGTTGTAAAACATGCATGTCATGCAAAGAGAAAGTCTAGGGGAAAATACTGCCAGTTGTTTCCCTTTTTCATAGCTTCCACATGTGGCAATTCATTGAAAACTTTCTATTTGTAACTGCCCTCCATGCATTATAAATAGAGGAAGAGCCTACGGGTTAAAGGATCACAATTTGTTTATCAGAATTTGTTTAGCAGAGCATTCTTGAGTTTTCAGACTTTGTGTTGAAATCCTTGGCGTCATTTCTGTGAAAGCTGAGGGATTGAATAAAAGGTGGATTTCTGGAAATCTTTGTCTACGGTGCTTTGCTCATCACTTCTATTTAAGATTTTAGATAAACTTTGTGTTATCTTAGATCTAGGTTAGAAGTTGTTTCTTTCCCTTACTGCTGATTGTTGTGATGTTTCGTTGTTTATTTAATTTGTGTGGATGAGACCAAGTCTGATAGCTATTAGTTAAATTCAACATATTTTCCTTTCTTCTTTCCTTTGTTTTTCCCACTTCTGTAAATAATCCCAACACAACTGCTTACTTGCTGCAAAATTGCCCAGCTGTGGTTCATGAGTTGAAGTAATTAAAGTAAAACCCTTGAAAATAGTTATTAGGATTCACCCTTACCAGATAGATAAACATATTACACGGGAGATTCACCATTAAATGAAGGAGATTTATCTCATGACTGCCTAGGTTTTTATGTTGTGCATAAAATCTAGCCAACATCATGGAAGTAAAGTTGAAGTTGCATTTTATTCAAAAGAATCTATGGCTAGTAGTTAGTGAAACCTAACCTAGAACAACAGACAGATTAGTAGAATGGAAGATTCAGAAGATGGGACTTGATTTCTATATCAACCAAAGAGATATGGGGAAGCTATATACATTCTTTGGCTCGAAAGTTCTGAATTTGAGGCCAACATTGAAAGAACAATTATTTGGATTAAAAATGGATAGTAAGGATATCGTCCAAACATGTAAATAAGATGAGCTGTTTTTGAAAAAAAGTTGCATAAGAAATAACATACCCTCTGAGTACAAATGTACAAAAAAATTGTTTGCAATTAAGCAAATAACCCACAAAGTAGTAGAAATATTAGAATGTAAGGCTTATTAAAAAGGACGTCATTAGTTATTTAACTAATAAATAGTTGTAACTATATCAACCTCTTTGTAACTACATTCATAATATAATGCCAAACACACTATCTTTGTAGTGTGCAATTCGCCTTCTCTTTATTTCTTCCTTGTACATGTCTTCCAACATTGGTATCAAAGTGAGACAAGCGAGGAAAGAGAGAAGAGAGGAAGATCAGTCCCATTAGGGCACGAAGTCTGAATCGAAGGAAATCAAAAGACTTTCAAAAGATTTTTGTTTTGATTTTTGAGGGCGAAGTTGTGTTTTTCAACTCGAAGGCACCATTATACAGATTATATAGTCACATTTTTCAACATTTGTGAATATACAATCACGTTTTTCAAAGGAAAATACCATTCACAAGTTGCATTCACGAGTCATTGCATTTGTGAATATACAATCACAACTTGGTCGCGAGATCTGAAGAGCTCAAAACGAAGCCATTAATATAAAACCGGGTTTCACAATTCTGAAGTATTATTAGGGTTTTTTCAAGGGCATATACAAACACGAAACCAGGCAAAATATAGTCATTGAAATAGCCACAAAAATAGTTGCAAATTGTAGTCGTAAAAGAGCAAAACGTGACTCACGAATTCGAAAAGGAAAAAATATGCTCACACATTCGCAAATCAAATTGAGGGCACAACAAAGTTTCAAATTGTTTGTCGTCTAGGGCACGAAACAGTGCACATTACATTTGCAACAAAGGGAACACTTGGAACTGGTATTTTATTCTTTGATTACTCATCTTGGTAAATACGCAGCAGTATTTTTTTTATTTTATGGAAATTTCGGTAGAAAATATTTTGGTCTAAATTTTCATACATGGAAAGTGAAAATACAAATGCAACTTATGAATAAAAGTTTGTGCGGCATAGTAAATGGGAAAGAGAAAGCACGCATCAATGCATCTAAATTGTTAGATCGACAAAGTAGAGATGATAGAGCGAGAACTACTATTAGCTTTGCTATGTTCGACTGTGGACTTCATAATGTAGACCTAGACAAATCATCCAAGGAAATTTGGGATGCTCTAAATAAATTATTTGGTGTGAAAGTAGTTAATGCCAAAATTTCCCTAAAACTTTAGTTATATAGGTTCAAAATGGATGGATTCTCTATGTCGAGCCACATCAATAATCTGAGGTCCTTGATTAGGGAACTTGTAGAAGTCAAAGCTGTGATAGAGGATGAGAATGCCAAACCTATGGTATTAAACAATTTGTCTTCAAAATACAACAATGTAGTTTTTTACCCTCAATGAAATTCAATCTTAATCTCTAGATGATATGATTGAAACTCTTCCAGCTGAAGAAAAGCGAACTGCAGAAGATGTAGAAGGTAATTCTCAACAACATAAGATAAGATAATAATATTAATGTCAAACAAATGACCACAAAAATAGGTATATGGGATTGCAGAGTACAAAGCCAAGGATCCAGCAAGAGGACCCAAACGGGTCGTCCGAAACAAAAAGAGAGAAAGGAGAAGAAGAAGGAAGCAACAAATGCTGAGAATCAGACAAGAAGAAGAGGAGGAAGATGGTGTGGGGGGGAACAGAAGAGGGAACAACACCCCCAACAACATCATCTAACATTCAAGGCCGACTGGGAGTAACTTGCGATCCACTGATGTCCAGTAACTGAAACTATGGAGTGTCTAGAAAGCCGATGTCCAGGAGGGTGACAGTGCCTCTGCATAAATCTGGTGGATCTTTGTTTATGTGGGGGGGCCTGTAATGCGTCTGGAGTTGCGAGTCTTGACAGATTTGCACTGGGGATCCATACTCGTGTCAAGATGCCGCTTAACGCCCCTCTTCGGGCAGAGCACCGAGAAGAATGAGGCGATCTGTCTAATATCCACCCGTCTGGGAGGAGGGTGAAGGAGCCTGTCCTGAAGCCTGAGGGCCTCCTGCAGATAGAGAGCAAGACATCTTTGATCATAGTATCTAAAGAAATATGCGAAGGAAGTGTGCTCACAAAACAAGCAATGGAATCTCCCCCTAATCTCTTAGTAAACAGGAAACTGGAAAATGAAGTGATCTTCCGTTTCAACCTCCTGGAGAGAGCAAAGCAAGCAAGTCCGCTTCGAGTGGTCTAATCGATGACCAGTCTTCACACAAAGATGATGTGAGCCCACTCTGAACTGACCAAGAGAGATACGAAGGACTTGTAACTAGTGTCGAGAGATGTACATGGGTCTGATAATGAGCCCGTCGCAGATCTCAAGAAAGTGTGCAACATAGAAGGACATCTTCGGATGCAACCCCCCAGAGGATTGGTCCAAGTGTGTTGAATGAACTGTGTGTAGATATCATCTCACATAATTCTGTGAAGGTCTTGTTGGTTTAGGAGGAGATGGGTAGGGGCATCCAAGGAGTAGGTAAAATGTGGGAGGCGGTCCATCTGGATGTCAATGAGCCCTTCGTGGATCTCAAGAAAGTGTGCAACATAGAAGGACATCTTCGGATGCAACCCCCCAGAGGATTGGTCCAAGTGTGTTGAATGAACTGTGTGTAGATATCATCTCACATAATTCTGTGAAGGTCTTGTTGGTTTAGGAGGAGATGGGTAGGGGCATCCAAGGAGTAGGTAAAATGTGGGAGGCGGTCCATCTGGATGTCAATGGACCCAAGAAGGTGTGAAACGCATGCATTCCAACAACGAGATCGACCACTATGATCTAAGGAGGCAATAGCTTTAGAGGAGCAATAGGCAAGGTAGATGTACCTGTTCCTGTCTACGGAAGAACTAGATAAACCTTGGATGCGGTGTAACATCAACACAAGGCTGAAGATAGTCTCCAATCTAAAAGGGAGAGCCCCAAAGTCAACAAGAACAATGTTACGAGGAACGGTCCCTTTGCACCTGATGATACGCTTGGCATGAGGATTTGGACACACTCAACAGTAGCCCAATCCGAGTGCAAAAGGGATGGACCCCAAATTTCCGAACCGTACAGGACCGTGGGCCTAACCAGGGAGTCAGAGAGAAACATCTTGGGAAGGATGTCCTGAAAGTGATGGTGGAAGCACTCTCTCAAGAATTGCCAAAGAACCATACCCCTTATTAACTCGGGGTTGAAGAGTAGGACATAGGTCAAAACGTGGTCCAGAGAACAAAATCCCCAGGTATGTATAGGAATAGGTGATCACAATCTCCTCTCCTCGAAAGAAGAAGTGGAAGTCCGAAGTCTACAAACAATTAAAAATCATAACTTTGGTTTTCCCAAGATTTATTGGCGGTTGCCTGTGATCACAAAAGAGGGCTAAGGCATCCATCTGCATTTGAAGTCCCTCCATAGAAGAAGCAAGAAGAACTACGTCATCCGCAAAGAGGAGGATATATATTTGAACATGATGCAGAAGATAGCCATCCCCCTCCTGGATGTGATCGCTGAGAAACTCCTCAAGCTCATTGATGTAGATACCAAACAAGAAAGTGCATTTTATTCCAGAATGAGAAACTTTCATAGAACGTCAAATAAAGATAACTTGGAGATTGCATGTCATTATTGTAAGAAAAGAGGTCACACAACGTGGGATTGTTGTGTTCGAGCTAATGATGTGCTCAAGGGTAAAGGCATATCAAATACAACCAATATAGCCATGGTTGAAGACCTAGCATATGTAGAAGGAAGTGAGGACAGTGACGAATACGTAATATAAAGATGCTCTAAACTTTGAAAGCATGAAAGGATACAAGGTAGATGAAGCTCGGTATGGATGGTTGCCCAAATAATTTGGGAGACTGTGCATCTTGGCAATTATACCCTCACGAGGGTCATGAGACAACTTCATGGAGCTTGTGGATGGCTCAATATGGATGGTTGTCCAATAATTTGGGAGATCTGTGATTCGGAAGGTCAGGTAGGTGGAATCTGGGAACTTGAGAATTCAGCTCGGGAGCTACACTTTTACAAAGGTCACGAAGCAACCCAATGGAGCCCTACCTAGTCAAATCACCTCTTTCAAAGTGAAAGCCTTTGATGATTACACAGTTTTGTTTGGTTCTAGTTTTGCTAGAATGTTCATTTTTGCTTTGTGTAGGATAAGCCTTAAGAGGGGGTATTAGAATGTAAGGCTTATTAATAAGGACGTCATTAGGTATTTAACTAAAAGATGGTTGTAACCGGTTGTAACTATATCAACCGCTTTGTAACCACATCATTCATAATATAATGACGGACACACTATCTCCATAGTGTGCAATCTGCCGTCTCTTTATTTCTTCCTTGTGCACACGTCTTCGAACAAGAGAATGAGCATAGCAGTACTTACACAAGAGAGCAAAAGAGAAGCGGTTCGGTATTGATGAAAGAAATGGTGGTAAGCGTTCGGTTGAAATTGTATTCTTTGAGTGGACAATTGTTGGATGGTTTTTTGGTGGACTGGACTCATGACCATTGTTAGTTATGCTTATTCTAGTTGGGTCTCTCTAATTACGAGGCATTAGTTGTTGTATAATCTTGCATCAAAAGTAGTTGTAATAATAGCCAAATTGGGCTATAACAATAGTTGATGCGGAGAAGACAAGCAGAGAGAGGATTTCTTCTTGAAGAGCATTAGGGGATCTGTATGACAATGTCAACTCAAGCGATACCTTTAACATCATATACAGAACATGCTACTAAAAGTATGAATCCCAAGCATATGGATGACTAGTACAAGGATGTGTTAAAATTGATGTATTCATATGATTGGTACTACAAATAATTTCACCCAAACCTTGAAAATTCGGGGTCATATACAATATCAGTGGAGCACTTGAAATTTTCTATATTGAGAAGTTTGCCACTTGAAGGGTTGTTTTCAAAGTTCAAATAATAAAGAAAAATATGTCAACAAGATAAAACGATTCCCCATTGCTTCGAGAGGCGAGTCGAACAATGTATACCGGTGTTTATCGCGTGACCAATTTTAGCAAAATGGTATAACAAACAATAGATGCCAGAGCTCTGGTTTATAATGGTTGCACTAACAATTTCTTGTTTGTAAATGCGATAAATAATAGATAAGCTAATGTAAAGGATGCTCTGTATACTTATCATATAGAATTCGTAGACCATGCATATCTATTGAAAAAAAAGAGGAGGAAAGTTATACTTCTCATATCATAATCTCTTTGAAGTCTAAAAGAACTGTCTTGATTTTAAAATCAGAAAATACTAGTCAGTAAGATTCTATTGCATCTGTCCTTAAATAAAGTAATCTAGGAGAGGTTGACAATTCTTAGCTATACCAAATTCCATACGAGGGACCTAATTAAATGGTTGTTAAAAGTCAGAAGTCCAATCTTCCAATAGAAAGCCATTCGAATTCTATTAGATTCACTGGTGTAGACCATTCTGTAAGGACAATGACTTCCACTTACTTAAATAGCCAATAATTCAAAGACAATTGGTATGGCAAAAAAACTGTGCTAAATTGTTTAGCCTTGATTTGGATGCATAATATTTACACGTACAACTTTTTTGGCTTTCCATATTGTGTTAAAAGAGATCAACAAGATTTCCAATGAGGTCTAGAGAGCATACATGAAGGCTCACTTAGACAAAACAAGGAGATCTTGGCCAAACAAATTGCAATTATTAACCAACCATTGTTTTTGAAGTTGCATGGTCTTTTCCTAGCGTTGGATGTTATTTTGGTCATCAACTAAACACATAAATATTTTAGCTTATTGACATGTATACAAGGTATCACAACATTTATGTTATGATTACTCAATTCTATAATTTCTTGTTTTCTTCGCATCTGATTTTACTTAATTGGTGTATATGTCTCACTAAGAGATTGATCTATGAAATATGATAATAGGAGATCTTGTAGTTGTGTTGAAGTTCTATATAAAATTTAAAGGTGTAATGTCCCCTTTTTTCAAATTAGTCCCATTTGAAGACTTCTTGCCATTTTTCTTCTTGTGGCCAAGAAAAATTGAATAAGTGAAGTCCTTGGGTTTCATTTCTATTTTCTTTCAATGCTATTATTGTTTTTCTTTTGTATTTTCCTCCCCAAGGCAGGTCGGTTGGGTTGGAGAGCTCCCAAAATGAAAATAGAAGATAAAACAAGCTTCATAAGAGGTCGGTCTTGGGGTAATTCACCCCTTAGACCTTTGGCACCACCTAAGGGGTATAAGAGGAGGCGCATAGGCTCATTTTCATCATCACTTTGAACATATATACTTTTCTAATTGGTTCTAGGGTTGATTGCTCTAATCCGACTCCACTAAAGAGCGAAAATCCATTAGTGTGGCATCTAAGGAGGACGAAATCCTTGTGGCATATTGGAGAATGAAAACTCTCCAAATTGGTGATGTGAAGGCAATTATTGAAGACCATTTTGCGGGTTTACAACTAGGGCATCAAGGAGAAGTCATCTCTAGAGTTTTTGCGTTGTTTGGAGCCCCACTCCTAGGGAGCGACTAGGGTTAGAGTGTTTTTGGGTGCCTTCTAAGGCACGATACTTCATTATTATTTGATATTCAGATTTCTCATTATGTATAAGGATGGTATTTTCTATATTTTGTAATTGTTGGGGTTTGGAGACCTTATTTTTAGCTATTTTTGTGGACTGCACTTCTGCTGTTCTAAAATAAATTGTAGCTGGGTATTATTTCCGATTTGGCACATCTTTTGGTTTGGTAATGGGTCAATTAATTATATATAATTTGGAGAAGCTCTAGTCTATTTAATTTTAGCTTGTTTGATGGGTGTTTGATGCCCTAACATGCAAATTTCAGTTTTCTGCTAGGGTTTCAAGTAATATTGGATTTTCTATTATAAAAAATCAGATTGCATTCAGATTGGGGTTTGTGTGTTTCAGCCCTAGAAAGGGACATTACAGTGGTATCAGAGCTTCGATCTTCCTAGCCTGAGAGTTTCTTGTGAGGTGAAGAAAAAATGGACAGAATGATGAAGATGTAAGAAAGACTAGTGGACACCTTGAACTCTCTTGCCATCACCATGCAAAACCTACACAGGGGAAGGACATTCAAGGAAGAGCCTAGGGTTTCAAAGGTTAGCAATGTTGCAGCTAGGTTTGAGGAGTATCAAGCCCTTCTAGAAGTTATTCGTGATGCCCTATCATTTTCTGAGTTTGTAGGATGGAGAAAAGATAGAGTGTGCATCGAAACTTGGTCCAAGGCTCAAACCATGCGCAAGAGTCATGGGAAGGATATCCCAACCCTAGAGGAGAAGAGCCCCATATTGTTCGAAAAGCAAGAAGAGGCTACGAAACTTGAGGAAGAGGGAGCCAAACTTCCAAGTTCGTTGCAAGGATGGACATGACTATCCCTCTAAGGTTAAGAAGGAAGAAGATATATCAACAACTGGTTACTAAGAGGGAGAAGCCTTTGGGAGTCTTAGGCACTCCCAATACTCATACCAAAGTGGAGCTCTTTGTTGATTTTCCAAACGACACCATAGAGACAAAAGGGTTTGGTGAAATAGTGGAGCACAAGGCAAGAAAGGAGAAAGATCAAGAATACAACTCACAGTAAATATATTTTAGTGTTTGATGATAAATTGTTGATGTCTAATGGCTGCATAGGGTTGAATATTCGTAGAAAAAAATCATATTTGGGAAAGGAACAAGGGGATGACATTGTTGGAGGTCATAACCATGAAGAAAGGAAAGTTCCAGGAGCCCATAATCAATCTCATCCTGTGCTAGAATTATACTAACAGTTAATGTGGAGCTAATTGATGATGGTAAGAGCCACGAAGACATGTCAAACACATATGAAGACGACCAAAGGTATGAAGATAATTCAGATATTTTGTTTCCTACTATGCCATCTCAGATTTGTAATCATGGGCACATGATTGTAAATCATTTTCATCCTGTGCTGGAATTATTGTAACAATAGTTAATGTGGAGCTAATTGATGATGGTAAGAGCTACAAACACATGCAAAACACATATGAAGACGATCAAAGGTATGAAGATAATTTAGATTTGTTGTTTCCTACCATGCCATTTCAGATTTGTGATCATGGGAAAATGATTGAAAAGGATGACCATGGGGCAAGTTTGATGCTTTATAGTAAATCACGGCAAATGGGTCATCATCATGGTGCCACGAATGAAGAAAAATGAAAATTGCAAGGGATTAATGGGGCTAGAATTTCGAGTGACCTTGTTGGGAGGCATGCCTATGGGGTAAGGGCCTCTTTTGATGCTCATGTTAATCCTCGACTCGCTGGAAATTTCAAGACAACAACGTATGGTAAACAATTTCATCATCTTTGTAATATCGCTTTATAGGGTTGAAACACAAGGACAAGGAAATCACACAAACCCCAAATTAATTATATCTGATTTTAGACCAACAAATTGAAAAATTAGATCAACAATGTACAACAATTTGATTTTTGAAACAACTTGCAAAAGACAAGATTTCACCCAAATATCACCATAAAACTCGTCCACAATATTTATAAACCTTCTAGAAACACTTTAGGACAATTCTCATCATGAAATCAAATCTCAAACACAGTTGGCAATTTATTGAGCAAAAGTACATTCAAGATAAATGATAAAAAATGACGTCTCTAAACCCCAACAATGGCCAAATATAAAAGGTATCAACCTTATAAATTATGACAAATCTGCATATCAAATAATAATTGAGTTTCGGGCCCTAGAAGGCACCCAAATTTACTCTAGCCCTAGTCCCTCCCTAGGAGAGGGGCTCCAAACAATGCAAAAGTTCTTTAGAGGTCTTCTCCTCGATGCCCTAGATACAAACCAACAAGAGGATCTTTAGTATTTGCCTTCACACCACCAATTTTGGAGAGTTTTCGTTCTCCAATATGCCATAAGAAAGGTTTATGTCCTCCTTAAATGCCACACTATGGATTTTCACCCTTAACAAAGTTGGAAATAGAGCAATCGGCCCTAGCATCCAAATTGATAAAGTATATATGCGAAAAGTGATCTGCAAATGAGCCTATGCGACTCCTCTTATACCCTTTAGTTGGTGCCAAGAGTCATCAGGGTGAATTTTCCCCATGATCAACCTCTTTTAGTGCTTGCTTCTAATTTTAATTTTCCTTTATGAGCTCTCCAGTCCAACCGACCTCCCTTAGGGAGGAAAAATACAAAAATAAAGCATTAATAGCAATGAAAGAAAACATAAATGAAATCCAATAACTCCTCTTCTTCAATTTCCTCTTGGCCACCCGAAGAAAAATGGCAAGGTGTCTTCAATTGGATCTAATTCAAAAAAGGGGACATTACAGTCCTCCCTTCCCAAAATTGTTTTTCCCCAAATAATTGTAAGTTTGGATTCTCTAAAATAGTATCTACAAGGGGCAATCCTTTCCAATCAACCATATATTCCTTGATACTTCGGTTCCTTAACTTCTTCTCACGTGCCTCGAATATACTTTTCAGATATAGAACCAATTTACCCTCGTCATCAAATGGTGGCAACTCAAGAGAGGGAGTAATGTGCTGTCCAAGTGCCTTTTTGAGGCACGAAACATGAAAAACATTGTGTATTCTACTTTGTTCCAGAAGCTCAAGTTCATATGCAATATTTCCTACCTTTCCTTTTACCTTGTAGGGACCATAGAAACGTGGTTTCAACTTTTCCGCACCAATTTGTTTGAGAGAAGATTGCTTATAGAGCTGCAATCTTAAAACCACCAAATCACCTACCTCAAATGACCTCTCTTTCCTATGCTGATCTGCATACATCATCTGCTGATTTTGGGCACGTTGGAGGTTTGCTTTGAGCTCTTTCAATATATCATGGCTTTGTTGAATTAAGTCTTTGGCCCTTGTCACTCCACTATTCACCATAACCAATTCCAAAGGAAGGGGCATCATAACCATACAATTCTTTGAAAGGAGACATATCGATAGACATTTGAATGAGAATATTATAACAAAAATCTGCTATGTATAACCATTTTATCCATGCTAATTGCTGCCCATCAATGTAATTCCATAGGTAGCCTTCCACCCATTTATCGACTATTTCTCTTTGCCCATCTGTTTGGAGATGGTTGCTATTGTTAAGAGTGAGCTTGGTTCCTATCAAGTGAAACAATTCATGCCAAAACATGCACATAAATCTATTGTCCCTGTCACTCACTATATCCTTGGGCAACCGATGTAGTCTAAACACATCTTTGAAAATCACATCAGCCACCATAGGTGCATTGTATTTGGCTGGAAGGTAATAAAAATGAGCGTATTTAGTGAGTTTGTCAACCACAACATATAGACAATTCTTACCTTGAACCATGGACAGCCCTGTGATGAAATCCATGTAGATACTCTCCCTTTTTTGAGCGGGAATGGGAAGAGGTTGTAGGAATCCAACTGGAAATGTATGTTCTATTTTGTTTTGTTGGCATACTAGACATTACCGGATTGGAATTATTATACTCTCCCTTTAGTCCTTTCCAATATAATATTTCCCTTACTTGTTTGTAAGTTTTGAAATAACTCATATGACCAACTGATGGGTCATCATGAACAACCCTCAATATCTTACTCTTCACTTTCGATTCAGGCACCAAATAAACATGTTTCTTGTAGAGAATGAGCCCATTTATTACGTTGTACTTTTCATCCATCATTTCACCCTCAAAAACAACATTAGCAAACTTGTTTTTGACATAGTCATCTGTAATCAAAAACTTCCAATCTGTTGCTGTTTTAGATAAATAGCAAAAATATGTTTCTTTTAAATAAGTGTCTTCTACCAAGTATTTGACTTGTGAATTTTCTTGAAGCATACATTGAAGTGTCGCCTTCTTGCCCTTATCCATAAATCTTAATTCTTTGTTTTGCTAATTGAAAGTGAGTTCTCCCAAGAAGTGCATCCATTGGACCCCAAGCACAAGATTGATTCCATCCATGCTAATCAAATAAAAATCAGCACATACCTCATGTTTTCCCAATGTGAAAAGGAGTTGGCAACTCCTTGTGCATGGCATAGACTGGCCATCCACTATCTTAAATGTGAAGTCCTTAAAGTCCTCTACTTTCAAGTCCAACTTGGCCACCAAGCACTCATCAATGAAATTATGAGTGGTTCCACTATCAACCAGAACTATGATCTCTTGCCCTTGTAGGTCACCTTCCATCTGGAAAAGATGAAAACTAGGTGCACTGGATAAGGTAGCAAGAGTGCCATTCAAACTTTCCAGATCTTCTTCCGGTTTGCTATATTGTTCGGCCTCATCAACACAATTTTCGTCATCTTCACAAACAGAAAATACCTCAATGTAATGTATTCTACCCTTACCCAAACAATGATGACTGGGAGACCATGGATCCTTGCACAAGAAGCACAAATTACTTTTTCTTAGCTCATTTTTTGAATCAATCAAGGGCTTTCGTCATTGAGAGAGATGGAAAAGGTGCTTAACAAGCAATCCTTCACTACAATATGAAAAGTCGCCAAAAGCATGATTCATTAATGGCCAAGCGACCTCCTTTTATAACCATAAGGAGTGCTTTACAATACAAAAACGATGGCCAACCCCTTAAGTAAAGTACTTTTAAATTTCTAATTAGTATTTGGAGCCTACATGGCCAAAATACTTTTATTTCCTAAGTACTTAATTCCTATTGGAGTGCTAGGCTTCCTGATATAATACATGATAATAATAAAAATAACTATCTAAACAACAATAAAAATGTAATCTAGATCATCCCCTTGGTTTCTTGCTTAGACACACGGGGAGAAGAATGGGTTAAGGTCCTAAAAAACCACCCTTCAAAAAGGGACATGAAACTTTGTCTTTTCATTTTGATTCACTCTCTTCTTTTGTGAGAAAAAGAGGCTAGGGGGTTGCCATAAGGGAGTAAGGATGGCTATAATGATTTATTGAGAACCAACCAACTTAAGATTTTTTTTTTAATTTCTTATATAAAATTACAAAATGGAATTTTATTACTAATCAATGTTAAAAGCAACGTGAGTTTTTTAAGATTTTTAAACTATAATATTAACTATCTAAATCAAATCACCCCACTAATGGCTATAGTCACTCTTAACAATTTATTATAATTTATCCTATCATAACATTCTAACCATATTCTTATTCATCATTATATCAACCCCTTATAATTTGGATCAACCCTTATTTAAATCAAGGATTGATAAATACAAAAATACACTAATACGATATAAGTAGTCCCGTACTGATATAAATTGTGTACACTTTTATGATATCTTTATGCTTGATTATTTATATCGTTATGCTTGATTATACCATGATCAACATTGTTGTACTATAATTTTTTTTACCATATCTAGTCTTTTTCCTACAAGTTGTTGCCAAAAAAATAAATAAAATCCTTTCATTGTACTAATTCTATCATGTCCCTTTTTGAAGACTTATTTTCGAAGACCTTAACCCATTCTCTCCCAGTGGGTCTAAGGAGGAAAACAAGGGAAAAACCTGAATTATATTTTTATTGTTGTTTAGGTAGTTGTTTTATTTATTGTCATGTATCCTATTGGGAAGCCTAGTGCTCCAATAGAGGGGCTTAAGTAGTTAGAAAATAAAGGTACTATGAGCATGTAGGCTCCAAATACCATTTGAATATTTAAAAGCACTAACTTTAAGGGGTCGACCATCATTTTATATTGTAAAAAGTACTCCTTGTGGTTATATAAGGAGGTCGCTTGGCCGTTATTGAAACATGATTTTTGGTGAATTTCATATCATGGTGAAAGATTGGTAGTGAAACACCTTTTCTATCTCCCGCAAGGATGAAAAACCCTTGATAGAGACCCTCCCAAGGAAGAAAACCCTTGTGGAGAAGTTGGTGTGGACGAAACCCCACACTTCATTTGGTTCTTTACTTTTCATTCTTGGTTCGAACTGATTAATGCCCTAAGTGACTTGCTTGGGAGAGGGTTTTGGTGATGCTGCTGATTTTTATGTGATCAATTGGCATGATTGGATTCCCCATAATTTATAAAGGTGAAATCTTCCTTTGTTGAGTGTATTTGAGTGGTATTTTCAGTTCTAGAAATTATTATTTAAATTTGTAGTGGATGGTTGCATGATAACATTAAAAATAGCACTTGTGGTCTCTTAAAAATAAGTTTTCTTGCATTAATTGGTTGCTGGTCATTTATTTTAAATTTTGAGCATCTTTCCTTAAAGTTTGAGTGAGATTTGTGCCTAGGAAAGTGTATTTGATTTCTGCTAAGAGGTCGCCACCTCAAGAGCAAAGTGTTGGCAGCGTATGGAGGGTTCCAAAGTGAATTTTCAGCTATCTACAATCTGCCCTAGTTCTGATTTTAGTCCCTCATAACCAGCTTTTTGGTCATTTTCTAAGTCCCCCTAAAAAGGGACATTACAATGGTATTAGAGCACCATCCTCCCAGCTTGTGAAGTATGGCAAATGATCAAGGTATGCAGTACTACCATAGAAGGGAAAAGAAGAAGGTAGCAAAGACCATGGAAGAGAAATTGGAGATGGTTATGAATACACAAGAAGGAATAGTGGATGTATTGGATAGGCTTTTCCTAGCCATCCAAAACATCCAAGGTGGTGATTCGACATGCAGGGAGAAGATTTCTACAATCCCCATAAATCAATGAAAGAGAAAATTTCTTTTGTAAGGCCCCACAAACCTCTGTTCATGACCAAAGAGATAGTCGCTCCACATGGGAGCCCTAGACAAGCTCATGATTACACCATATGGCTGGAAGAATTCCAAGGAATGCCAGATGAGTTTCAAGAGGCAATGTCTCTCATGGATTTCATCAAATTAAGGACGGAAGAAAAATATTATTGTCAAAGAACCCTAACACAAAAGGGAGAGGTGCAACATGCATTGGGTAAGATGTGTCTTCCTACTTTTGATGGCTCCACAAAGGGATCAGTAGGGCATGGATCCAAAAACTTGACACATACTTGTCCTTGAGACCTATGGTGAAAGAAGAGGCAATAGAATTTGCAACTTGTCACCTTGAAGGACTTGCCCATGATTGGTGGCATCATGGCATTTTGATTCAAGGGCATCACCGCATTCATTCCTATGATGGTTTTTGCACAAGGCTTGTGGAGAGGTTCAAAAGGGCGGATCTGGAAGCATGCTTCCATGATCTTGTCCAACTCAAACAAAAAGGTATGGTAGAAGAATATGATGCTGATATTTCCGAAGGGGGGCTTATGATGTTGTATATAGAAGGGATTACTGAACCCTTAAAGAGTTTAGTAAGTGCTTTTGATTCATCTTCCTTACAAGAAACAATAAGGAAGTCCCTGGACCTCGAAGGTACAATCCCTAGGAATGGTTTTTCATCAAACATTTTCGGCGAAAAAGCCAAAGAGTCTTTTATCTCAGCCTAAAGTACCTATTTTGGGGTAGTCAATGAAGCTTTTTCAAGGGGCTAATAGCCAAGAAGGACGGAAGCAAGAAGACAAGAACCAAGAGTCCAAAAGTGTTGAGAAGGAAGAAGCTTTGCTTCACATGTAGAGATCCTTGGTCACCTGGACATAGGTGCCTTGGAAAGGGTCAAATACTGGCGTCTCCAGATTTCACCCTGAAATCTGAGACTACCCCATGTTAAAAAATTTCGTACTTTTAAAATAATGGGTCGTTTTATGTTTTTATTGCCAGAAAATGTCTGTATTGTGTCAAGATATTCCTAGAGAGTCATATAAGCCAATTTTGACAAATACCTAGATGCCCAAACTTGTTATATTTTGTCGCTGGGGTTTGCCTGTCGGAAATTTTTATTTAATTATTTTAAGCCCTGTTTGAGGTAAATTGTGCTCCGGTTTAACCCTGTTGAGGTTTTACATGTTAATATTCCCATATAACAGTAGGGTTTCCACCAGGAATGAATCCTGGGCTTTGTCTGTGACTTCTGACAACGTTTTTCATTTTTGTGTTTTTTTTGCGTGTTTTTTCTCTTGGAAATTCCCCTAGGTCAATTCGTTTGCCAGTTAAGTCTGTTTTCTTGCCTGGAGTATCTGGAAATCATCTACTGACGTCATGCTAAAAGGAATTTGCCACAGGAAGTTTGGTTCTCTCTAAAAAGACGAAGTCATGCACAAAAAGGCCTCTTCTGGGCAAGTCGCATTTTTGGGAAAGGAAGGTTTTAAGCTGCAATGGGATTTTTGGTAGCAGCAGGCAGGTGGTAATGTTGTACCTGCCTGATAGAGTACTTTTTCCCATGGAAGCAAAGTCACTTAAGTCATGATGGGAGAATTAGAGGTAGCAAAGAGGTAGGAATTTCTTACTTGCCTTGCGGGGTGAAAATTCCCATGATAACATAAAAGAAAATCATTTAAGGCATTGATTGGAATTTCTTACCTTACAGGGTAAAAAATCCCATTGTGAAAGTCAAACAACTTAAGTGGATTATGGGATTTTTGGAGTTGCAGTGTAGGGTGATTATTCCCATCAAAAAGTGACTTTTAAAAATAGAAATCAGCCATGGCAAAAAGTGCGACTCACCTAGAGGAAGAATAATACTTTTTAAAGTATTAATTAATTGTTTCTATTCCTGAAATTGGCGCCCAAGCATGAGGAAAAGTCAACACATGATGAAAGGATAAAGAAGATTGGAAATAGAATGTTAAAATTAAATTAAATTAATTTATTTAATGCAGCCCTCTATCATACAAAGAAGTGCGACCCACCTAGAGGAGAAATAATACTTTTTAAAGTATATATTGATGGAATTAATTCCTATTTTTGGCGCATGAGGTCAAAGCATAGTGTGAAGTCAAAGTAGACTGGAAGTAGAATGCTAAAAATAAATTAAATTTATTTATTTAATGGTAGCCATGAGCATGCACAAAATAGATGCCCAAATTGATGAGAAAAACATGTTTATTAATTAATTAATTGCCTGGAATAAGAGAGACAATTATTAATTATAGAATGATGAAGGTTATATAAGCATGGACTGCCATAATGATGAATTAATTAATTCGTCTAGCAAAGGAGTGCAGCCCGGACAGTTTTGGCACTTAAAGGAGAAGGATTTTTGCTCAAAGAAGTGTTTTTCACTGTCGGGAAGCTTCAAAGTTTGGCGCCTAGGTTTGAAGGAGCTTGATTTAAGTCTGATTAATTTTCTGCATATTATTACAGGTGCCCAGGTATTCATTATAGGTGCTTATATAATTGAAAGAAAACTTAAATCAATGTCAGATACATTGAATATATTCTCCAAATCCGGAGAAATTTCCAGATTTGCACCAGTTGTAAAGAATTCTAGCCAAATAAAGAGAAAAAGAGTTGCTCAGACAAAGATAGATCCGGCCATAGCAAAGCGGAATGAAAGAGAAAGCTCGGCAGAATCATGCATTACTTCCAGGTTTGTTGACATCGGAGACATAGATCTAGATCCAGAACCTCTTTCTGAATTGATTGACAGATCCAGAGATGGAAAGACTTCTCTCATGCGTGCAGTCAAAAGTAGTGGAATCATTCAAGCTTCAGCATTTCCATTTATAGCCCAGTGGCCAAAATTCGTCATGAAGTGTACAAGGTCATACCACCCACTATCTAGATCAGTTTGAGATGCTGCGGAGAAGACAGTAATCTGGCTAGACGCACAGTTCATAAATTATTGTCTGAAGATTCCAGCACAACAGGTGGTGACTACTATGAGCATACTGGATGCCGACAACAGATGGGAAAAGCATAAAGTCGATTGTGTGGGCATAATGAACAACAAGTATATGAAGAAGCCCCGATCTTCATCCAAGCTTCCGAGGACTCTTCCACGATCCAATCTAGTGCAGGAGGTGGATGACATTACCAAATTGCTATGCAGGATAAATGGCGAAGCTAATGCTCACAACTTCTGCTCATGGATGTATGCCTTCATGAGGACCATTGAAATCAACAAAGCAGATTCTATAATCAATTGGTCGGAAATTATCAGTGACAACATCGGTGAGCAGCTCCGGAATGTGAGGCGGACTTACAGCTTCAATATGACTTCATATTTGGTATATGCAGTAGCCTCGCAGGGCATCTTTTCCAAGTTGGATAGACCTTGTGTGCTCTCCAAGGATCCTATTTTTGAGTGTTATCCGCAAGTTACTGTGCCCGCATGCAATAAAGATTATAAGGTGGTCAACGATGGATTCTTCTACGGATTCATTTACAGGCTGAACGGTGATTTAAAGGCCAATAAGTTGAGCAAGGAAGCTTGGGAAGCTGTGTCCCAGATTGGCAATATCTTCATCCAGTTTGCGGACTTTTCATACCTCAGGGTCACCAACTTTTCGGGAGAACCAGTCAAGTTGCCTAGATATCCAAGCGATAGATTGGTCATCATGGAGTTGAGCAGACAACTCGTGTAGATGCATGACTTACAGTCAAAACGACACAAGTCTACAGGCTTCTTCCCGATCACAATGGGCTATTACAGCTGTCAGAGCATTCATAAAGCCAGAGGAATTGAAGCGGAGATGTTCTCTGAGTACGAGCAGGAGTTCTTCCCAGCACGGTTGAACTTCGATCCATATGAGGTGGTAAGGAAGACGATCTCCCAGGAGTACGTGCATGCGCCTTCGTTAGAAGATTTCTGGATGAAGTGCAAAAGCGAGTACAAAGTTAGGAAGAAAGACTTCAGCAGGTTATCAACGCGACAAGTGTTTGACTTTGGATTAGCACAGATGCCTGCGGATCTTAAAGATGATGGGCTGTTACTTGACGCATACCATCAGATGGGAAGAGATAGAGCTGTACTTCAGGAGAACATAGGTGGCTGTCACACGATCGAGGAAAGGTCTGCCGCCGTTCTGGTCAATACTTCAAAGTGGTTGCTGACAAAGGGATATTGCCTTGATGAAGCTTTGATGAATCAGATCATAGGCAACCTCAGCACAAGAGATTCCTCAAAAGGAAGCATGAGGGAGAAAGCAGCAGAAGGCTTGAAAAGATTAAAGTGCACAAAAGTCTCATTCAAGGGAAAAGGTCACTTCTACGGCTATGGTGTTAGTTCCAACTTCTCCAGCATCAAGTACTTCACCAAATGTTGCACCTCAGCAAAATACTGTCGTTCCTCTATTGAATCCGGCAACATTTATATTTTCTCCTCAGCCACTCCGATCAGCACCTCTTCTTGAAGAAACATTGAAGTTGTAGATGGCAAAATTTGAAAGAGCTTTGTCTTTGGACAATACAGAGGATGGTAGCCACGACACTGTAGTAGTTTCGGATGGAGAGGAATGGGAGCACGAGATGGTGGTACATTCGACAACTTCTCATTCTGCAAGAAGTAATTTCTCAGAATGGTTGGCTTCATAGTTGGTCCTAGAGGCTAGAGAGGAGATCAACCTGGAGGAACATGACTTGCAGCTACTCCTGAGTCTGGGCAGAAAAAACAGAAAACCTAAAGTTGCTAAGGTGACTTCGAGTTTGATTATTGAGGAGTCTGGGCAGAAGGTCGCTGAGGTGTCCGTTCCAGCAGAAGGAAAGAAGAAGGATGAACTCACGGCATTGGATATAATAGTGACCAAAGGACCCATAGGTCAAACCACTACAGAAGGATTGAAGCAAGACACGCAGACATTGATAAATGCTTTGTTTGTTAGGCTTGACAAAGAAAAGGTGGAGAAAGTTGAACTTCTGAAGCAAGTGTCTCAGTTGTGCGAGATTATTGCCAAATTTGCCAAATCTTCCACTCAGCCAATTTCAGCATATAAGCAGGTGAGTGATCATCTGATGTAGGAAGTGGAAGATGCAGGTAACCAGGTTAAAGCTATCAATGAATGGAAGAGTCTAATCATTCGCCAAGCTTCTGTACAACTCAGGGAGGTGCCGACCCGTCTAAAGGTTATGAAAGATGCATCGATTCTGCTGAAACAATTGGTGACAAACACGATAGACATGAACATAGTAGCTGAAAGTAACCTGGGTACTTTGGTCGAAATAAATAAGCTGTCGAGGGAGGTGTTGATTGCGGAACGAATTGTGCCCGATGGATCAGTTGAGAAGAGGAAGCAACTTGAGTTTGCAGTTCCTTTCCGCTTGGAGATCTTCAGAATCGTGCTGAAAAGGATGCGGGCACTTGAAAGTATGGCATCATCACTACCAAACAATGTCATTGCTTTTACCAATGAGGAAGTGGTCGGGAAATTTTCTTCATACACAAGGACCATTCCTAGCAAAGTGCCTAATTCCCTAGAGGGATCTCTTCTGATGGTGCAAGAAAGGATTGATGGAGCTGTTAGGCCTTTCACAATGGATTCCATCAGTAAGCTGGTAACGCTGCAATTAGATATTGAGAAGTTCGGGCCTAGCTTGAAGGATGTGGAAGCATGCATCAGGGTTTTGAACGAAGGCTTGCTGCAATTCAAGACAAAAATAAGTTGTGGCTAAAACAAATGGGAAGTTGCTGAATTACATGTTCGACAAGTATATTCAGTATCAAAACAAAAAGAAGATGTAGATGTTACAGCTGGCGAATCTTTCTACTTCTACTCTTTCTTCTTCTATTTTCCATGTTCCTGGATGTAATTGTAAAACTTTAAAGTTGTTGGTTTTAAAACCATTACTTTAAGTTATGTGGAACAATTCTATAAGTTAAGTGACATATGTGTATAATTTTGACTATAGATCTAGATGCATGTCACTTGGAGAGGAATTAAAGGAAGATGATTGCCAGATGTTATCTTTACTTCTTGTTTATGTTCTAGTTCAGTTAAGTTTCCCATTTGTAATTTCCCTTCTACATTCTATAAGTAGAGGAAGAACCTTCGGGTTAAAGAGGAGAATTTGTAAGCAACATTCTTGTGTTCTAGACTTTGTGCTGAAACCCTTGATAGCTATTTGAAAGCAAAGGAATAGAAAGGAGTATATTTCTGGAGAACTTTGTGTCAACGGTGCATTTTGTTTCTAACTTTCTGTCTTAGATCTACGTATAAACTTTGTGTTATTTTAGATCTAGATTTGAAAGCTGCCTTTGCTTATAATTCAGTGTTAATATCTATTGGTTATGTCTATGTGCATGCAATCAACTCTGTAATCAATTGATTGGGTTGCACGTCCCCCCTCTTTCTTTCCAGTGTTTTTATTATTTCCTTCTTCATTAGATATTTCCTTTCTTTAGCAGCTGCTTACTTGCTGCAAAACTATACAGCTATGGTTCATGAGCTGCATGGTTAAAGTAATACCCCCAAATAGATACTAGCATATTTAATTGACAAATCTTACTCGGGAGCCTCATCGGTAAATGAGGGACATTTATCTCATGACTGCCTAGGTTTTCAGCTATGCAAAAAATCTAGCCAACAAATACACTACATAAAAGTGGTGTTCGATGATGAAGGAGAGGGCAATGAAGAGGAAAAGGTGACAACAATTTCTGAGCTAAGAAAAGAAGGAACATCAAAGTCTGATCCAGTTATAACCAGCACTCTTACATCTCTAGAGAGTGCCCAAGCATACCATTCCTTCAATAGTCACGAAGTGGTAGTTCTCATTGATAGCGGCGCTACCAATCATTTCATCAATGAAGGACTTGCAAACACGCTGGGATTGAGGGTGAGGAGTTTTGAAGGCTTTCAAGTAACCATTGGCAGTGGGACCACCATACCTTGCACAAAGAAAGTAGGACAGCTATCACTTCTCCTACAAAATTATGAGGCATTTGATGAATTTTGTGATTAAGCTAGCTAATGATGAAGTAGTTCTTGGAGTTCAATGGCTGCAATCTGTGGGGGAATTCACCCTCAATTATCATGATAGAGAACTGAAATTCTATTATAAAGAAAAAAAAATCAGAATTCAAGGTATAGAGGATGAAGGAAATATAATGGCAAATGCTTGGGAATCACATTGCGGTTTGCTTTCACACATAACCGCTGATTGGAAAAACATTATCACAGCTGAATATGCCAAAAATCAGTTTGCTAATGACATCATGGAAGGGCATATAGTGGCAGAGAATTGCAAGGTAATAAATGGGCCGATCCTCTATAAGAATATGATCTTTTTGATTCTGGATTCCAAGATGAGATTAAGGATAATGATGGCTGCTCATGATTCGCCTCTAGCTGGTCACCAAGGATACTTTAAGACATACAAGCAAATCCGTGAAAGGTTCTTTTGGAAAAGGCTCAAGGAGGATGTCTTACAACACCTTCGGGAGTGTGTAACTTGCCAACATAACTTGTTACAACCTCTTACCATTCCTTCTCAAAAATGGGAAAGCATCTCCATGGATTTCATTACAGGGCTGCCCATAACCCAAGGTAAGAGTCGATTATATGTTGTAGTGGATAGAGTAATGAAATATGCTCATTTTCATCCACTTCCACCCAGTATGATGACCCTATGATTATTGATGTGGTCTTTAAGGAAATATTTAGAGTTCATGGGCTCCCACAAACCATTGTTAGTGATAGGGACCGTCGCTTTATGAGTATATTTTGGTAAGAACTTTTCCGTCTAATAGGTAACGAACTCACTCCAAGCATTGGTTACCATCCCCAAATAGATGGGAAAACTGAAATTGTGAATAAACAGGTGGAAAGATATTTGAGAAACCACATTTCCAGACAACAATAAGCTTGGATAAAATGGATTCACTTGACTGAGTTTTGTTACAATACAACATTTTATGTATCCATTGGAATGTCTCCTTTTGGAGCACTCCACGGTTCTGAGGCTTTTTCCTTCATGGACTTGATCGTTGGGTATACTAGGGTTCCTCTGGTGCTAAAAATCTGATCCAAGAGAGTCAAGACATCTTGAAAGCACTCAAGGAGAACTTTTAACAAGCTTAGAGTTGATAGAAACAATATGCAGACCAACAACACATAGAGAGACCATCTGAAGTAGGAGACTTGGTTTTCCTATGGTTGCAGCCCTATAGACAGTCCTCACTTAAACAATGTGGGGTTGAGAAGTTAAAACCAAGATTTGATGGACCCTACAAGGTGTAGGAAAGGATAGGACAGGTTGCATATCGTCTTGAGCTACCTCCGAAGAGCAAGATCCACAATGTCTTCCATGTCTATTGTCATAAGAAGGCATAGGGGAAGCATATTACCCCTTCAATACAACTGCCCCCTTTAGATGAGGAATGGAAGATTATTCTTATTCCGGAAACCATCCTTGATACTCGAGAGAGGAAGCTAAGGAACCGGAGCATCTATGAATACTTGATATGTTGGTAGGGCCTACCGCTTGAAGATGCTACATGGGAAGGAGCGGCCATCTTGGAGCATCCAAATTTTCAATTGCTTGGGGACAAGCAATTTTGGGAATGGGGGACTGTCATGTCCCTTTTTGAAGGCTGATTTTTGAAGACCTTAACCCATTCTCTCCCCATGGGTCTAAGGAGGAAAGCAAGGGGAAGATTTGAATTATATTTTTATTGTTGTTTAGGTAGTTGTTTTATTTATTATCATGTTTCCTATTGGGAAGCCTAGCACTCCAATAGAGGGACTAAGTAGATAGAGGATAAAGTTATTATGAGCATGTAGGCTCCAAATACCATTTGAACATTTAAGAGCACTTATCTTAAGGGGTCGGCCATCGTTTTATATTGTAAGAAACACTTATTGTGGTTATATAAGGAGATCACTCGGCCATTATTGAAGCATGCTTTTTGGTGAATTTCATGTCTTGGTGAATGAATGCTAGTGAAGCACCTTTTCCATCTCTCTCAAGGACGAAAACCCTTGATTGAGACCTTCCCAAGGACGAAAAACTTTGTGGAGAAGTTGGCCGGACGAAACCCCACACTTCATTTGGTTCTCTACTCTTCATTGCTGGTTTTAACTGATTTATGCCCTAAGCGACTTGCTTGGGAGAGGATTTTGGGTGATGTTGCTGATTTTTATGTGATCAATTGGCATGATTGGATTCCTCATAATTTATAAAGGTGAAATCTTCGTAAACTCTTCAACTTTGGAATTATTCACAAAATCACAATTAATCGCTGTTGTTTACTTTCTATTAGAAAATAACAGAGATAGCTAGTGAATGAATTATTATTGTGCTTAGAATCAACAATTGTAGTAAAGGAAAGAATATAAGCTCATAACACCAACAATTTTATCCTGGAAAACCTCCGATGGAGGAAAAACCAGTCGGGAAGGGCAATTGCTCTTTCTTCCCACTTCTATTGGCCAATTCAAATCAACAAGTACAAAATTTACAATAAGTATGAAAGGGAAGTAGATAATATCTCAACACTTCCTTTCAATTACTTGCTTGCTCTGTCTCAACACTCCTTTCTTCTACAACAATACAATTTCCAGCACTAAGACTTCTTGCTCACTTGCTCTCATGCTTCGATGATCTTCTACACTTCTACAATCATGTATTTATAGCCTTTCTCATGTCCTCCCGTGCACTGGAGAATGGGAAAGGTCATGAAGGAGAAGAGAAACGAACATCCTTTCAAATTCAGAGGCTGTTCGTTTCAAATTTTGTTTTCTGTCCGTAATGGCCAGGACTGCCGCCCTGTGCAGACCTGTGGTCCTGGGACCGCCGCCCTGCTTGGCGGCGGTTCTGTAACTGCTGCCCTGCATAGGGCGGCGGTCCTGTTACTTAAAAGATAGAACCTCCGTTTATTGTTTTTCTTCTTTGTGTTGACTGTTTTTGATGAAGTAGAGTTATTTTGGATCCCTATGGATCACACCTCCCCTTCTTAGGAGGATTTTGGTCCCACAAAAGCTTAGTGGGGGAGTAGATGAGGAAACAATTCCCTCGCTTGCTCCTTTGAGTACCACCGAGCCTGCCTTGGTGTCTTTCCTTTCAGTCTGATTTGCCAAGACTCCTGGGGACCTCTTCTAGTCTCTCTAACCTTCTGTTGTAGCACTACATCCTCCTCCAATTCACCTCATGAGTCCAAGACGCAATCCTCAATGGAAGGTAGCAACTGCAGTTCTTCATCTTCATCTAGCATGGATGGCTCATATAGGTGCAAGTTTTCACAGTTTACTACAGAGTACATCCTCATGAATGACGGCAAATCAAGTCGAAAAGCATTTTCTCCAACCTGCTCCAATATGGTGAAGGGTCCATATCGTAGTGGCTTGAGCTTTCGTGCTTGACCTTGTAGTCTCTCCTTGCTCAAGTAAAGCCAAAATTTATCTCCAACATGAAGCTTGTGTTCCCTCCTATGCTGATCGTGCCTAGCTTTGTACTTGGCTTGAGATTTCTCTAGTTGTTCTTTGACCTTGAGATGGATTTGTCAGATCCTCTCAATGAATTTGTTGGCCCTAGTCACCTCTGTGTCTCGTGTATCCTCCTCATCATGCTGTCCAACTGCTATGTCTAGCGGATTTGTAGGTAGATATCCCAAGCATGCTTCAAATGGTGACTTCATAGTGGATGTGTGTACTGCCCGGTTATAGGAATGCTGAATGTAGGCTAAGGACTCATCCCAAGTCCTTGGGTACTTACTGTTATACCCTCTGATCAACTGTACCAAAGTCCTGTTTACCACCTCTGTTTGTCCATCTGTCTGTGGATGGAAAGCTGTGCTCCTCTGTAACCTGGTATCCATCTTGTCCCACAAAGTAGTCCAAAACTTCCCCAAGAACTTGGAATCCCTGTCAGAGACAATAGACTTTGGCAAACCAAAATGCACCCATACATTAGCAAAGAAAAGATCTGCCGCCTCATGTGCTTTTACTATCTTTTTACATGCCATAAGAATACACATTTTACTGAATCTATCAACAACAACATAGAGATAGTCATGGCCATGTTTAGACATAGGTAATCCTCCTACAAAATCCATAGAAATGTCCTCCCACGGACGAGTAGGTACTGGTAAAGGCATATACAAACCTTCCTTCCTAGATTTAGGCTTGCTAATACAACAAAGTTTACATCCACGAATAAATTTTGATACTTCTTCTTGCATGTTGGGCCAATATACATACCTTTGCAAGTGGGCTAGGGTCTTACCAACACCGAAATGTCCCGCTACTTTCGAGGTATGTGCTTCCCTCATCAATAGAAGTCTTTCTTCTTTAGGCACACAAAGTTTCCCCCATCGGTAGAGCAGCCCATCCTTGAGATAACAATATTCAATCCCCGTCTTTTCAGCCCCTTGGGACTGCAACTTCTGAAATGTCACCCCAAAGTCTTTGTCTTGGGCATATGCCTCTCCATAAGCTTCCTTCGTGAAGGGCTCGATCTAAGAGATAGTGGCCAAACAAGAGAACTTTTCATGTGTGGGTGGCCTAGACAACATGTCTGCCACCAAATTTGTACTACCCTTCTTGTATTTGATCACCAGAGGTGGAACTGCTGAAGAAACCCCATCCATTTGTAGTGCCTTGCCTGTTGTAATTTAGACTGTGCTTGCAAATACTGGAGAGGTTTGTGGTCAGTGTGCACAATAGTTTCTTTACCCAACAAATAATGTTTCCATTTTTTAATTGCCTGAACTAGTGCATACATTTCTTTATCATATACTGAATATCCTTTAACTGTTGAAGTGAAGGTTTCAAAATGATAACATACGGGTTTACCTCCTTGAAGCAACATTACGCCCATAGCGTAATCACTGGCATTTGTCTCTACTTCAAAAGGCTGCTGCAAACTAGGAAGAGCAAGTACTGGAGCATGACTAATCTTGTATTTCAATAACTCAAAGGATTTGTCTTGTTCCTTACCCCAATCAAAACCCTTACTCTTTGCGGCCACTGTGTGTAGAGGTGTTGCAATTGCCGAGAAACCCAAAATGAATTTCCGCATGTATTGTACTGCTCCCACAAAACTTCTAGTCTCTGTGGCTCCTGTTGGTGTTGGCCAATTTGTGATGGCTTCCACCTTCTTTGGATCCACTCGTAGCTCTCCTCCTCCAACCATGTGCCCAAGATAGACAAGTGACTGTTTGGAAAATTCACATTTCTTCATATTACAAAGCAGTTGTTTCTCCCTGAGAACTTGCAAGACTTGCTGTAAATGCGTTAGATGTTCTTCCCATGTGGCACTAAAAATCAAGATATCATCTAGATATACAATGACACATGAATCTATGAAATCCCGCAATACATCATTCATCAATCTCATAAATGTAGCGGGTGCATTGCATAATCCAAAAGGAAGTACTAACCATTCATACAAACCCTGTTTTGTTTTGAAGGCAGTCTTCCATATATCCTCCTCCTTCATCCTGACTTGGTGATAACCTGACTTGAGATCCAACTTCGTGAAAAATTTGGCATGCTGAAGTTGGTCCAAGAGATCATCTATGTGGGGAAGTGGATATCTGTTCTTTATGGTGATCTTGTTCAAAGCGCGGTAGTCGATGCACATTCTCCAAGAACCATCCTTCTTTGGCACCATCACAATAGGCGAACCACACGGTGAGGTGCTCGGACGTATCACCCCTTGGTCTATTAGTTCCTGGAGTTGTTTCTTTACTTCAGTACTCTCAAGCAAGGATTGCCTATACAACCCGATGTTCGGTAGAGGTGACTCTGGCAATAGCTGAATCTCATGCTCTACTTCCCGTTTTGGTGGTAATCCACTCGGAGCCTAAAATACTTCCTGAAAAGACTGAATAATACTATCCAAATCTTGTTTTCCTTGGTTAGAAATCTCTGAAACTTCTACCCCATCTTGTTTATCCGTTAAGAAAAGTAAACAAAACTGATTATGATTTTCCTGAATAAGTCATTTTGCTTGGTTAGCACTTACCATAGTAACCCGTGTCTTACGTTGGTGTGCCCGGATGTTGTAGCTGATCCCATCCTTGACCCATCTGTACCGGTTTTCCCTTCTCATAAATATAGCATCCCTAACATACAAGTAAGGACTTCCGAATACAACATCAAAAGCATCAAGTGGAATAACGTCAGCTTCAAAAACATCTATATATTGGGAATTTATCCCAAACTTGACCTTACATCTTCTTGTTACCTGAATTTCAACACCCTTCTTCACCCAACCCAAAGGATAAGGGTGCGGATGCTCGTAAGTCTCAAGACCAAGCTTCTTTACAACTGCCTCAGAAATCAAGTTAGATTGAGAACCGGTATCAACCAAAGCATTTACCTTAGTTCTCTTGATTTGGATTTTGATCTGGAATAGTCTACTCATCTCCTCTTCACTGTCCATGTTGGTGGCCGTGCATCCAAGCCTTTCATCTACATCAAAGTCATCTTCGATTTCCACCTCCCCTTCTGTCTTTACAGCTGTCATGGACTTCTTGGAGTCCTTGGTTCGGTTCTTCGGATGTAACTCCGGATGCAACTTCCAACATGTAGCGTCAATATGACCATTGATATCACAATTCTTGCAAAAATTCTTGGGATCTTTACAAGTATTTAAAGTAGTGGCAACTTGTTTACCTTTTCCTTTCCACTTACTCTTGTTACTTGTTTGCCCATAATCCTTTTTCTGCTGATTTGTCGACTGCTTTACCCTCGGCTCTGCTTCTCCTTGCTTTTTCTCATCATCTATGTAGTATGCCTGTACACATGCTTCATTGAGATCCTTGGGCTTTGTGGAGATGAATTTTCTTCGAAGGTGAGTGTGAAGTCCTCCCAAGTACTTGGTCAGAATATCCTCATCCTCCAAATCCATGTTTAGCAACATGGCTTGCCTCCGAAACTCGGTAGTATAGTCCTGCACACTTTGACCACTGCCTTGTCTAAAATACTGCCATTTAATCATTTGGTCAGTTTTATGGCCAATAGGATAGAAGTTAGCTCTAAGTAATTCCTTAAATTCTTGCCAAGACTTCACAATAGGACGCTTCTTCTTTTCACAAGTAGTTAGATGAGTTTCCCACCAAACTAGAGCATGTCCCTCCATTTTGAGACGTGCAAAGGTGATCCTTTGTGCCTCAGTGACATTATGGACGCTAAAATAGACTTCTAACTGTTTCAACCATTTATCAAGTAACTCTGCATCTACTTGTCCTTCAAAGCTTTTGATTTTGACTTTAGTCTCAACTTTAAAAGGAGCATGTTCAGATTTTACCTTTTCTCTTGTGTTAGAAGTCTCTTCTTCATGCTCTTCTCCATAATCTTCCTCATGGTGGCCCTTGCCTATACCAAACTTTTCGGCTAAGCCTCGAACCACCGAGTCCATGGAGTCTTGCTTGACGGAAGCTGTCTTTTGCAAATCTGCAAGTTCCTCTTGCCTTCTAAACATCCTATCCATCATGGTCTCCAGCATCTCGATTCTATGGACCAAGTTCTCTTCCTCCATTTCTCCCCGAATTCTCTGTTTCCACTTCTTTGTAGAAATCTCTGGATCAGCAAGGTAAGGTTTCTTCGCCTTTAGATCTTGTCACTGTCATACAAATTCAAGAACGAAATACCACAGTCCTAGATACTTGTTAGCTCTGATACCAAAATGATCTGTAAACTCTTCAACTTTGGAATTATTCACAAAATCACAATTAATCGCTGTTGTTTACTTTCTATTAGAAAATAACAGAGATAGCTAGTGAATGAATTATTATTGTGCTTAGAATCAACAATTGTAGTAAAGGAAAGAATATAAGCTCATAACACCAACAATTTTATCCTGGAAAACCTCCAATGGAGGAAAAACCAGTCGGGAAGGGCAATTGCTCTTTCTTCCCACTTCTATTGGCCAATTCAAATCAACAAGTACAAAATTTACAATAAGTATGAAAGGGAAGTAGATAATATCTCAACACTTCCTTTCAATTACTTGCTTGCTCTGTCTCAACACTCCTTTCTTCTACAACAATACAATTTCCAGCACTAAGACTTCTTGCTCACTTGCTCTCATGCTTCGATGATCTTCTACACTTCTACAATCATGTATTTATAGCCTTTCTCATGTCCTCCCGTGCACTGGAGAATGGGAAAGGTCATGAAGGAGAAGAGAAACAAACATCCTTTCAAATTCAGAGGCTGTTCGTTTCGAATTTTGTTTTCTGTCCGTAATGGCCAGGACCAGCGATCCCAGGACCCTATGTAGACCTGGCGGTCCTGGGACCGCCGCCCTTCTAGGGCGGCGGTTCTGTAACCGCTGCCCTGCATAGGGCGGCGGTCCTGTTACTTAAAAGACAGAACCTCCGTTTTATTGTTTTTCTTCTTTGTGCTGACTGTTTTTGATGAAGTAGAGTTATTTTGGATCCCTATGGATCACACCTCCCCTTCTTAGGAGGCTTTTGGTCCCACAAAAGCTTAGTGGGGGAGTAGATGAGGAAACAATTCCCTCGCTTGCTCCTTCGAGTACCACTAGGCTTGCCTTGGTGTCTTTCCTTTCAGTCCGATTTGCCAAGACCACCGAGCCTGCCTTGGTGACTGATTTTGATGAAGTAGAGTTATTTTGGATCCCTATGGATCATTGAGTTAGATTTGTGCCTAGGAATGTGTATTTGACTTCTCCTAAGGGATCGCCACCTCAAGAGCAAAGTGTTTGCAGCGTGTGGAGGATTCCAACGTGATTTTTCCTTTATCTACAATCTGCCCTAGTTCTGATTTCAGTCCCCTCACAACTAGCTTTTTGGTCATTGCTTGAGCCCCCCCCAAAAAGGGACATTACAAATTCACTTTTAACCACTTCATATTATCTATTACTTGTGGTAACATTTTAATGAATAACTTGTGAACCTCCATTTCTTTATTTTGTTGAATATTTTCAATCATAAAATTAATGTTTCAGCATATTTGAAAAGCTTCTATCTATGCTCCACATGGACACGTCCGTTGGATTTTTTAGCTTGTCCCCACAATGGGAACATTTTAGAACCTCGGGGACGGGTAGGAGACGTCTCCTTCTTGTCCCTAAACTCTGTCAAAAAAAGGAAACATCTCGGGGACTTCAAAAAAATGCTTGGAAACGGTAGGGGACAGTAGGGGATGTCCAGACGTCCCCAATATGTCTAGGGGACTTCTAGAAGTTCCTCGACCATACTGGGGACGTCTGGACGTCCCCTGTGTCAAAGCCTTTAAAAACATTTTTGTTCAAACACAAATGCCTATGTTATCTATTGAAAACCTTAGTGGTTTTTTTTAATGTTAAGCAAGAAATTTTCATAATGTAATTTAAGGAAATGTAAACATAAATACAAATAACGAAAGAAATTCAAGTAGTGTACTCGACAAAGCAAAATATGTTTTCTTCTGTTGAAAAGTTGAGTGAGGATGTGTTGAAGTGAGGGAATGGAAAAAAGAAATTATGATAGGATTGTAGTGATCACAATATTTAGGCATTGACTGGTCTATGCTAAATGGGCTCTTATGATAACCATCTATATTTAGACCAAGATGTAGGAAATGGTAACCTAGAAATGCGGAAAAATCCTATTCTTTCCAACATGAAAGGAAAAAGCCAATGCTAGTTTTGATGAAATCATATGTTAAACACAAAAATTGTGAAGTATTCTACTTCACGCAGGACAAGGTGGACATGATTATATTATTTTCAAATGCTTTTGGGATGCTCTGAAGCATGGGAATGGGAAAGGAATATAATTGGGTTGCCATGCAATGTTGTCTGTCAAATGCGCATGAATTTCTTGGCTATTTAATGGGCAACTGAAATAAGCACCCACATTTAGGCCAATATACAAGAAATGAGAACATATAAACCTAGAATATCCTTTCAAATAAGATATAGTTTTGCTCCTAGAATGGATTTGGAAAAAACAGTCCTTGTTTATTGTAAGAGGATTTCCCTCTTACCAGATCTAGTCGAGCCAAGATAAGAACAGTCCCGTAAAAGCGCAAAAAACCAACCAGAATGTTTTTTATTCTCGAAATGAACAGGGATTGATTGCATCACATTAGTTTTACAAGGTTTTCATTTTATATTCAAGGCTTGCACCGTAAGGTTAAATCTTATGTGAAATCTCAATTCAACTCTAATTTTATGTATGAAGGTTCTATAATGTGTGTGATGAATGCTTTAGCAATGTTATCTTATGAATATTTGAAATTTCCAATATTTTTTAAATTTTTGCTTATTTTTTAATAGTCGTCCCTTACCGTCCCCTAAAAAAAGGCCTCCAAAAAAATCCGTCCCAAAAATAGGTTCCCCCGTCCCTTGCCATCCCTGTCTCGGAAAATTGGTGCAACATAGGCTTCTATAGATAAAAGTTTATCTTCCTCCTAAATAAAAGTTTATCCTCTTATATTTTAATTAGTTCAAACTTGACTATCCTTAAGCCTAATTTTGAATCTCTCTTTTGATTTTGATTCACTCTCTTCTTTCGTGAGAAAAACAGGCTAGGTGGTTGCCATAAGAAAGTAAGGATGGCAATAATTATTAACTGGGGTCCAACCTAAAATACTGACCTGACTCAAGAAATTTTCTTTATAATTTTTTTTTCTTTTTCTTATTTCTTATATAAAATTATAAAATGAAATAGTATTGCTAATTAATGTCAAAAGCCATGTGATTTTTTTATGACACACTTCTAAACTCTAATATTAACTAATTATCTGAATCAAAATAACCCAGTAGTGGCCACACTCATTCTACACATTATCTTATAATTTATCCCATCATAACACTTAAACCATATTTTAATCCAATATATAATCAATTTCTTATAATATGGATTAATCCTTATTTAAATCAAGGATTAATAAAACTTAATATTGATGGAGCTTCCAGAGGAAACCCAGGGACTTTCGAAGCCGGTTGCGTAATCAGGGATTGTTCAAGCTCTCATTCGTGCTGCCTCATTTCACTTGTCAAATGGGTCCAACAACAAAGCTGAAGCCTTGACCTTGTCGCAAGGGATTCAACTTGCAAATCATAGTCTTAGAATTGTGATAATACCATTGTGGGTAAGATCCCACTTTCATTATGCGATGGGATTGTAAAGTGTTTAAATGCATTTCACCGCCTTATGTTATTGTGGCTTGGGCCAAGTGTTCTAACCTTTTGCTTGCCGAGGCCAAGTTGTTAAGGCCCGAATGGTTTAAGGGCCGCGTAGTGGTGGTGGCAAGTTGATAAGCCCTCGAGCTTGTTTAAGAGGCCACGTGTATGTGGTTGTGGCAATGTAGGAATGCCAAGTATATGGCCAACGTGGACTGACCGGTATATGTGTGATCCGCCAAATTTGATAAGCCATGTATGTGGCTGGCATGGAAGTTTATCTGGTCGTTGGGGATATAACTCGCGAAGTAGGATGGATAGCTCAGTTGAGCTAGCGCCAAGTATCTTTGACCCTGCAACACAATATCAATGAACCTGCAGTAAAATCCCACACTAACAATGCAATGATAATGCAAGGCATATATAACGACAATTGTGGCAATGCCATAGTGAAGGAACGGTGGTAAAGACACCCCTCTGTCAAAAGAGTGTGTCGACCGTGGCTAAGGGCCCCCGGCCAACAAATAACGGGGCCCACCTATCAGATCACGAGAGTCGAAGATGGGTGTCGTAAAACCAAATTTTTACAGTTTTTGATCAACTCCAATTTTGCAACTTGTCATTTCCTAATTGGCCAATTGACCTTGCCGAGTCTGAACTTTGACCCAATTGTGACCAGCGATATCTTGAGCATACAAACTACGTTTTTAGCGTTCTTGGTACCGTCAGAAAGATCTTGAATTGCTCTACCGTACTGTCACGGTTTAGGGAGATTTAGGGAGATTTAGGGAACATCCGAAGCCCCAAAATGTCCCCTGGATCATTATAGCACGCCATAAAGGGTTTTTTGTATGATAGATATTTGAAAGCTAGCCATAGGCTGCCTATGGTTGATGATATTGTTTGATCCTAGCTTTCAAGCTTGTTGCAATCATAAAGTGATTTTGAATGTATACCTTTTGAAATATTAAGAAACGGGAAAGTGACCCATACAACCCTTATTTACCACCGAAAATAATAAATAAGCAAATACACTAACACGATATAAGTAGTCCCATACTAATATAAAGTGTCTACACTTGTATGATATCTTTATGCTTGATTATTTATGTGTGAATTTTTTATGTCAGATTTTGTACTTTTTGAATTTAATGCATTATCTAGGTTAAAAAACTAATCTATAATCTCCTAGAAAATGTGTAGTGCAACTATGTTGCAAGATGTTCTTGTAAAACTAAGCAAAACTGGTAATCTTACATATAGGCCAATAATTACACTTATTAAATATGCCAATTGTCAAAAACTAATCTAAAAGAACAAATATTAAATCAATGTATCAAATCCTTGAAATCATAAATCTATAAGCTTTAGAAACCAGATGGATAAAACTAAATATAGGATCAAATGTGGTACCAATAGGATCGATCCCAACAAGTGAAAGGAGGTAAGTATAATCCCTTGAGTATGATGATGATTATAATGATAGTTCCCACTTTTCTCACAACGTCACGCTAATTCCGAAAAAATTAAAAGAAAAGAAAAAAAATGTATGGATTTTGTCTTCAAGTAAAAATCTTCCAATAATAATAACTTGAACCATACGAATTTTACACAAATGTGTTTCCTTTGTAAGACTCTTTGAATTAATCGTAATCCCCAATTTTAATGAATGGTTTGTAAGCAAATGAAATGCATCAATAATGTGCAACATTTTTCATGTTCTAAAATAATCAGAAATCATTCTTCTCACAAAGTTCTCATAAAAGATAGTTTGGAATTAATCAAGCTCAATTTTTTTTTTTCATTTGAAAATGTTCTCAATGATATTAAAGTTAATTTCTTGCACTTTGTGTTCAGAATGGAGGTAGCTTGCAAAATTGATTACTTTAGTTGTTTTTAGGTCACAAATAATATTTGATCTCCCTCCTGAAGCATTATTTCAACTTTGTGGTGGATATATTCCCTCCCTCGTATGGGGACTCAAGCGTGGATTCCCAATTTTTTACATCTTTGATAATTGACTTCAGTGAAAATAAAAGCATATTATATAGAATTTGGATATTATAATATAATGTTAATTGCAACAATAAGATTGCGCCTCAACCCAAATATAAACTATTTTGATACTTAATTAAGTGTTGGGTGCTTATCCCAACATTTTGTCTCTCATCTTATTCATACAAATTTAGCCACCTCCCCCACTTGTATTTACTCACCGCCATCTGTCACAAAAACTTCATCGCCTTTCCCACTTGCTATTTTCAATGCTTCAATCATCCCCTTCTTCAAATTTCCCTTTCCCTGTCTTTATATGATTTGTATTAGCGGGCGGATTAACAATCCTTCTGCAGTATGAAAACCTTCTTGACACCATAGTCACTATGTTCTTACGAACTTAGTGAAAATTCTGTTCAAACCGTAGTTTTTGGTCTGACCGAACTTACCAAACAATTTCGGTCGAACATTATTATTTGTATTTTTTAATTAAAAAATTAAAGCGTTTAAATTAAAAGAACTTCAACACAACAAAAACGAAACAAGAAACCCTAATACCTAAGCACGTAAATTAAAAACTCTGTACATAAAAAATTTGTTTATTATTATGTATAATTGGTTTTTCTTTTCAAATATCATCATATGTGAATAGTATTTATTATATATATATATATTATATTTGTAAATTTTCTGAGCTGAACTGAACTGAACCTATTGAGAAATTTCAAACTTTCAAACTTTTTCCCCTCTCGAACTATTCGAACTTTTCGAACATGGTAACTATGCTTCACACACTCATAACAATGATTTTTATGTATTAAATACAAATATGTCACCTCTAGACCGAAAATGTATAAATATTAAGAAAATTTGCATCGAATTAAAATATCTCTGAAGTATTATTTCCAAAAAAGGCTTTGTAGGATTGGGCATATGATTTAAAAAATACCCAAATTTGATTAAATATCTAAATGTATTCTTTCATTTGTGCACTCCTTCCATTCTGATTTACCACCATTCTTGTTGATTGTACCTTCTAAATTTCATGCAATAATACGTTGTTGAACTGCTTTTTGAGAGCTGGTTGTCAATAAATATCATTCTCAAATTGGAAAAAACATCAATCCTAGATACCAGCCTCGTGACCAAACTCAAACGCATATGTCCCACATTTTTTCAACTCATATCATACCTCGGATATTTACTTATCCTTAAAAGTCTAAATTTGACTGTCATGTATCCCTAAATTAAGATACAATGATAATCCAAAGAAAAGGATTATGCCATGGAAGATGGAATGTTATTAACTTCCAAGATCATATCCAGATAAATTAATTTATTATTTATATTACTGATCTAGTCACCGCTCACACAGTCACAACTCACACACCATCCTAGATTATTAGGTTTTCATTATTATTATTTGATGTAGACTGTTATAAAGTATTAGAGAGAATAGTTTGGTGTGTGAAATCTAGGGTTTTTAACCCTTTAAGTACAATTTAAATAATGATGTATATCTTCCAACTTTTAGAGTCACAGAGCAATGGAATTGATGGCTGTGATACCAAAATGTTATAGAGCTATTTCCCAAAGCTTACATTAAACACATCAAATAAATATTCCATTCAAAAATTAGATCAGCAATAAAATAAATTCCATATTATTTTATGGTCCAAAACATTATAATTTTATTTGTCACATAATTAAAAGAAAGATCATCATTTCATTATGTTCAAGTTGGAATACATATTTTCTGTTATGTTTATTTGTTTTTCTTTTTTTGTATGATTTTATGACGAGAGACTGATATCTATATATGTGTAAAATATGTATCATGTATTAAGTTCTGAGAGTTTATTTGACACGCTATGGTTTTTTAAGATGGGAGGATCTAATTTTATACATGGTTTCTTATTTCAAATGGTTTTTAAATCTGATCACTTCATTTTTGTTTTTTTCATTATTTGTATAAATTACCTTGCTTTGCATGCATTGCTTTGTTCTCTCTCTTTATATTAATTTTGTAGCGGTACCTGGTGGCTGGTATCTACGCTATTTATGTATACTTTGATTTGCATAGAATCATGCATTTAGTGGGAAAAATTTGTTTTCTTGTAAAGGTCAAGCAAAGGAAAGATACTTTTTTGTCTTGAAGCATCTATTTTTAGTCCTTGTACTAGAATTTTCTCAGGAGAGCAGTGTGAAGATGCATGTGGAATTAGTACTAGATTTGTTTTCTCTAGTATCTTTGAAGGCTATGTTTAGATGTATGTTCTCTGTTGCTGTGTGCATTGAATGCAGTTTCTTTGTAGACTTCTTTTCTGGTTGTGGGATAGTCTGTTTTTTTCAGTGCAGGTTTGGTGCTTGATTAAATGCAGTTCTTAAAAATGTGCAATTATTAAAACTAGAGTTATTTTTTCGATTAAATTATTTCATGTTTTCCTTAAATCTCAAGTTCCATATATGACTTTTCATCTGCACACATTAATAAAATTGCTGCCTTTGTTTCTTCAGGTGTATATATCACGTGCTTCACTTGAAAGTTTCTCATTAATTGCAGATGCAAACTATATAAGTCAGAGCATTGGTCGAATTATGCGAGCTTTATTTGAAATTTGTCTACGCCGTGGGTGGTGTGCTACAACTATTCTTTTATTAGAATATTGCAAAGCTGTTGATCGCCGAATTTGGCCTCATCAACATCCTCTTCGGCAGTTTGAGAGGGACCTCTCATTAGAGGTTGTTCGAATATTATCTGCCTGTGACTTTTGTATACTCAGAAGGTTTTATTTTATTTTATTTTTGCAAGGTGTTTTAACTTTGGTTACTTGATGCACAGATATTAAGGAAACTTGAAGATAAGGATGTTCAGCTAGAACGTCTTTATGAACTGGAAGAGCGAGATATTGGGGCTCTAATTCACTACAATCCTGGAGGAAAGGTTGGTTCAATTGTCGAGATGTGTGCTTCCAAATTTCCAATATATAGTTAAACACTTATATAATCATTTATTTTATTTGAGCTGCTTGAATAAAAATAGATTTTTTTATTATGATATTCTCTGTTTATGATGTGCAGATGATTAAGCAGTGTTTGGCAAGCTTTCCTTATATTCATTTATCTGCCAATATAAGTCCCATCACACGAGCTGTCCTACAGGTAATAGCATTGTTGCAGATTTTTCTTTCTGTCTCTTCAACCATGCATCTATTTAGATTGGCTTTGCTGAAGTTATGTTTTTTTTCACTTTTTATGGACAACATTATTCTGTTTGGGAAACATGCATATGCAGGTTGAGTTAATGATAACCCCAGAGTTTGTCTGGAAAGATCATTTGCATGGAGCTTCTCATCGCTGGTGGATCTTGGTTGAGGTTCTATATTCTTCTTTCTTGTTTGTTTTCTGACTTGATCTCGTTTTGAAACATGGGAGCCTACTTCTTTAAAACTATGTCCAAATGTTGTACTAAATCAAAAGCTAAGTGTAGTGTAAGGAAGGCTGACTTCTATTGATGAACACTGCTTATGGGAATGCATTGTCTGACTTTTTGGTGATATGTAGTTATCTGTACTGATAGATTTCAATATGGTAGAGCTTCTTCTATGCTCTTGTATACAAAGTAAATTTGTTTTCCCACTTTGGGTAGCATAATAGTGCTTTTTTACTCAACTAATCCCAACTAACCGTAACGACTCCTGAGATTTCCAGTAACTTTGAGTTATTTTAAATTTAATTTGTATCAAAGGAGCATGGAAGTTAATATAATTATCACAAGTAAATGAAGGATAGTTGTAGAGGCCTGGAAATATGTTTTTCAGCTCTCAGGAACCATGTTTTATTGGTAGACGAGGTTTCTCTCTAGCCACAAGGATTGGGTAGAGTGGCCTTTCTGGGGCCTCCAACTGTAGCACTAGGAGTTGTTGAAAATATATCAGGAGCTCTAGTGCTTCTGAGAACATTAAAAATCTCAAAGAGGCTTAAGTGAGCTGTCCAACAAACAAAGAACTGTATGAGATCATTCTTACAATCTCCTTGCCTGAAGTTAAGAGAACAGAGTATGCTCAGAAATCTCAGGCATTTCACTTTAAAAGAGAGCCCTCCGTTGGAAAAGAACACATGCGTGGGCCTGGTAAAAAATGAAAATGGGGCCAACCATAGCAAGACAATAAAAGAGGTTCATAAACACATTCAGAGCTAAATCCTTGGGTATTATGATCTAATACCAGCATCAGTCCTTTGAATGGTTTTATTTAAGGTGCTTTTACTCCTGCTCGTGGAGGAAGACCAACATGTTTTCATCCGATTAATCGAATAGGCAAGACCTAATCTACCCAACATATGACACGGAGTTGTATTTTCTAGTCCAAACAGTCGAGAAATGGAAGCCTTTATTGGGAAAGGAAACTATTATTCGTATTGGTAGTGAACCTCCACAATGCTTGCAAGCACAGTGTTGGGCTGTTTATATGTGACCCTTAATAGTCCTGCACTTACTGAGCATGCTCAATAAATGAGATATTCCTATGTTGGCCTATCACCTAAGTGAAAGAACTTAGGCACAAAGAGAGATACCGATCTCTTGTTGCGTTGTGACAAAACGAAGATCATGCCTACTAGTTTCACCATGAGATTCAAAACACATATCATCACTAAACATCAAATATCTTAAGCAGGATAAAAACATTTGAGCTATACTATCTAAAAGTACCATACATTGAGATTTCTCCTAAACACATTATCCATTTATTAACAACACATTCATATTACTATATAGAATACATGAGTATTTTGTATACGCCTTATTTTTCAATCTTACTAATGAGTTCCTTTTGTGGGCCGTTGGTGCATTAACCTCCCTGAGTGCGTGCCTTAAGGGGCGTCATCAAAAGCAAGGTTGGGTTGGTTAGCAGTATGTAGTGAGAGAGTTGTTGTGTGCGGTATCACCCTATCTTGACATATCATGCCTTGTACTACTTTTTTTTACTGCCTTCTTATGATCACCTTAGTACCTCCTCAACATTATCACCTTTGCACTTGCCTATGATACTGTCATACTCGCTTCAGATCATCCGTATACTTCTTCCAAGTATTCATTCTACCTCCTTGCTTTGTCCTCACCCTATCTTTTTTTGAAACTAGTTGTGGCCGACAACATCAACGTTCGAGTTGATAGCATCGACCTCGGTCTATGCCGTTAGTTAAATGAGAACATGACTTTAGGTCTGTAAGGGTGTCATTGTTGTCCTTTCTCTATATTATCATCACATAATCTGCGTTGTTCTCACTTGCAAATTTTCCCTTTAAGGTTTAAGAGGAGCTTATATGGGAGGTTTACTTTAGAGCATTCGTGACTATGAGCCACAAGGAGAGGAGCTGCACCAGAAAGGCTTACCAACTCTTTGGACTCCCCAACTGTGGTCCACTTAGGTATTCTACTTATTCCTTTTATGATCCAACCACAACAACTCTCTTGCAAGGTGCTGCTAACCTTGGGAGGTTAATGCGACAACACCGTCTTCACAAAGGTAAGCATCTCTAACCCTTATATTTCCGTTATGTTTGGTATGATTTATTATGTTTGATGCAGAGTGCACATACTCTTATTTTGCAAATATTCGGTAAACCCAAAAAACATCTTGGCAAAAACTCGGCGAATATTTGACAACTTAAAAAATACCCAAATTTCTTTAAAAAACATAAATTTTATGCAAAATATAGCTACAAAATGCATCAAATGATTTTGTAAAATGTTGGAGAAGTGTTTTGCATTAGATTTGAATACAGATACAATACAAAATCGCATCACATGCGAATACAACAGTTGATTGATAAGTGCTATGAATTTATGATGATTATCATCGTAAATTTTATATCTATGCAAGTTACAATTTACAAAAAATTACATTTTCCTCTTCCCTGTTCTAGAGAAATATTGGAGAGAGGGTCTATTGCCTCTACTAATCCCCACACTCGGTGGCATCTCCTCACTCCTAGAAGGCTGCGACTGCGGCTCCAACCTGGTAGTAGATGGCGGTGGCTCCTCTGTTGCATGTTTGACATCACCTCCAAAGATGTCATCCAATCCAATATCTCTTGCTAGTGCTTCTCTCTCTATAGTTGAAAGAAGCAATCTCATCCTCTGTGAATGCAGGGATTTCCTCTTATTGCCCAGGCCACTCGCTATATGTAATGTTTTTTTTTAGGGTTGAACCACACCAAGAAGGAATTTATACAAACCCCAGCTGAAAATAATATGATTTTTTTAACATCAGATCCAACAATATTAGAAACCCTACTGGCAAACATGAAATTACACTTTTAGGGCATCATACACCATTAAAAGCAGCTGAAATTAAAAAAACAAGTCTTCCTAATGCAGCGGACTGTAGCATCACTTAATGGTATCCATTCTCATGCAATATGAGCTGGAAATTAACATATAAATATCCCAAATACTCAATAAATTCAACAAGATGAAATCTAGAGTAAATTTATATTTTAGAATTTATTTCTAGTACAAATACAGCTGAAACTTCTAAAATTCATCACTCCATCTATACTTGGAGTTTCAACACAATCCAATGAAAGTGAAATCACAATTTTCCAGCCATGAAAACCCACCGAAAAGTGATCTTGAAATCTCCAAATGGGTAGATCAAGCTGGAAATGAATGTAACAGCCCCCAAAAGCTTTCCCTAGCTAGAATTTTTGCCCTAACACTGATAGAAACCCTTGCCATTATGAAATTCTAAATTTTGAAGCTCCAATGTGACTTCCAGATGAAGTCACCAATGCAACAAACGAGGGTTTCCCAAATGAATTCTTCCCATAGCTAGTGAGATTATTAGCTCTGATACCACTGTAATGTCCCTTTCCTGGACAAATAAGATTAATTTGGATTTTTCTAGCAAACTCTTTTCAATAATGTAATTGCAAACTGAAATCTTCCAAGAAAAACCCTTAAAGAAATAATATAAATTCCTGAGATTTGAATTTATACCCAAACCTTATGGTCTAGACTATTTCGGTATGGGTACGGGTTCGGTACGTTGAAACGGAATTTTAAAAAAAAAACCTCGGGTACGGTACGCTTTTGGGTACGTTTTATATATATATATATATATAATTATAAATTTAAAGAAGCATTTGCATACTTATTGAAATTTAATACTCATACAACTTAAAATCATTCATAGAACATGAAAACAAATTTCCAATACTTTGAGAATTGAGACTTGAGTTTGTATTGATTCATAATGTTCAAAACATAATAGTTAATAACATAGACTGTATTATAGATTTGATAATTCATTATTAATGCCTTAAGCTTGAGTTAGACGTCTCATCCTCCATAATTAGTCTAGTAGAGGGATTGTGAATGAAGTTTTGAGCATTTAATACATTCTGAACTGAGATTGAGGAAGCTTATAGAAAGCTTTAAGGTTTGTCCATTCCATCCACTCTCCAAATTTGTACAAGTCATGAAATATTTTAATTCCTTTCTCAAACCAAAGGAGGGCAGAACAACCTCTTGTCAAGGCAAGGATCTTGTAATTATATTTCTGATTCGACGAAATCCATTTGTAGGCTTGACACCCAATGTCAAATGAAGAGAAGATAGGCTGCCCAACCACCAAGTGCTTCACTTGTTCCCAGCCTTCCAAATTGACTGAAGAATAAAGGACCCATGAGGAGCAATAAGAAAGCCCCCAAATAGTAAGTCAACCAAATGAAGTTCTTTTAATCTCTCTTGACCTTTCGAAGCCTATTGACAATATTGAATCTCGCACGAACTTTCCAAGATTCAATTCCATCCAAAGCCCTCAAGTTTTATTTACTTTTTTGCACTTAAAAAATAATAAAAACCATGTGGGTACTCTGTGGGTACGTACCCACAAGCCTTGGGTACGTCCCTGGTACGGAAATCCATACCAGGCACGTACCCAGGGCCTGTTGGTACGTACCCACAACATACCAGTACCAGTACCTGGTACGTACCAAGCTTGGTACAAGGGGGTCTAGGGCGTTTCCGTGCAGTCTAGCTTATGGTTGTAATAACCCTTTTGGGCAAAATTAATGAAATCTGGAATTTTTCCTTTATTCAACAAATACTGACAAAGTAAAAATACTTAGAAGGCTCAAAGCATTTAGAAATCCTCTAGGAATAGAAATATGGAAGAAAATAATTTTTCCAATGAAGATCAAATTTTTATTTATTTAAATTTTCACACCAAAAACCAAGAAAATACCCATGTATGATTGGAGCAATTTTTCTAATAAATGACACCCAGGTGGCATGAAGAGGCCAAATGATAAATATGCAACCAGTAATCGAAAAAATTTGCCAATGGATGATACCTTAATTGCTGGTCTGAAATACCAAAGGGTCTAGATAGCACAAAATATGGCTGCAAATCGTGCCCTAGCCGTCCCCTGCTTGAAGCCTTGTCATATATCTCTCCACTGGATGAATTTCTTCGCTTGAAATGCAGATCCAAAGTGGAGGGAATGTAGAAAACATGCTCGGAAAGTATGTGCTAGGTTCTGAAAATCTGATCTTTTCTTCTGAGAATCTGATATAAGCTCAAGTGTGATCTCCATATGAAACCACCAAGGAGAAATTGAGGGTTTTTCGTCCCCAAAATCTGAATACACCAAAGGGTTTTCGTCCTCAAATGTAGATTGCAAAGGAGGGTTTTCGTCCTCAAATGCAAAAGTAGGAGCAGCAGCTTAAACCTTTCATTCCAAAATAGATTAGAGTAAAAAATGTGTCCAAATGACCCGTCAACACTCTTTTATAAGTTTAGTTTCACTTTTCCCAAGGAAAAGCCTCCAAAAACAACTTTCCATTTCTATTCCTTCATTATGACTTGCTTTTTCAAAAGTAACTTTGTATGATAATAAAACTTTATCAAAAAGTTACTTTTATAATAATAAAACATAAGTGTCTTTTATAAAGTTACTTTTTCGACACTTATGTTATATTATTAATTTATCATACTTTATTTGAAAAGGGGACATGCCATCTTGGCTAGGTCCACATGAACTCATCGTCTGTCTACTATGTATCCAAAATATTTTATCTTCTGCATGGCTAATGGACATTTCTCCATGTTATACAACTTAGGCTGCTATTAAGTGTGGAACAATTGTTGAATATGGCATAGACGTTCATCCCATGCTATACCAAATACTAGGATGCTGTCAAGGTAGAATACAAAAATGAATTTGTCAAAAACTAGAGGATGTCATTCATCTTCTACATGCACATAGCAGATGCATTAGTCAAACCAAAGGGCATAACCAACCACTTAAACAAACTTTTCTTAGCGTTGAAGGCTGTCTTCCAAATGTCTATAGGTTCAATAAGAATGTAATAAACCCACAGTTAATATTGATTTCAGTGAAGAATTTGGCACCACAAAGCTGGTCCAAAAGATTCTCAATCCTGGGAAGAGGATACGGTTCTGAATTGTGACTTTATTGAAGGATCTGTGATTGATGCCCAACTTCTATGTGGCATCCTTCTTTTGCACAAGCATAATTGGGTTGTCACAAGGTGATAAGTTAGGCCTAATGTAAGATCTATCTGTGAGTTCATTGATCTTCTGCTTGATCTCTTCATTTTTGAGAAATTACTTTTGGTACAAATATGAATTAGGTAGAGGTAGTTCTAGAATCAAATCAATAGTATGTTTTACCATGTAGTGTGTAGGCCCTTAGTTAGGTGACAAAAAAATATCCTTATATTCGTCGAGCATATCATGCTACTGGTGTGTGTTTACTGAAGGAACCACGGTATGTGTTTGAGCCACAAGGACATTCTTATGTTCAGGTCTCATCATTAAGAGTAAAAACTTATTGCTGGAGCTGTTTAGTTTTTTCGCAATGCTTTGCCCTGATGAGTGAAAGCTTAGGAACTACTTTGTGTGTATGGTATCTCATATCACCAACATCTACGAAAACATTTCTTGGATTCGTTTTATAGACTGCGTGTCGATGTTGAAGATTTGTTCGACCTGGTAAGTGTCACATACCTCTTATGGTGCAACATCACAAAGGAATGCATCTTGAAAAGGCTTGATTTTGTACACCACATGACACTTCTGAGTAAAGCATTTCTCATAACCTGTGCTAAACCCTCGAGGCATTAGTGGCAATTTCAATCTCCAAACTGCATCAGGAGAAATCAGGTTCTTCTTACTTCTATTGTCAATGCTGAAGTTTGCAGGTTGTCCATTGACCCACATTGAGAATGGAACAATCTTTCTAGTTCCTCTGAATTTGAATTTCAGGAAGAAGCAATATTTGCAGTAACTACCATAACACTAGGTTGATTGTTCTTGTTTGAAGGTCGTATATTTGGGAGTAAGGTCGCTCCATCTGCACACAGATTACTGAACATGCGGCGGACATTAGAAATGAAAGGTGGTTAAGTCAGCCTTGGAAAAACGTTCTTGTAGGACCAAACACCACGTTGTATTGAGAGTGCCAAAATCATGACCTAGGCTCCCTCTGGATTTTCTATAATCACTAATCGTTTATAACTTTAATTAGGCAGGTCAAACCCTAATGGGCCACTTTTTGTCTATTGATCCGCGGTGTTTTGTTGATAGTCGTTGGTGTTCAGTAACTTTATCAATTTAATAAGTAATAACTAACTGTTAATTTTTATTTCATTTTTAGTAACACTAATAATTATAATTCTTAATTTAAATTTATTTATTACTTTTAATGTGAATAGATTAGGTTAAGTGAGTTATCAAGGACATCTATTTGTATTTCAATCATGGCGTCTAGATTGACTTTTACCTTATATGGAGTGTGACTCCTAAAAGGTCGATGTGAAGGAGACGTGTTAGGATGAGTAGGAACACACTAAAAAAGTTGAGAGAAGTGGTTGTATATGCCTGCTCTGTCACATGCATGATATTCTTCCAAATCCTCTCGTTGCTTGAACAAAGCAACCTCTTATCATTTTCTGAAACATATCTGAAGTCTACATCTCTGAAATGGATTTTTCTGGCATCTAAGGACATGAAGGTATGATGAGGGGTCATGAGTTTCGAGCACTATCTTCCTGTATTCCTTTCTTGTATGAGTGGGCATACAAATAGAGAAGGATTTCAGATGGAACTTCGATACAACTCAGATATGATATGAAGTGTGGTATGTTATGATACCGCTAATCCAAGCCCATGGGAGATACAATGGACAACCACACTTAAACATATTAAAGAATAATAAAGGCTGAATGATATATCAATGTGTTGTGAGATAAGGAGTCGCAAAGGAGGACAATAGACACCATGCTACAATTGTAGCTGCAAAATTGTACTAAGCAATGGTTATGTACAAATATAGAGAGATCGTATGTTATAAGATGCCTAACTCTGGTGTGCTTCCTTCTAACTCTATGCTAGTCTCCTTCAAACAATGGGATAGTACTTTAATATAAAAGTGTAGAGGACTATCTGTTGGTTGAACCGTTACAAGAGTGAGTAACAACCGCCTTGTAATTAATCATGGTTTTGCCATCTTCTAGTAATGCCAGTGAGCAGATGTGCATTACAATACTGACACTGTTGGAGCTGTGCGGCATCAATGAAGAGGAGTTAGGATGTCGCAGTATGCTCTTGTGAACTTGACATGATGCTTAAGTTATTAGTGAGGACCTCACATGGCGTAGAGCAATGAATTTGTACAACAAATCAATCAAGGGCTCAGATCCTCCTAGATAAGCTGCTCTTCCTTGAAGAGCAATGGTTCCCATTGTGTGTAGTTGCAGAAGATGTGGAAATTTGTTTGCAACTTGCACTTCTGTCAACCATTTTCCTTGGGAAGGTACTCGACCTACTTTGACGGATGGAAAGAGAGGGATGTCTTGTTGTCTTGTCCGTCTGACTGTGGCATCAATGATGTGATCCGACTTTGCATTTAAGATTGATCTTTGTTGTGGAGTTAGGATGTTGTAGTATGCACATGTGCACTTGAGATGATACTGAAGCTGTTGCTGAGGACAGCACATGGCATGGAGCAATGCCTTTATACCACGAATAGATTGAAGGCTCAAATCCTCCTAGATCAACTATTCTTGCTTGCTAGTTTCAACATACATTTACTTTGTTGACTACATTAAAGTTTAAGTTATTTGCAGATGTCAATATGAAGATCCTTTTATTTTCCACCCCAATCGTGTAGTTCTTATATTTCTATGTTTCTGTACTCTATCACTTAACCCATATGCTTTTACAGTCATATATATTGTATTTAATTCATGCCTAACTAAGCTGCTTATGCTTGTTCCTTCATCTACAATAGGAAATATATAATCTGGGTAGGATACACCTTTCAGATGCAACTCCGTAGGAGTTTTTTATTTTTTATTTTACCAGTAACATTGACCGACTCTGGTCACTTGTAGGGACACCTTTGTGTTTTCTTTTCTACTGATAAATATTATTTTTTCTGAATGCTTATGATCTTGCTTTCTTATGTTAGGATTCTGAGAATGATCACATCTATTATTCGGAACTGTTCACGTTGTCAAAAAAGATGGCAAGAGCTGGTCAACAAAAGCTGACGTTTACAGTACCCATATTTGAGCCATGTCCACCACAATATTACATACGGGCCATTTCAGACAGCTGGCTGCAGGCAGATATCTTACATACTGTCTCCTTTAAGCAACTCATTTTACCAGAGGTTTCCTTTTTCATCCCATCCATATGTAATATTGATATGGCTACTACATCTAAAGTTGAAAAGCTTCAGAATCTATTCCTGTTTTTTTCTCTGTATTTTAGGACATTTTGTAGACAATTTTTCAGATTAAGATACAAAATAGAAATTATTTGAATGTACAAATTCAGTTCGGCATATGCTATATTGGCATTTGTTGGGTTTTTGCAGCTATGTGCTCCACATACTGAACTTCTTGATTTGAGGCCTCTTCCTGTGACTGCACTTGGCAATAGTAACTACGAGAAATTATATAAGTTTTCCCATTTTAATCCAATCCAAACCCAGGTAACATATTTCCCTTGCAGTTTTTCCATACATAGTCTCATAATACATAAGAGATTTGATCCTTCAATTTAAATATTGTTGTCACATGCTTACATTAAGAATCTTTAATGAAGCTGTAAGACTTGATATACAGGCATTCCATATTCTGTACCACACAGACAAGAATGTCCTTTTAGGGGCACCAACAGGAAGTGGGAAAACAATATCTGCAGAGCTCGCTATGCTCCATCTCTTCAATACTCAACCAGACATGAAGGTGTAATTGATATCCTTTAAAAATGCTTTATTCCTTAGCTAATGTGCATAGCCTTGAAGTTCAATCACAAGTCCTGTACAGTGATTTTAAGATTATGCTAATATTGTGGAGTTGTACCAACAAACTCAAACTTTATGATGCAATTTAAAATTCTACGTCAATTTGAAATTGGTATATGCAGGTTATTTACATTGCACCACTGAAAGCCATTGTCAGAGAAAGAATGAATGACTGGCAGAAAGGGCTTGTACCAACATTGGGAAAGAAAATGGTATGCATGCAAGAAATTATCTTATTACTAGCTGTTTAACTATGACTGTGTAATTGCTTAGCAATTAATTGTTGCAAATTTGAAAATTAGTTTATGAATTCTCTTCCAGGTTGAGATGACTGGAGATTTTACTCCAGATTTTAAAGCACTGCTTTCAGCAGATATAATTATTTCAACTCCAGAAAAATGGGATGGTATAAGTCGCAGTTGGCATAATCGTAAATATGTGATGAAGGTTTGTATGCTTACTAATTGGTATGTGTTCTTAATGATCACTGTGGAAAAAAAAAACGTTTAGAAAGGTTAAGTGTTAGATAGATGTCAGTGCTTTGTAAAATTTTGTAGAGAAAATATCTCTTAGATATTGTTTTGATGTCTATCTTTACAGTACAGTAGTGATAGGGATAACAGAGCACAAGCAAGGCATACACTTTTCATGTACATTGCAGCTATGTTTCTGATATGTACAACTTTTGTTTGAAATATGAGTGAGCCAGGTTGGACTTTTGATATTAGATGAAATTCATTTGCTTGGAGCAGATCGTGGACCTATTCTTGAGGTATGTTTCTAGTTCAGATTTGATTTTCAATCAATGTATTATTTATAAGAATTTTATCGATCTTATCTTGTAAAAGCCAATTAGTAACTGGTGCTGGGCTTACAAATTATCTTACATATCGCATATAATTGTGCAGATAATGCACATGACAACTGCCTGATTATGTGTCTGCCCATGTGTTTGATTTTAGTCCTTGTGAATGGAAAAATTTCTCTCTCTCTCTGTGTATATATGTGTCTTGTTTTCTTTTCTTTGACTGAAAGCATGCAATATATGCAATAAATCTAATGAAAAAATACATACCTGATAAAAAAGGCTGGTGGAAGAAATAACACTCCGAGAAAACGCTAAAACAGAGACAAGCCTATAGGCTACAGAGATACATTAACAGCTTGGGTTGGTCCTAACACCAAACCCTTATATGTTATTCAATAGAATCATTGTTTTTTTGAAGAATGCGTGATTCTCTGTCTCGTCTTCCTCCTTTGCCTTACATTGAGCCTCCACTTGTTTTTCAAGGAGGGACCATCCAAAAGTGGGCCCCAAACTGAAGGGCTATTGAGTAGATCTATCTGATCAAGATCAACATTAACAATTTCCTTTGAGGAAACGGAAGGGTTCCAATCCATGACTAGTTGGATTATTGTGGTTCAAAGAAGCCCCCTCTTCCACTTGACAAACCTTATCTTCATTCTATTGACGATCTACTTTTGGCCCACTATTTGTTGTCTATTCACTTATTTTTAGCTGTTCTACATCGCTTTGCAACTCTCTCAGACAAACTTCATCTGCTTGACTGGCTTGCTTTTCCCTTCTTCCAATGAGTTATGAGTAGTTTCTCCTAATACTTCAAAGCTGTTTAATTTAAGGAGTCACTTGTTTCAGTTTGTTGCAGGGGTTGTGTTGAATATCCCTTTGGTGAGCATGTCTTCTTACCTTGGTTTTCAATGTGACGAGACCATGCTGCTGAAGGTTTTGGAATTCCTAAAGCACTGTTCGGCCTTTTTTATATTCCTTAGCAAAGTGACCATTTTCATGGCACTTGTTACATGTGATAGGTAACTGCTCATAATCAAGATCCTATAAATATGACCATCCATCGAGGTTTAAATGAATGGCTTCAAGAAGACTTGATCCATGTGCAGATTTGCAGGCAGCCTCACAGCACCTCGCAGCCAGGCAAGCCTACTTACTCTTCCTTGGGACTTTGTCATTTTTAGTGTTGTGACGTCTTGCACCAGGCATGGATTTGCAGTACTTCGTAGCATTGGCGCAACACCTCACAGCTCCATTGTGACTTGCAACACATCCTTCACTCTGCGCCTTATGTTGATTTTGCAGTACTTTGCAGCTTCTCACGGTACTTAGGACATCGGTGTGTCACTTAACAACATTATGATGCACCTTCACAGTCCAGTGCAGGACCTACATATCCAACGTTTGCATGTCACCTTCCCACTGCCACGTGGCATGCTCCACGTATGCATGATTTCAGAGCATCTGTCAGCATAACACGCATATGGGAAGTTCAACTGCCAAACCTGCAAGAAGGTCAAACATAACTCAACCAAGGAGATGCCACTTTGTAACAATTCCCTCTTGTAGCTGTCGTCTTTTTTAATACATTTTTGTAATGATGTATTATATCTAAAAATCATTCAACCCAAAGGCTAACAAAATGACCACATAACTGATAGTAGTGAATACTTGCTTGCCCTGAGTATATTGTATCTTTCATACCATTTTGTATCTCGTTCCATTGTAGGTGTATCAATTAAATAAGTGTTCCCCCCATCTGATCACAAGAATCCTCATTCCTAACCTTATTGAACACTGTGCACCATTCTTCTTATCCCTATTGTTTCAATTGAATAGAAGGTGCATTATTCTGCAAGAAGACTTCCATATTCGAATGTGTTTTGTTTACTATTGTGCTTAGTTCTCTCTAAATGTTCTATAACCCATAACTTGTCTCCAAGTGTGGGGGTAGTACTCCACACCAGCTAGGGTCACATGGTGAGGATCAAGACATTTCTTTATGATTACTTCTACACAGATCTGAGCACATGCAAAGCCTCCTTTTGGCTCGCGCTATTAATGAAGTGGCCGGAAGAGTTGCCAATGGCAGCCAAGGGTTGATCATCCCAAAACATAAGAGGAAGGTGGGGAAGTTCCACCCAAAGAGGGACTGCTTCTAGGCATATCTTTGGGTGGTTGAAAATCTATGGACCAACAATTTACATACAGTCCTCTTATCACATAAAAACTGGCCTACTTCTTGAAATCAAATCTTTATCCTACTTCAACTTGAAGAAGACATGAAATCCTCTTCCACAGAACCGATTGCTCAATCTACCCTTCAATAAGGGTGATCCAGAGGATCCTTTTGGCTCGCGCTATTAATGAAGTGGCCGGAAGAGTTGCCAATGGCAGCCAAGGGTTGATCATCCCAAAACATAAGAGGAAGGTGGGGAAGTTCCACCCAAAGAGGGACTGCTTCTAGGCATATCTTTGGGTGGTTGAAAATCTATGGACCAACAATTTACATACAGTCCTCTTATCACATAAAAACTGGCCTACTTCTTGAAATCAAATCTTTATCCTACTTCAACTTGAAGAAGACATGAAATCCTCTTCCACAGAACCGATTGCTCAATCTACCCTTCAATAAGGGTGATCCAGAGGATCCTTACTGAGAAACACCGGTGTTCCACCCAAAGAGGGACTGCTTCTAGGCATATCTTTGGGTGGTTGAAAATCTATGGACCAACAATTTACATACAGTCCTCTTATCACATAAAAACTGGCCTACTTCTTGAAATCAAATCTTTATCCTACTTCAACTTGAAGAAGACATGAAATCCTCTTCCACAGAACCGATTGCTCAATCTACCCTTCAATAAGGGTGATCCAGAGGATCCTTACTGAGAAACACCGGTGTACAATCTTCCCTAAATCTGTTGCAATCAGTTTCACTACATAGAGCCAGTCGAGAGCTTTCCGACAGTATGTTGAACTCTAAAAACAGGGGCCATGTGTAGAAGTTATCGCACGCTGAAATTTTGGTCAATCTAGCAAAAATATGGGTCTGTGCGCAGATTCAAGATGACATGGACACGTGCACACTCGTCATGTGGACCAATCAAAATGCGACAAGTGGCATTGCAGTTTTGAACAAAAGGGTGTTTTTCGCCACTGGTTTTTGACACTCGTTATCAAACAAGTGGGCGACGCTATTTGCTAGTTGGGGGCCCTCTGCCAGGTCGACACACTCATTTTGCGGAGGGGTGACTTTGCCTCCGTATGTTCATATTAACATTGCCAAGCTTTTGTTTATATATGCCTCTGTATATTTTCACACCATATATGTGGGATTTAAGCTCATTGTAATTTTAAACTATCTGCCATGTATTTACCATGCATTTTAACCAACTCAGCCAACCATCGACCTGCTTCTAAACATGGCCCAAATCTCCACCGAACTGCTAACTCAACTCTCAATGTATCCCACATTGCTCACTAGCCTTGGCACTACCAAACTCGCCAAACCAAGCACAACCACTCCCCACTGCCAACTCGAATCGCCATCCTTGGCACCCACATACCCATTGACTACCTCTACATCGCCATGCAAAAGTGGTCCGAATCCAATGCGTACGACCAACCATACCACGTTTAAACCATACCACCACTTGCCACATGAGAAATACTAAAATAAAGGGCCGCCATTAGGCCATGGGGGTGGATAAATCTATAAAAGGGTGAATTGCTATTTGTAAAGGGGAATTTGGAGGACTGTGTAAGCCTTGAAGGGGTTTTAGAGTCATTTTGGTGAGAAAATTTGTAAAGAGACCAGGGTTGAATTTATAGGAAGAACATTGTGGCAATTGGGGAAGTTCTTGAATTACCTTGTACACGAAATTGTAAGTGTTTTGAGGTCTATTTTTTAATAGATCGGTCTCATGTTTATGGACCTAGAGATGTAGGCTTCGTGTCGAACTCCGTTATCAATTGCTTGTGTCAAAATTCTCTGTATTTTCTTGGCTTTCTGTTTTCCACAGTCTTATCTCACAGTTTTTAATCATTTATCAATTACGGGAAAAACGTAAAGTTGAATTTAAATATGAAAAATCAAGTTTTAAAGCAGTTTTTGAAAGTTTGTTGAAAATTGTTTTCAATTACAAATCATTTGGTATCAGAGCTGGTCTGCGATCAGTTTAACCATTATTTTGGATTGCAAGTGTTTGGTGTATGTTGACAAGGTCCCGTTCCAGATGTCGTGAAGGATCTTTAGCAGAGTTTGATTTTGAAATTGTATCGAGACGGTCACAAAGTGCAGATATGGCCGAAGAAAAAGAAGATGAATTTCATCAATCCTTCATGCAAATGAAAGAAATGATGGAGGAATTGTAGCGAGATTAGAGACGACAAATGGAGAAAGAAGCCAAGAAAGGTAAAATACCCAAAAAAGAAGAGCAATCTTCTTCATCTGAATCCGGTTCTCCGTCTTTAAAGGATGGTAAATGAAATTCTGATTTTCTTCCTTAGCTGAAATCGGATATTAATTTTGAATTGCCAATATATAATGGAGAGCTTCATGCAGAGAAATTGGATAACTGGATCAAGCAAATTGAAGTATATTACAGGATTCAGAAAATTGTTGATGATGAGGCATAAATTCATATGGCGACTCTTCGAATGGGTGGCACAACACTCATTTGGTGGGAGAGTAAGCTACAAGAGATTGATGAGAGAAAAGGTAAAACAATCTCCTTTTAGAATGAATTTGTTTATGATTTAAGACAACAATTTATCCTTTGGGTTATATGGAACAAGCTATGATGGATTGGAAAAGTTTAAGGCAAACTACGGGACAAAGTGTTCAGGATTATACACAAAAATTTAGAAAAAGGGCTCTCATTTTGGGTATTTCTCTCCATACACAAGAAACACTGCTGAAATATATTGGTGGGTTGCATAATTCTAATAATCTTGATGTTGTGTATGTGCAAGCTAGTCATTTGGAAGCAAGGGGATAAGTGTCCAAAGAGTCCTTTTCAAAAAACAAAAATAAACAATTTGAAAGAAAAGAGAAAAGTTTGAAAGAACAAGGTATAGGAAAGGGTAAGCAAAAGACTACTACTATTAAGAAAGAAGATGATAAGCCATTTTGTAATCATTGCAAAAACAATCATTCGGAGCTTAAGCCAAAATGGTTTTAATAATAAGAAAGGGAAAGAAAAGAAGACCAACACTATGGTGCAACAGGATCTTGGATCCGATTCCGGTGATGAGACCAAGATCATGGCCATGGGTTTACAAGGTTGTAATTCTTCCTCTTCTTTTCGCACTAGTTCATTTAATGTTGCTTCTTCTTGTAAACAACAATCTATGCATGATGAGAAGAAAAGAAATGAGTTGTTACACCTTAGAGTTGTTTCGAAATGCACTAAAATAGACACTCTATTTGATAGTGGATCTTAAGCTACTTTGATTTTAGAAGAGGTTATGAAAAACCACATCCTAAGCCTTATCCTTTGGGTTGGGTTTGTGATGATACAAAATTACAGGTAACGAAAACTTGTAGATTCGGATTTGCCATTCTTGACAAGTTCATTGATGAGGTGGATTTGGATGTTATTCCATTAGATATTTGTGGTGTGGTTTTGGGAAGTCCACGTCTTTATGATTGAAAAGCAAACTTCTACAGGAAAGAGAATAAATACTTTCTTGTAAAAGATGGGGTTGAATACATTGTTAGAGCTCATCGTATGAAAACAAGTCTTTCTTTGGTTTTTGCAGGATAGATGAAAAGGCTTGTAAATTCAAGCAAGAATTTTGTGCTCATGGTTATTAAAGCCAAAGAAAAAGACCATTCTAAGGCTTTTGAGGATTGTGATCCTAAACATCGAAATGATTTGTTTAAGATTGTTTCTAACTATGATGATGTGTTGAAGGATCCACAAGGTTTACCTCCTAAAAGAGGGGTTCAACATGAGATACAATTGTTGTTATATGCCCCTCATCCTAATATTGCCATGTATAGATTGTCCGTGGTCGAGAATGAAGAGATCAAAAACAAGTGATGGAATTGTTGGAAAAGTGATTTATTCATCCAAGTTCATCTCCTTGTGGTTCGCCTATAATTTTGGTGCCTAAGAAAAATGGCACATGGCAGATGTCTGTTGATTTTCGTGCCTTGAACAAGATCAGGGTTAAAAATCGGTACCCTCTTCCTCACGTTGATGGTTTACTAGATTAGTTAAAAAATGATGTTTATTTCACTAAGACTTAAGAAGTGGCTATCACCAGGTTAGAATCAGTGAAGGTGACATTTGGAAAACTGCTTTTGAAACAAAACAAGGTTTGTTTGAATGGCTTATTATGCCTTTTAGATTGTGCAATGCACCTGCTACATTCATGCGTGTGATGAATGATGTTTTTAGGCCATTCATTGATGATTATGTGATATTCTACTTAGATGATATTTTGATCTGTAAAAAAACATGGGAAGATCATCGATTCATTTCATTCATATTCAAAAAATCATGGATGCTTTGATAAAGGAGAAATTATATTTGAAGATTTCTAAATGTGAATTTGGAAAAACATCTTTGATTTATTTGGGTTATGTTGTGGGACATGGTAAATTGAAAATTGATCTTGCAAAAGTTGAGGTCATTGTGAATTGGCCTAAACCCAATAATGTAACTGAGGTTAAAAGCTTTCTTGGTACAGTTCAGTATTGGAGAAAGTTTATTGCTAACTTCTCATTTATTGCATCTCCTTTACATTCTTTGACTAGCATTAAACATGTCTTTCAGTGGGGAAGCAAGCATTAAAAAGCTTTTGATACACTGAAAGAGAAGGTAAGTACCACTCCTGTCTTAGCACTTTCGGATTTACAATATCCATTTGAGATTGAAATAGATGCCAGTGAATATGCAATGGGGGTTGTCTTGATACAGAACAAAAAATCTCTTTGTTATCATTCTGAAACCTTCATGAGTATGGTAAGAAACTATCCAACTTATGATAAAGAGTTGTATGTTTTGGTGCAGAGTGCGAAAAAGTGGAAACATTACTTGATGGGCAAGGAAACAGTTGTCCACATAGATCATCAACTCCTCCAGTATCTCCAAACACAAACCAAGCTGCAACAGTCTAGACACTTCCGTTGGATGGGTTTCTTACAACAATTTCATCTCGTGATCAAATATAAGAAAGGTATACAAAATAAGGTTGCTGATATGTTATCTAGACCTCCAGTTGTATTTGTTCTCTAGTTCATGACAGTTATAAAGAACAATATGCTAATGATGCTAATTTTAAATAAGTGTATGAAGATTTGATGGACACTAAGCTGAAGAAAAGCAATGCATTTGATCCACAGACCGATGGTCAAACAGAGGTCGTAAACCGTATTGTGGCACATCTGCTCAGAGGTTATTGTGGTAAACATCCTAAGTTATGGGATGAACATTTGTATTATGTGCAGCATGCTTATAACCGTTCACTTCATTCTTTTACTATGAAGTCTCCTTTTGAGACTTGTTTTGAATATCTGCCTAAATCTCCTTTGGATTTCTCTTTTGGACAAGAATATGTTGTTAATGGACATAGTGATATTAACAAAGACAAAAAGTTTGTGCAGAAGATATAGTTGGTCCATCAGTTTGTTCGAGAACAATTGGAGAAAAGTCGAGCCAAATACAAGGCTAGGCATGATAAACATCAAACTGATCACAAATTCCAAGTTGGTGATTCATTTTGGCTTCACATCAGCAAGGAGCAACTAACAGGTGAAGGTAAAAATTTTAAACCAATTCTCTATGTTCCATTCCAAATATTGGAAAAAGTTGGTGATAATGCTTTCCGGTTAGATTTACCTCCTTACATGCAAATTTATTCAGTAGTAAATGTGGAAAATCTGAAATTGTATGAGCCTCTTATGATTATGGATCATGATGATAGCATTTTTGTACCTTCTGTTGATGATTTTGCTCCTGATTATTTGAATGAGTTGCAGGAATATATCATTTTGGATAGGAAGGTGAGAACTTTGCGAAGGGGTGATGTTGAATATCTTCGTGTGGGTTTGAAAGGAATACATCCGAACAAGGCAAAATGGATGGAAACCGGAAAGGTGAGGGAGAAATACCCTCACCTCATTACCAATTAAAAGTACTTTTTGAGGTCCAAAATTTTCTCAATGGGGAGGTGTGATCCAAAGGATCCTTATTGAGAAACACCGGTCTACAACCTTCCCTAAATTTGTTGCAATCAATTTCATTGCATAGAGCTAGTCGAGAGCTTTCCTCTAGTCAAGAGCGTTCCGACGGTATGCTAAACTCTGAAAAACAGAGGTGGTATGCAGAAGTTATCGCATACTGAAATTTTGGTCAATCTGACAAAAATATGGGTTTGTGCGTTAGGTTCGAGATGACATGGACACGTGGACACTCGCCATGTGGACCAACGCAAATGCGACAAGTGGCAATGTAGTTTTGAACAAAAGGGTGTTCTTTACCTCCGGTCTTCGACACTTGTTATCGGACAAGCGGGCCCCACTATTTGCTGGCCGGGGGCCCTCAGCCAGGGTCAACATAGTCTATTTGCAGAGGGGTGCCTTTGCCTCCATATGTTCATATTACCATTTCCAAACTGTAATGCCCCGCCTCGGGACATAGAAAACGACACCTAGTGGTAGTTAAAAATTTGGGTAAATTTTTTTTCTTAAAGTAAACAAATACTATACTTATCCGATTCCCGTCATTAATTATTTTATACCAATCTGATTTACCCAATTAATTAGCTACTTGTCCAATTCCACTTTAATTGTTTATTTCTCATCATGGTTACTCTACTAAATAATTGCTAGGGTCATATTAGAAAGTCTACATACCCTTTTTAATTAATTTGACCCCCACACTCTCTTATTAATTGTTTACCCAACTCCCACAAAATTCCATAACTTAAAAGTTGGGTAGGATTTAATGTGAACCCTAAGATAAAACTAATCTTGGCCCTTGATTTCAAATTTGCCCTAGAGTCGCCCTAATCCATCCTTATGTTTTCTTTTCCTTTCTTTTCTCGTCCATTTGTGCAGGTTGAGGAGCCATGGAGGTTTTGGATTCTTGGGGTTGCTCAAGATATTATCATCATTATTATTTTTTGTATATTTCCTTTACCAAAAATTCTCTCTGGTTGGGTATATATTATACCCATTTTTTTTAATGAAGGCAAATCTACATATATATATTAATAACCAATATGTTAAAAACTATGTATTCCGAAATGAAGGAGGGCATGTAATACTCGGTTGAGGGTAAGAAGGGTGAAGGGGTAGGGAACCGCGTGTAAGGCCGCAGTATGGAGTGGTGGGCGACGCGGAAATGGAGGGTAAGGTCTACGGCGGTGGGGGGTCCGCGGTTGGAAGGGGTGTTGGGTGTTTGGAGGGGGTTGCGGTGGATTAGGTGTGGGGTTGGGGTTTGAGGGTGGTGTGGCCGTAGGCCACACCACTAATATAAATGCCACAGGATTTGGGGGGGCTCGGCCCCTCCCAAAATACACAGTGGCCACAAGTATTTTCAATACCTTATTTTTTTTTTAAAATTATATTTGTTAATTTATATTTATATATATATGAGTTATATTATATAATATAAAATATATATTTTATATTATACATTATATTAAAATAAATACAAAATTGTAGAATGATATGTTTCTATTTGGTCATTTTTATAAGTATGAAACTTTACAAATTTCAATATATCAGATTTTATAAATGATTTACTCATTTGTATAATAAAAAGGGAATGTAACAATGTTTCAATTAATAAGAGAGGGCTTGGAACATATTTAAAATTTAGTAAGGAGGTATAATCACATTTGATTCCCTAATATAATCATTTTGTTAAGTTTCACATGGAAAGAAAAGTAAAACTGATTTCATTCCATTTTATAATGTTACAAGAATTTGGAAGGAGATGTATTATAGGAGTGATAATATTTCCATTCAATATTAAACCTCAAGCTCCATGTTACAACTAGATTTTTTTCCAAATGCAATAGCCAAATAAATACTACAGATTTCTACCAAGAAGGAGATCCCACAAAGAAATATCACATTTTCTTTTAGTGCTCTTAACATCACATTTTACATTTTTATTGGGGAAAGCATATTTCTAAATAACACACTTTCTTTTCAAAAATGAAGTTCTAATAATCCATACTAAAGGATGAACTATTTTACAAGATTTCATTTCCAAGATTGAGGAAGGATTCACCAAGAAATGTACACTACATTTCAAAGCAATCCCAAATCACAAAATGAGAACCTTACAAAGACATAAAACTTCTAACAAAGTCATTATCACATGATTATAATAAGTAAAAAAATTTCCAAAAATTTGGGGAACAACAAGGTGCCAAGATATCTAGGAATTCCAACCATCTTCATAACTTGAACTCCAACTTTTGTGCTCTTCATAAAATTTAACACATAGAGAAAGACTTGTTTTACCACACAACCTATAGGCATCATTACATATTTTTCCAAAGGTTGGAAGACGTGCTAGCCTCCCCCAAGCCCATGGGAGAGAGAGCTAGCTTCCACAAATGTGCACAAGAATAAGGGAGAAATAAATACAAACATATCACATACAAGACTAACTCATACACTAAATAAAACACAACATTTACCAACCAAATGAAAAAGAGGAGAAAATCATATTCATCCTCAACAATGGGGAAGAGTAGATATGACATCCAATAGTGTCAAAGTGTGTGGTCCAACCATAGGATGCACACTTACAAGATCTTCAAAAAAACCTCATTATCCCTCCAAGACAATAATCCCTCTTTATTGCTCTTCCCATTCGTTTAAAATCCTCCTTGGGAAGATTTTCAAATCCATTGGGTTTCCTCTCCAAGGATGGGGAAGGGGGTTCAAACCATATGAAGGGATAAAAAGAACCAACATGGCTTGCCTATCAAACCATGAGGTTTAAGAGGGAAAATCCCTCCTTCTTCCGCAATAAAACTCCCAAATCCATCAAACCATATGATGGATGGAGAAAATAACAAATAACCCAACCAGGTAACTATACAACACATGCAACAAGACAAAACTTTCAACCATAAGCAAATCTAAAATCTAGCATGCCAAAGAGCACAAAATAAGATCAAAGAGCCTACCTCCACAAGCTCTCCAAATCTCTAAGTTTTTCCCAATTCCTTGTCCAAGCAAAACTCCAACTCCAAAAGCCTCCAAGCACAAAGCAAAAGCCCAAAAAAGAGTCCTCTTTCTCCCCTATGAGGGAGAATTTGAAGAAAAACAAATAAATTTTCTCACAAATGAGGGGATGACATGTGTCACCCCTCTCTTCCCTCCAAGTCAAGATTCCCAAAACAAAATAAAAAAAGATAAATCCATATTTAAACACCCCTCTCCCAAATTACCCAAAAAGAAAATGAGACAAACTTATACAACTTTTCACAACACACATTCCAACCAACCTTACATGGATGGTGACAAAATAGAGGCTAAATGGGAGGGAAACTCCCTTCATGCCTTGGAATTAAGTCCGCCTACCTAATAGGTAGAGTCCAAGGGCTTATTTACATGCTAAGTGGACTCCCAAAACCAAAAGGGGTCACCTAAACTGCCAAAAATAGCCCAATTTCGGGTTTGGCACATTTGGGCACATATGTAGAAGATGTGGGGCCCACTCAAGGGTGCTCATCTGACCCCGATCGTCCCTAATTAACACACACTTACACAAATACATGCTTCACGCAACTGGGGACCATTACGTTTCCCAACCTAGTTTACTAACAAAATTAACCAACCTAAACACAATTAATTTTTATATGAATACAACATTACAAATAAGGGTCACTCATGGTGCCCAACAATACAAGCAAACAATAAGGTCTCATACAACTAACATGGTTAGGATTTAACCCTGTGGGCCGCTTATGCACAATTTGCGTAGCAGCCCTGAAATTCATGTTTTCCGATGCCCTGTAACCTACACACTCAATGCACACATTAAATGCATCTACCCAATACAAGTGTAAATCAACTACTCGATAAACGATCAAGTCTAAACATGCAATCAATGGTATCACAACATCAACATGGAATCATAATTGAGAAACATGCACAATTTCACACAAATTCACCATTTGTTAGCCATTGCAATACATATAAATGACATATATCCATGTTATCATGTGTTCTCATCAATAATCGAATAATCTAGATTCTATATCATCAAGACGTGCGACTAAACTATGTATCTACCATATATCAATTAGGCACAAATAATATAGCAATATGTTAGTATCCACAACATTTAAAAACATCTAATAACATCGAAAATGTGTTTATATGAAACATATAATCCCTAAAACTTACCCAACACTTGTAAATACAACTAAATACAATGTATTTTTTAAATTATTAAATAAAGAAAAGATATTTAACAGAGATGGACGGGCTATTTAAAACCTCTTAACATCATATATTTTTGGTTTAATGGCTGGGTTCAGCCGTCAAATCTCATCCTTGATCGTAAGCGTTCAAGCTCGATGAAGAGCAGGGCAACGCGCTACCGAGGTGGATCGTTACAGGTTTGCAAGTTAAAGGTCGGAGCTAAGGTTTAGTCAGGGACAAGTTGTGAAGAAGATCATGAAATTGTAAAACCCTCAGATGCTTTAGTGCTTAGTAGGAGTGTCTTAAGTTAGGACGGCTATTGCATTAAAAGTTTTGAAAATGTTGATGATCTAGTTGAGCCAAGATAGAGTTAGGGCTACGACCCTAAGAAAGTTGTCAGAGACGGTAGATTTGCGGAGGATAATGGACAAACATCTGAGTTGGTGTGAGGCCAAAGTTGGGATGTGGTAATATCGTCTAATGCAATTCAATCCTTCAATGCAGGGAAAATTTTACTGGCTAATTTTCATAAACTCACGAAAATTGAGGATTATAGAAATTTGAATTGGCGAATATTATGTGGTTCGCAGCCAATTTATTCCCCGAAAAATTTGATTGACATGTCCCTTATACTATTCGTTTCGCCTAGATTTTACACATATATAAGAGCTTATGAATGTAATTTTCCATAATTTCGAATCATATCGTGCGCATATTTGCTTAAGTAAACATAAGAAAATTCAAAATCCGCAGTCATCCAACTCTGAGCCGTTCAACTTTGAGCCGTTCAACTCTGAGCCGTCCAACCTCTTAGCCGTCCAACACTTATCTGCCTAATGCTGATCCGTCCAACACCTAGCTGTCCAAACCCTTAACCGTCCAACACCTAGCCGTCCAAACCCTTAGCCGTTCAACCCTTTGCCGTCCAACCCTACGCCGTCCAGACCCTTAGTCGTCTAACCCTGAGCCGTCCGACCCATAAGGCTTAAGCCGTCCAATAACTTAGGTGTCCAACCCCTCTGTCGTGATCCGTCAAACCACTCAGTGACTCAGTCATCCAACCCTTGACCGTCCAACCCAAAGGGCCTAAGCAATAAGAAGTCATGGATATTAGAAATCAAGGCAAGAAGATTACAAATTCAGCCAGTCCAAAAAAGGGTGCAAATACTTTGCTTGTCTATTTTGGAAAATCACAAAAAACGAAGTCCGTTTTTGCATCAGCTGAAAATATCGGTATGTGGCACTTGCTATCTACTAGTTATTTAATCTTATAGAATTTTATAATTATGTTTATCATACTCTTATTAGAACTTTTCATACTCTATAAAAATTGAACTGTAGATAAAATTAATAATAAATAAGTAACAATTTTATAGAATTATTTGCAGACGTTTCAAAAATACCTTCCCAGAATAATCAATTTATAGATATCGATGATCCATTATATGTTGAGGAAAACATTTTGTCCCTTGATGAGTTAGAAGTACATGAAAATTCTCGAATTTTCAAAGTACACCAGCAGAGGAAGCTTCTACTCCGAGTTCTATTTCCAAGAAAAGGAGACATGAGAATCAAAATATTCCTGCTGACAACTCAGATGCAAAAATTAAATCCGAAGAAAGAAACGAAAATATGTCAGAAGAAAGAGGGAAAACTGGACAATTGGAAGAAAATTCCAGTTCAAATGGGCTGCAAAATATCCTTTTATTGAAATTGTGTACACTGAAAATTGTAATGTTGTTCCAACACAATGTCGATGCAAAATATGTGGTTGGAAACAGGGGAAGGAGCTCATGATGCAGCTCAAACTGGACACAATTGAAAAACACTTTGGGAAAATGTACATTTCCCAAAAGCTAAAGGATGGCAACATAGTCAGAACACATAAATGGAAAGATGCAAAAGATTGTCTACATGTCAAATACGCAGAAGAGTATGTTGGTGCCCATTTTAATCCTCTATTATATTGCCATCTTTCCCCTTTGGTTTGCATGCTCTAAAACGTTTTTCTTCAAATTTGGTGGTCAGCAAGTTTCCCTATCCAGATTGAATGCTTTGAAATGCTCACAACTTATTATTTTGCCCCAATGTGAAAGAACAAATACATGCATGCCCCGTTTTGTGCCCTAAATTTCCAAATCTACGGGCCTTTGTCGTTTTTTCTACTTTTCCCAGCCTTTAGAACTCGTGGTTGCTCTTTTTTTGCTTATTTTCCCTCAAAAATCTATCTCCATGGTCGAAAATTGCCTTGAATCACTTCCCATTTGTTTTTTGACCAAAGAATCCTTCACCCACGAAGAAAAAATCAAATTCGGGCATCTCTGGCAAATTCTGTGTTTTTTGACGGTTATACGGGTGTCATTTGCCTGTCAAAATTAATGTCAAACGACGTCTCCTACATGGCCGCTTGTGATTGGACAAGGATCAGTGGGTTTCTTTGAAAACTTAATGCTTTTTGGTTTTGGGCAAAATTTCAATATTTCCCCCGCAGCTCCGCAAGTCCCAGAGGAGGGACACGTGTCATATGCAGAATGAAGGCGGATGGGCGGGGGACTTAGAAGTTTTTGCCTTTTTGGCGAAAAGGGAGAAAGGTTGTGGAAAGGGCCGCGGGTCCACAGTGGAGCGAAGGGAGACACGTGGCAGGCAGGGAGAAAGGTGGAGCAGTTTGGAAAATCTCGCCCTTTGGTGAAAAGGTATTATAGACCAAAATAGGCCTGCGCGTCCACCAAGCCAATCAAGGGTGGACATGTGGCAGGGCGGGGTCAGAGGGGAGTGCAGACCGGCGAAGGACTTAGGCATTTTTTGCCTTTTTTGGCGAAAGGGATGAAAGTTGCGAAAGGGGTCGCGGGTCCGCCAAGTATAGCAGGGAGACACGTGGCGGGCAAAGTGGGTCGGCAGGTCGCCGGAGGAAAAAGGGAATTTTTTCCCTTTTGGTAAAAAAGACTTAAGAGTAAAAATTTGAGGCGTGGCTTCGTGACGAAGCAAAAGGAGACACGTGGCGAGGACAGAATCGGAGGCGCAGGTTCGCAGGGAAAAATGAGAAAATTTTCCTTTGGTGAAAAAAGGGGTTAAAACGTGAAATAAGCCCGCAGATCCTTAGCGATAGAGAAGTGGACACGTGTCAGTGATAGAGACGGAGGCGCAGGCCCGCGGGGAAAAAAGTGAAAAATTTCCAATATTCCAAAAAGGGTGGAAATGTGCAGAATTGAACCGCGACTTCAATGGGACCCACTATATGCCACGTGTCAGCACCAAGTTTCAAGGGCGGAGGGGCGGAGAAAAAAGTCAAAATTTTACATTTTTCCAAAGATGTTAAAAAGTCAAAAAATGATCCCAAATCCATTTGCAATCGTATTTTGACACATGGAGGGCTCAGATTGAAAGAAAAAGGGAAAATCAACAGTAATTGTGCATTTTTCATTTTGGCTGCCATTTTTGCTCCAGGAAGTGTGGAAATGCAAATTTTGCATCAACTTTCTTCAATTTTTTGGCAAATTCATGTTGTTTGTGCTTGCAAGGACCAATGCAAGTGGTTTTAGGGATCAAATTGCAGATTTGAGGTGTTTTTGAAATAATTTTTTCCCCAGCCCGTCCAAAACGTGAAATATCAAATCAAGAGGTTGTAGAATCAAATTTTGGAGGGATAGGGATGAAATAATGACATGAAAGGGGTCTGTATGCTTGAAGAATGAAAAACGTGCCTCCACAATGGATAATGATAAAGGATTTGTAATGATTTTCCTTTTTTGAAACACCTGGCAACTTTTGTTGGAAATTTGTTAAATGTCCCTATCTGTGAATCATGTTGGAATTTTGTAACAAACTTGATGCTGGGCATATTCTTTTCTTGGGAAAGAAGGATCAAATGTAATAGAATGTTATATAATGCATGTTTTTTGACATGCAAAAGGTCGAAGAAACTTAGAATTTCATGGGAAAATCTGGGAAGAAGCCCATTCTTTGAGAAACCGCCTGAGAACCATTTTTAATTCCTTTCTGCATCAGATTTGTATCATGTTGAGTTGGTTTCAGTTGTAAAGCCATCAATAAGCTCTGAGATTGTTCTTATAACATTCCCCTGCTGATAAATTTGGTCATTCTGGATTATTGTGTTGTCTCTTGGCAAAATTTGCATGCACTTATGTTTCAGAATGTTTTCAATTTGTGTTTCTTGCTCTTGTTGCAGTCTTGTGTTTAAAATCTCTCTTGATCATACATGGTCTCATTTCTTGTTGATAGTTTAGTGGCATTTGCAATCTCACATTCAGAAGAGCTTTCATCTAATAAAGAGATAAAAATATTTAAAATCACTTTACCTTCCTTGAATTCAGAGATTATTTGTAAACCTTTGGGTGCACCTTAGGTCATGGTAAAATAGAGATTTTTGGATGCTTTGTTGGTTCATCTGCTTCAAGCTTTTGTGGCAGGTTGTCAAAGATTGTGTGGAAGAGTGCAGATCTGGGATTCCATTTATTACACATATCCTGGTTGAAGGAGTACCTTAACCCATTTGAAGCATTCTGTTGTTTAGGTCTTAAAAATTTCTTGCAAAGGTCCTCAAAGAATTTGGCAAATTTTGGTTAGTCTTGTCTAAAAATCTCCCACCAAAAAATTCATTCAAAATAACTAATCCTACCCCATACTACCCCTGCATTGCATTGTGTGTCAACAATAAAATATAATCCATCTAAAAAATGCACAAAGCAAATCAGGATCATACAATGTCTTCAGTATCCCTTGCCTTGCTTTGAAAATATCTCCATAATCTGGAGTGACAACTTGTGAAAGTCAGATTTGGAGTGTTGATCATATTTTCTCAAGGCCCTTTTCATACTATTTGCACAAATTGAGGGATATTTTCATCTCCTTCACCATTTGAGGGTTACAAAATAGGTACTCTTACCTTGGTTGAAAGGCACAACCTAAAACAGTTAGGACAAGATCAAGTCCTATTTGAGTGCTATCCATCTCTCCACAAATCTGAGTGCCAGTTAGATCACATCCCCGGCTACAAAACGACACACATCATGATCTATCTGACTTCAAGCTTCATGCCATATCTCTGATCCTGCTCAGACTGAAAAGGAGAACAAATTTGGGTACCAACAGAGTATGAAAAGGAACAAAAACATATCAAATATATAAATGAAAAAGGTGGGACCATAGTAGCCAGATTGAGCAAAGCTATGGAGGCAGAAATGCAAGCAAAAGGTATTCAATTTGCTACCGTATTTCATATAATGAAAAGGGGAAGACCGATGTCAGATTTCAAAGAAAATAAAATGTTGTATCAAGTTATTGGTCTAAAGAATGTTCCTCAATCTCATTAGTTAGATACCAGTGGCTGGGAGATTGCAAAATGTCTATCTATAGTAGAAAAGGAGGATCTGAAACTGTGTGTTCAAAAGGCAAAGTATATTTCTCTTTCCTTAGATGAGGTTACTGCAGTCGATAATACTTCATGGATATATATTCATGTTTACACATTTGCTAATGAAATAAGGAATCCACACCTCTTAGCAATTCATAAAATGACCGAGAATTGCACTTCTGAAAAAATATATAAATTGGTGTTGTCAAATCTGAAGGATATCGCCGGAATGGATGACTTTGCCATTGCAACAAAATTAGTTTGTGTTGGAACCGATGGTGCAGCTGTAATGCAGGGAGCAAGAAATGGTCTGTGTTTTAGACTTCAGACAGCTATTACTCCGTATATGGTTGCTACCCATTGCATGGCTCATAGAATGAATCTCGCCTACAAAATTGTGAGCACATTTGAAAATGTAGCTAAAGTAGAGGAATTGATATGTGATCTGCATGCCTATTATTCTAGCAGTCCGAAGAGATTTTTACAATTTCAAAAATTTGTTATTGGACTGACAGAGGGAAAAAAACTTCTCAAAGATGTAGATACCAAATGGATATCTATGTATGAACCTGCGTGTAGAATATTTACAGGAAGAACATTGTCGCAAGTGAGGAAGGTCTTGAATTACCTTATACACAAAATTGTAAGTGTTTTGAGGTATATTTTTAATAGATTAGTCTCATATTCATGGATCCATAGATGTATGCTTCGTGCCGAACTCTCTTATCAATTTCTTGTGTCAATATTCTCTGTATTTTCTTGGCTTTTTGTTTTCCACAGTCTTGTCTTGCAGTTTCAAATCTTTTATCAATTACGGGAAAATCGTAAAGTTGAATTTAAATCTGAAAAATCGAGTTTTGAAGTAATTTTTGAAAGTGTGTTGAAAATTGTTTTTGATTACGGATAAAAGGGTTTCCAATGGAGGTCATTTATCATTTTGTTAACTCTTTGCTATCTAGAGTAATGACCTTATATCTCTTCAACCACATTTGACTCACATGAGCTATTATATGGAGATTTAGATTGTAATATATAAGAGATTCCAATTCAATGGAGAAGTTGAATAATTGCTAAAAATAGGACATGAAGGGTTCAAAATGGGAATTGAAAGGTCATCTTATGTGGAGATGGCATGTATCCACCTTAGGGGAGTTGAATGGACAAAAGTGGACAAAATCGCGTATAGAATGAAGTCCATAAATGCTCCAAAGACCCTCAAAATGCAAAACACAAAAAATCTTATCAGAAATCCTATCATTGTTCAAGAGTCCTACGGTAGATATGTATTATATGGGTATATGAGTTTTGATATATATATATAGACACACATGATAAAATATATCTTTAAAAGATGTATTTAATTATATGTTGGTACCTATGTTTTGTTTTCGTGGGGCTGTGATATGAAAATATTCCTTAAGGGTTCGAAATGGGAACTGAAAGGTCATCTTATTTGAAGATGGCATGTATCCACCTTAGGGGAGGAGTTGAATGGACAAAAGTGGACAAAATCTCATATAGAATGAAGCCCATAAATGCTCCAAAGACCCTCAAAATGCAAAACACAAAAAAGCTTATCAAAAATCCTATCATTGTTCAAGAGTCCTATGGTAGATATGTATTATATGGGTATATGAGTTTTGTTATATATTATGGGTATATGAGTTTTGTTATTTGAAGATGGCATGTATCCACCTTAGGGGAGGAGTTGAATGGACAAAAGTGGACAAAATCTCATATAGAATGAAGCCCATAAATGCTCCAAAGACCCTCAAAATGCAAAACAAAAAAAAGCTTATCAAAAATCCTATCATTGTTCAAGAGTCCTATGGTAGATATGTATTATATGGGTATATGAGTTTTGTTATATATATATATATATATATATAGACACACAATAAAATATATCTTTAAAAGATGTATTTAATTATGCTTTGGTACCTATGTTTTGTTTTCGTGGGGCTGTGATATGATTAGGAACGAATCACAAATGAAAACATAATTTTGTGTTATATAAGAAGATGTCTCTCAACAATCACATTCAACTGATGTGAAATGCTAGTATGCAATTGGGTTGTGATTTCCATTTATTGGGGTTGAATGCGAGCTTGTAACTAGGTCACACTTATTGCCCATCGACATTTATATTTTGAATTTGGAAAGATGAAAAAATATCTTGGATGTTTATATTGGCGAAGCACATAACAAACTCAAGGTAAGGCGAGGTTTGAAGACAGGGCATTGAGACAAGGCAAACAAGATGTGTCTAACAAGGGTACATGGTACACTCTTTATGATCTTGTCCAAGGTTGTGAGATGTTATCTATGATGTGATTTCTCCTTGCAGCCACATGATCTGCATGTGCTTCCACTTTTATCGGGTCTCTGGGAGGTCGTATACCTAAAAACCAATTTTCCATGCAAAAAACCGATATCCTGCATGGAGGCCCATAACTCCAATCTAAAATATGTTTCTATCTATCGTAAAAAGAATGGCTATCTAGAACATGTCCTTATCTGTCTATATGGGCGGGTCGGGTGGGTGGGACACATTACTTATATGGGAGGGAAACTAATGTAAAAGGGGCCACTTGACTATCCACCTTGTAATTGCAAATTTAAAAAGTGTATTTTCCCTCCAAATGGGTCGATCCCTTTGGGAAGTCTATTTAAGGGATGTGAGGGTGTCATTTCACCTCATGTTGATTTGATCATTTAGCTCTTCATTATGCTCTTTTTCTCTCATTCGATTTGGAGTGAAGTAAATCTGATCTTGATAAAGATCCATCAGTGTGTGTATTGCATTTGTTGTGTGTGGCAAAATGCACTAGGAGAGTTTCCTTGCCCTAGTGCATTTATTTATGGCGCAAATATAGTTATTGTTGCATGATTTGGGAGCATATTTGTTTGTTTTTAGATCTGATGTGTTTTGCAATTAATTTCATAATCTTTGGAGACGATTTGATACCTTAAATGTGTTGGGCGACCTACTTTTTAGGGAAAAATTAGGGTTTCATGTTTGCTGTCCGAAAACTAATTTTGGAATATTATTCTTCATATTTTTGTGGTCCAAGATCCCAAGTTTTAGCTCATTTGGACTTCTCTAGCAAAAAATATGAGTTTTTGAAGTTATGCTTTAGACAAGGTTTTTTTAAATAATTTCCAGAATTATTTGGCATGTTTTTGTGATCATAAAACAAGATCTGCAAATCTGATTTGTTTATCATTTATTTCTGAGCAAGAGAGGTACTTTGTAGTGTGTTTCGATGCCGGGAAAGGTGCTGAAAATATTTTATTAATTTCTTCTAACCCTAGCATCTAGATCTGGAATTTTATGTACTATTTTGAAGGGGTTTTAGTGCTCAGAAAAATATGATCTCTAGTTCATTGGAAAGGGAAAAATCCCAAGTTTATTGTGCACTTTGTTCATGCAAAAAGACTGAGTATTAAGTGAGTTATGAATTTTAGAAGTTTTTAGCTCTCTGCAAGCTATTTTAAATTAACAGTGTTGTTATGAAAATCAGATTTGGAAAAAGGTGTGAATTCCAATTGATTCTCCCATCTCACCCATCACCTTTGCTACTGCCAACCCCATTCTGGGTTGTAATTAGCTGACATTGGGTTATTTGAGGTTGAATCAAAAAAATATAATCCTTCTTGTTTTGATTGGTGTGGAAGTTTGTTAAAATTTGCATTTGTCCAAAAAGGGGACACCCGACTTGTCAAATAATGGAGAAGTTCAATATTGAATTGCATTCTATACTTTTCATCAGTTCTATTATCTTGAATTGTAATGGATCGTTGAGATTAATATTTCTATTTCAAGGTTACATGGAGTAAGAATAGTGTAATGCCACAAATGAATAGAAATCAATTCAAGAAGGTGTAAATCCTTTTGAATCAACCTCAAATAATCTAATGTCGGCTAATTACAAACCAAAATAGGGTTGGAAGTAGCCAAGGTGGTGGGTTAGATGGGCGGATCAATCGGAATTTAAATCCTCTTAATTTTGATTTTTATAACAGCTGAAAACAATTAATAATCAAACCCCAGACTGCTGCCATTTTCAAAAAATCTTATCTTTTGCTAGAGAAATCCAAATAAGCTAAAACTTTGGATCTTGCATCACAAAAATATGAAGAATAATATTCCAAAATTAGTTTTCACACAACAAACACGAAAACTTAATTTTTCCCTAAAAAGTAGGTCGCCCCAACACATTTACGGCATCAAATCAACTCCAAAAATTATGAAATTAATGCCTCCTTATTCACACATACAAAATCATGCTAAATCATATTTGCAACAATAAATATATTTTTGGGGCATCAAATCAGCATAAACCACCCTCCAAGAGCTTATTTTGATGCGCAAAATACCAAGAATAGATCTGAACTGAAATCACAATTTTTAAGCATGAAAATGTGTCACAAACCCCTCTTTCCCAAGTCACTATGCCTGGAAATAACCAACAGTGACCAGCGAAGAGAAAAGGAGTATAACTAATGATTTTCACCCTCTAAACTTGGCGCAAAAGACTGAAATAAATCAAGCAACAATAACAGATTTGAAATTCACTTGTTTAACCGTCAAGACATGCAATTAAATTCAGATTTTCTTCAACAATCAATTCGCTAGGGTTAGGAATACTTTCCCAAGCAATTCGCCACACAATAAATGCAACACACACACTAATGGATTCTTCTCAAAATCAGATTTACTTCAATTCCAAATTGAATGAGAGAGAGCAAGCACAATGAAGAGCTAGGGTATACATCCCTTGGGCATACATCCCATTTCTCCAAGCATGGAGAGACATAAATGATCAAATCAACATCCCCAAAAAATGGCCATGCAACCTCCTTTTATAAGATTAGGGGTGCAACATTTAAATGACCGACCTTTTCCCTTTTGGAGGGAAAACTAATAAAAATTAATTAAAATATTAAAAGACTAACTTTATGTGCACTTTATTATTTTCTAATTAAATAATAAAGAGTAACTAACCTATGTGCACATTTTAAGACTAAATAAGACTCCCACTTGTAGCGCTAGGCATGCCAAGGGGTTACAATGTAAATAAAAGAGATGAAAAAATATATTAGTAATGCCCTGGAAAAGGGGACATTACAGTCCCTCCCCTCTTGGAGATTGCTTTCCCTCAAGCAATAGCAAGCTAATAGATCCATGCATCATGCGCTCAAGAGAAGAGATGAAGTGATGCATCCAAAGTCTTGCTTTGGTGCCAATCAGGTGATGAAGCACTTGGAAGAACATGTGGGCTTCCTTCTTGGCAATCTAAAAATGTGTGTGATCATCTTCATAGTAGGAAAATCCAAGTGGTAGTGCCTTCATCATAGGGAGATGAATAAAAATCCGCATGAGATTTGATAAGCCCCCAAGATGCCCACTCAAGGATACCTTCATGGAGAGTAATGGTCAACAACTTATCTTTGGGTATCTTTATACCTGCACATGAAGTAAACTCATTAGAATAATAAGTGTTGAAAAACACTTTTCCAATGTGTTTCCATGGTGTGAATGGCTCACAAGTCTCCTTCATGTATGGGTTGCCCCCAAATGTCACTCCAAGAGGTAGTGGCTGCTCTCCTTAAATCAATCTTGTAACATACAACAACAACCATGTGCCATGAACCCTTCAACTGAATGGTGAAAAACTGAATTGTAGGAAGAACCCAAGAGTTGGAAATGGTTATGGCAGTGAATAAAATTTCATAGCAGCAACTGTTATCCTCCAAAACTATTATCTAACCATGCAAGGAAAACAATATAAAGACTGCAACTGACCCATAAATGTGCTCTATCATGATAGCAACTTGAACATCAATTTTTCAAACATCAATTGTAGCATGTAGGGCAGCAAACTTAAGGGATAACAAACTGAAAATGGAGAACATAGCAACACTAATTTTCATGGCAGCCAACAACAATAACACATTTTCATATTTTTCTTCATTCTTCATCAAATTTTCATCACAAATATGACCCCCCTTGATTTGGGCAACACGATAGTATTTCCCAAACACTTTTCCTAAAATGAATTCTATGACCTTCTTACCTCCTTCAATGATTAAAAGCTGAAACTTGATGCAACATAAAGAAACATACTCAACACTCATGCAACCAAAACTCCTAAGGGATGATGAATTAAGTGATGCATGGGCGAGGCTCACCCAATCAAATGCTCCCCTTTGTAGATCAGATTTGTACCATGGCAAGTCATAAAACACCCAGCTATACAAATGCTTATTCCTTCTTATAAGTTGCCCATGAAGGTAGTCTTTTATTCCATCAACATCTCTTGCATAAATTTCATGGTGAGGGCAAAATTGAAATGAAATAGTATCCAACCAAAAATTACTCCTTTCATACCTTGAAAGTATGCCATATGATTTGCCTTCCTTGGACAGCAAGTGAGTGGCTTTAACCATCAAACTTTCTTCACCCTTTTGGAACTTCATCTTTTCCTCTTCCTTCATTTCATCTTTCCTTTCCTCCCGTGGAGGAACCACAACAATATCAACTTTCCCTTCTATCAAATTTGATTTTTCCTTGCAATCACCAAGTTCCATGCAAGCATTAGATATAAAAATTTTATCATCAAATACGAAAGGACTCATACCTTGGAGATTTGGAGACTTGGTTGCCATATATGTCCTCAACTTGCTCAAACATCGAGTCATGACACCTTTGGCTAAGGTGTGAGCAAAATAAGTTACATCTTGTCCCATGCCCTTCTCAAGTACAGACAATAAGGGTTGAGGAGGTTCCTCATATTCATTAAAGACCAAAGACATGAGTTTGTATTGCATCCATTACATTTTTTGAATGACTGTCATTTATGACAACAAAGAATACATCGAACATGTGGAGGATAAGATCATCACAATCAAGATCTAACATTGGTATACAAGATCTTACCTTTGCGATATTCCCCAAGATCTTAACCCTCTTATCAAAGTAAGGGTTTGTGGTGTCCCAAAGCTTTTGAAAACTTCCTATCATGAACTCAAAGACCTCTTCCATGGTGGTGTCATTGTATGGCAAACTTGGGGCTGTGATCCTTGTAACTTCACTAATGCAAGTGATGACCGTGAGCTTCACATCCACCTTATCATGTCTCAATTGTTCGGATCTAGCCAAATGAGTCACCAAAGAGTCCATCGCTGAAAACATGGAGCCATAATCTGATTGTCCTACCATGGACAAACAATTTTCTGCTTCCTCCAAAATACTGAGCAAAACATCTTTTGAGAGGTGTGGAGGATCAAGCCATTTCCCCAATTTGTAAAACTGCATTTTCACTTCTCCTTCACTTGTTAACTCCATGATTCATAGACTTTATAACCAGATCTGCAAACACAAACCCCCACAAGAGTAGAGGAAAGTTTATCTGATACCACTGTGATGTCCGTTTTTTTGGGAAAGATAGAAATTTGCAACTTCAACACAAATCGAACCAAGAAGGATTAGATCCTTTTGAATCAACCTAAAATAGCCCAATTTCAACTAATTACAACCCAAATGGGGTTGGAAGTGGTCAAGGTGGTGAGCTAGATTGGTGGAGACAATCAAATTTTCATTCTTCTTAATTCTGATTTTTATAACAGTTGAAAACAATTAATAATCAAACCCCAGACTGCTGCAATCTTCAAAAATTCTTATCTTTTGCTAGAGAAGTCCAAATGAGCTAAAACTTTGGATCTTGGGCCACAAAAATATGAAGAACAATATTCCAAAATTAGTTTTCGCACAACAAATACAAAACGCTAAGTTTTCCCTAAAAAGTAGGTCGCCCAACACATTTAGGGCATCAAAATCAACTCCAAAAATTATGAAATTAATTTCTCCTTATTCACACATACTCACAAAATTATGCTAAATTAGATTTGCAACATAAATATATTTTTGGGTCATCAAATCATGCATAAAACACCCTCCAAGAGCTTATGGATTTGATGCACAAAAATACCAACAAATCTGAACTGAAATCACAATTTTTAAGCATAAAAATGTGGCACAAACCCCTCTTTCCCAAGTTGCTATGGCTGGAAATAACCAGCAGTGATCAACGAAGAGAAAAGGAGCATAACCAATGATTTTCACCTTCTAAACTTGGTGCAAAAGACTGAAATAAATCAAGCAACAATGGCAGATCTGAAATTCACTTGTTTAACCCTCAAGACATGTAAGGAAATTCATATTTTCATCAACAATCAATTCGCTAGGGTTAGGACTACTTTCCCAAGAAATATCACCACACAATAGATGCAACACACACACACTAATGGTTCCTTATCAAAATCAAATTTACTTCAATTCCAAATCGAATGAGAGAGAGAGAGCACAATGGAGAGCTAGGGTATACATTCCTTGGGCATACATCCCATTTTTCCAAGCATGTAGAGACATAATTGATCAAATCAACATCCCCAAAAAATGGCCATAGAACCTCCTGTTATAAGATAAGGGATGCAACATTCAAATGATCGACCTTTTCCCTTTTGGAGGGAAAACTAATAAAACTTAATTAAAATATTAAAAGAATAATTTGTGTGCACTTTATTATTTTCTAATTAAATAATAAAGAGTAACTAATCTATGTGCACATTTTAAAACTAAATATGACTACCACTTGTAGCGCTAGACATGCCAAGGGGTTACAATGCAAATGAAAGAGATGAACAAATATATTAGTAATGCCCCGGAAAAGGGGACACTACAGTTGGGGACACCCGACTTGTCAGATATTGGAGACGTTCAATATTGAATTGCATTCTATACTTTTCATTAGTTCTATTATCTTGAATTGTAATGGATCATTGAGATTAATATTTCTATTTCAAGGTTATAGGAAGTAAGAATAGTGTCATGTGCAATTGATGGCAATTGTATATATGACGGGGAGAAATATTATGTGAGACAATCCCCATTAGAATATTCTTGTTGTTAGAATCAAATATAAGATATAGTTCTAACTCAGACACATAATTTAAATTTATTGACGTATAACTGAAAGGTATATGTAAATAATAATAATATTGGTAGTTGTGAAGAGACCTGACTTTAGCATAATTTTCTTTAATATGTATTTGATGCAAAGATGGTTTGGTAGTAAATGGCATTGAAGGAATGAAAAGAAGATAGGAGTAGTTTTTCCAAAAGAATTTAAACAAACGGGAATTTTTTCTTCTTATTTTCCATCTGAATGTTGGGTCAAGTGTAGTTGAGAGATGCATTGCCTCACCCATTTGTTGTGGCTCACCAAATCTCTTTATGAAAGTAGTGAGCAAACACTCTCAGTGTGGCTGACCACTTTATGTTGTCCTTGGAGGGTCATGTACCACTCGATATATGCCAGGCTACTCATGATAAGGTGTGGACTTCAGCCGCGCAAGGGGGACATCATCATGTGAGAGAACCACCTTGGGCTTCTTCATGCCTAGCTCAAGCCTAGGGTTGTACTAGTTGGGCTCAGTGATCACCTAGTCGCTATGTGTCCTGCACTTTTGATCCATGTTGTGTATGGAACTCAAATAAAAACCGCTCCAAATGTCTCAGTGGTTGTCTGTAGCATGAGGCACACAGTGGGAGAAGGCTCCAAAGCTTGAAATCCAATGCCGCGTATGGGTGTCTTATGTATTGGCTATGCCTGTGACAGAAACTGGGTTTCCGAGCGTGCTTTGTCGAATACATCATCCTTCTTCTCTAAGTGGTTTCACAATCCTCCACTACCATTTTTCCTTCGTATCTACTGACTCCTCTTTAGAATCGTTGAGTCTTACTAGCCATGTTGGAAGTAGCTCTAAGAGAGGCACTGCGACAATCATGGCTTCGTCAACATAATGGGAGTTGTGAAAAGGCAGGTTTTGCACATGTCACACGTATCTCCATGTGATGCAAGAATAGCAGAAGTTTCTACTTTTTATCTAAGATGACCATTAAATGTTGTTTGATGTGCAGAAATGCCAAGTTATTCTTCAGGGCATGCACTCAATTATCCATTTTCACACAGTGCTTCATCTTCGCCTTCTTGTTTCTAGTTGGGTGATAGGGATGTGCAATTTTTTTTATCAACAGTTGTGTTGGATTGCTTGAATCCTCACCCTATGGAGAACCATGGTAGGAAAGCACTTATAAAATCAACAAGCCCCAACATAAGGTGTCACAATCGTCCATGGAGTCATGAGTTGGTGATGTATCATTGGTGATGAACTCATGGTAGTGATACTTGACATTTTTCACATCAACCTTATAAGTTGCATATACACCACTAATGGTCATCACATCCCTCGTTGCCTTGCCAATAATGTTTGTGGCAATTAGATGACTACCAATGCAGACTTTAACACTCGACATCTCGTCTATACACGTGCCAGGACCTCGTCTCCAGTTCTTAAATAGGGCACGTCAAGCAGATTTAACAAGTTGTTCTCATACATCTTGATGAAAACATTAGGTACAATCCATGGACCACCCGACACAACTATCCAAGTCAGCTGATAAAGCCTTGCATACAACGCTCTGGAAATGCAAATGCATTTCATTGTGCAACTTTCAAGTTACTTTTAGAGGCCTCCAACTATTTTACATTCTTTGGGCACATATATCAACTCTATTGGAGGTGTTGGCTCTATGAAAACAGTCTATTTGGTCTGTTGTGTCTGCACAATACAGTGAGTTGCATATTGCTTCCTCTCGAGCTCACTTTGGAAGATGCCCCTTTTCTGAACCTTTGGTGGAATCCTCCTTTTTGGTGCCATCTCCTAAACACTTTCAGCAACTCATGCATGGAAACAAAACCATATGGAAGCATTAGACAAGTCCTTCCTTTCTGTCAAGCACAAACAATTCCTAACATTCTTATTTCACACGGCCATTTGTAGAAACCCTGAATTGAACATATATTTATAGTTGTTTCTTTTCTCTTAATGGTTGCATTTCCATCCCATCACCTTTTTCTTACATATTGTAAGTTAAAGTCAGACAAGTTTCCCTATGCTCCCATCTGGCGCCCCGTGTGTTGTACGCCATGTGACACACATGCACCTCAAAGGAGCAATCTGCTCCTCCGTACAGTTTACTTATTCTCAAAATATCATTAGAACCATCATTGGGTCGCCTTCCAGTGTATGAGTAGATTTATTTAAGTCTTCAGATGATTTGTGCAATCTCCTTTTTAAGTCCACCATAATCTACTCTTTATCTTCTCTTGCACATGTTGTTGTATAATCAATCTGTACGTCTCCCATCTCATTGTATGTGCCTTGAACTCTCATTTTTTTGTGCTCCAACCTATGTTTTTCCATGTGCCGCCATCATTAAACGTATACTAGCTTAAGCTCACAGTGTGAGGACAGTTAAATTGGTTTACACCTACGTTGCACGAATACCTCAAACCCCCCCCCCCCCCCCCGAATCCTACACGTCTCGGATCTGGATATGCGACGGATACGATTCGGATACTCCTTGGATCCATACGGGATACTCCAGATACGTGGCGGATACGTACAGACGTATCTGCCACGTATCCGGGAGTATCCGCCACGTATCCGGGAGTATCCGCCACGTATCTGGGAGTATCCCATACGGATCCCGGGTGTATCCGGCTTCAAAAACGTTTTTTTAAGTTCTATTTCTTTATTTTTTAAATGTTTGACTTTTCGACTCCCTAAAACCGAACCCTAAACACTAAATGAATAAAATAATACACCCTCTCCCCCACAAAAAGTTATAAAAAGCACCCACCCCTCTCATTTGAAATCACACAAACAATTTCATTGTCTTTTTGCAAGTGAATGAGCAAAGAGCCAAAGAAGAGTTGTGAAGAGCATAGTGGAGGCAAAGATTGGAAGGAGGTTTTGCAAAGAGCTTAGAGGAGGCAAAGATTTGAAGGAGGGGCAGCGATTGCTTCTATTGTTTGGAGTCCATCATTGCAAGGAGGAGAACTTAGAAGGAGAAGAAGCCATTGTTGAGACTTGAGAGGAAGAGATTGTTTTAAAATTTTAGAGGCAACCAGGATCTACGATTCTACACTACACTCTACAGGTATACCATATTTTAATTTTATTTTTATTTTTAATTCATCCTTTCGTTTTATTTTTTTACGGTTATTTATTTATTTATTATGTTGCATTTTTTTTAAATTTTATAATTTAAACACATCCTAAATCTGTGTATGCTCTCACCTCGTGCCTTTCTGGCGATCTTGGTGATCAAAAAAAGATTAGGATGGCATAGTTTAGGGGTATTTAATTTATTAATTGGTAAAAAATCATTTTTTTATTTTAAATGCATTGTTCAATGTTAATGTATTTGTTTTTTTTTTTTAGGTTCCTAAATTTATGTATGCTCTCACCTCGCGCCTTTATGGTGATCTTGGTGATCAAAAACAGATTAGGATGACATAACTAATTAGTAATTTATTTATGTTAAGGCAAATTGTGTTTTAATTTTTTAAACATCTTAAACCTGTGTATGCTCTCGCCTCGCGCCTTTATGACGATCTTGGTCCCAACAAAAAGAAAGCATTAATAGCAATGAAAGAAAATGCTGCAAATACATGGTTTTGGCTGCAAATTTATGTTTTTTTAAAGAAATTTGAGTATTTTTTAAGTTGCTGAGTATTCCCGAGTATTGGCCGAATATTGCCGAGTTTTATTTTTTTGGGGTCTGTCGAGTATTTGCCCAGTGCGAGTATTCCAACTATCACTTATGGTGATCATGGTGATCAAACTTTGCAGTATTTTGTTGGCATCATTGGTTTCTAATTTTTCAAATATATTTCTTTCTTTAAAAATTGTAATTTTTATGTGTTTTTTAGTAAATCTTCAATGTTCATAGAGTTTGAACCGGTCCGGTTCCGGTCCGGTTCCGATTTCCTGTAAAGGTCCAACCCTCGACCGGTTCCGATTTTTAAAACATTGGTACACATCCTTATACTAGTCGTATGCTCTCACCTCACCTTTGACTGGCGATCCTGGAGGTGATGGGGATACAGATTAGGATGGCCATTAGTTAGAAAATTTAAAAATGGCAGAGTAATTAAGAGAGCAATATTGTTATTTTGATTTTATTATTTATGCTGAAAGAAATTGAATTAGAACAATTTTTTCGCAAAGAAGGCCTTCCTAACTACTGTGTATGCTCTCACCTTGCGCCTTTACGGTGATCCTTGGTGATAAAAACAGATTAGAATGGCATCAAGTTTTGCTTCAGTTGGAGTGCCAGAGAGCTCACGAAAAAGCTTCTCATAACAGGATCAGTTCGTATGAAAGCATGATCCTAATTTTCCTCTTTGGGAGACATGTTGATGAGGTTGTTGCTCGAATACCTTGTATGCATGGTGGGTTGCCCTTTAATGTATTTGAGATATACCATGGTTGTCATCAAATGTTCAAAGGTATCAATGATCCTCCATATAAGGTCAACTGAAAATCCCCAGGTTACGATTGGGGTTGAACCACACTGTGGGGATAAAGAAGTGCCCCAACACCATTCAAAAGACTTTGCAGCCAATGACCGAGTGCTCTATGGAAGAGCAAGAGGAGGTTTCCACCATTTCAGATCTGAAGGAAAGATAGTTCTAGAAACAAACCCCATTGCAAAGAAGGCCTTCATGCAATACCACCCTACAGGGGCTACATGTTCCTTAAAGCTCATCGACTGTGAATGGCAAGTCAAGGATGCACAATTTAGTTGCTGAGATACTTAATAGAGGCAATTCAAAAGGTGGGCCCCCATAATGTTGATACAAGTCATCACGGACAACGCTAGAAGAATTGGTTTAAGCAGCAGGACCTGATCATGGATGCTCGACTCTGAACTACATTTGTCCCATATGGACCCCTAATGTGCTGTCCACTCCCTTAACTTGAATGCTCCAAAAGATTGGGTGCCCTATTCCATGGATTGAGCAAATTTCGTCTGCGGTGGATGATTGTTGCACATGTTTCATCCTTAGTTAAATCGTCACTATGGGACAAGCCATGTTTAGGAACTTCATTGGAACCAAGGTTAAAGAGGTGACAAAAGGTTGCTTAGAAACTGGATATGCGTGAAATCGCTGCCTTGTTTTGAGACGGCTTGTGAAGGTGAGAGAGGCTTACACAACTAGAATGGCAATCAGAACAGTTAGTCAAATGAGTCAGTGTGGTCGGGAGTCATATACATAGAAAGCTACAGAGGGAAAATAATTACATTGGCTGCCGAATTCATCCATTGGATTGGCTAGAGACAAGATTGAGTACTGGTTGAATTAAAAATAAAAGAAAGAGGATCCTACCTCATCAACCTTGATCCAATCCAAAGTGGATCACCCATGACAACAATTCGTAGGGAGCAGATTTTTTTTGGCATAGATTCCATGGCACAAGGAGCCTGTATCAGAGATATCACACAAAAGAATGGTCTAGATCCAGAAGAGACCTTCTACGGTCATGTTAAAACTGTGGTCATGAACGAGGTGGAATAAAATGACTTCACCCCATTACTAATTTCGCTGTGCATTATGTAGGTGGTTGGCACGAGGGTACTATAGCAATTTGATAAGTATTATTGGCTAAGCATTGCAGGCATAGCATCATTTTCTGACATTCTTGATAGTTGGAAATGGCATTCAGTTGGCAGCATTCAGAAGAATAGTTCCTGATCCATCTATAGCCAGTGTGGTCAGAAGTGAAATGGGCACCTCATTAATGGTTCTCAAGGCAACATGCGATCGATTGCGGCTATTCCTTCGACAAGAGTGGCTTGACTCTAAACACAATTTTGGCGTGGACATGGCCATGATGCTACAGTACAATACGTCCTATTGCTGATAAACGTTCATTCACAGGTATAACATTGGCATAAATGGTCATGCAAGATTTAGGAATCATTTAGAAGGATCAAACAAGCATGAGGAAGCATTCACAAGTCTACCATACTAGCTTGCAACTTTGAATTTCGACCCCTTTTTTAACTTTGTTGTAATTCGAGGACCTAGTAATTCTTCCGCAGAGAGTAATTGGCAGTACTTCATAGCCATTTCTACCAAGGCAATCAGCTAGAAGATTCAAGTTGGAATCTAAGGCAAGCTTGGTGGATTGGAGGAGAAGATGCCACCAACTTTGAGATCAATCTGGTCACACAGGGGCTGAGTGAGTCCAATCCTAGTAAAAGAATGGCACTTAGTTTGAAATCTTATGTCCCCATCATGTGCACATTACTTGGATGCTTCCGTGGACTCGAGAGCCCAAGTAGGAAGGATGTGCTGTGCCCAACAAGACACTCAAGGGAGTTCGCATGTAGCAGAGAGTGTATCTTAATGAGAGTGGATGTTATTTGCAAGTGGGGTCTACACAAGAATTTGATTACCTCAGGATTAATTTTTGCTACAGTGATATATTCTAGGATTAATAAAAATTCCTACATCATATCTATAACTAAGCCACATGAACAATGAAATCATAAATGTAAAATCTTAAGTATATTGCTTGTTTTGAAAATTTGAACATGGATCTAGTTACCAGTATATTTTTAAAATTTCAAGTTTTGTTCGTATTCATGTTAACATGATATTCGTATATCATATGTATGGCAACCACATGATCAATAAGAATGCAAAGTCTTAAGTATATTGAATGTTTTGAACATTGATTCAAGTTTTGTATTACTATTTCAGTTTTTTATGGACTAAAAAATGAATAAAATGAGTAGATATATATATATATATATATATATATATATATATATATATATATATATGTACGGACGTATCCAAGACGTATCGTATCCAAGGGTTTTTTAAAATTGACGTATCCGCGTATCGTATCCGTATCCAAACGGATACTCGTATCTGTATCCTGGCAACGTAGGTTTACACCACATACAATCTTTCCATGTGACCTCACATGATAGCTGGAAATTTTATTTATGCCTGCATATCATCCCAACCTATAAGAACCAATGCATTCTCTTCATCATTTCAAAGTTTTAGGAATCAATAGAGAAGTAGTCCCAGTCGACTCTCTTGATTGGTTTTATAGGGATTTCTTGTGTGGCGTCCTTGGTAAGATGCTTCCCTTTGCATGCCATAACCAATGGCACTCCTGTCTGTATACTTATTCAACCGCAGAATTCAAAAATTTATTCCAAGAGGCACCCTTTATTGACTCCCATATTGACAAAAGGTTTGTATCGAAAATCAATGCATAGGGAAAATAACATCGCCATAACTTCTACTCCTACCTAGGATTTCAATATTAGAATGTAACATACAATACAATGGAGATGGATTTTACGTCTTTGGGCCTGATATCCTGATGTCTTTGCACTTTGAATAGGTTATTGTGTCCCGGATGAGATACATTTCTTCACAAACAGAATGCCCAATTCGCTTTGTTGGCTTGTCCACTGCATTAGCAAATGCTCGGTAAGTCTGTCTATACAGTTGTATCTGTCTTTAATTATTCTTTTTCTTCAGATTTCTTTTATCCTGAGTACTTAGGCTGTGAATATGGAATATTGTGTATGTCACATGCTTTGGCCACAAATGAGGTGAACTGCATGATTATATAATGCCTTTATGATCAGGGAGTAGGTGACTTCCTCTTGCGTTTTTTCCTTGTATTAATAGTGTGATTTTGAGCAGTGACTTGGCTGACTGGCTGGGTATTGATGATGGCGGACTTTTCAACTTCAAGCCAAGTGTAAGACCAGTCCCACTTGAAGTTCACATTCAGGTGAGCCATAGTTATTTTCCTTGATTTTCTGCTGTTGTTTGTTGTTATTATTGCCCAGTATACCTTACAAAAGATTACCTTTAATGTGAGTTTTTCCTGGAATTTAATTTTTCACATCAAATGATGAAGCATAGGGGGTGATGTACTCAGTGTTCTCCTTTTAGCAGGAAAACTCTTGTTTTTAAACCAATGTTTTTTGAGTTTATCTGTTCTTATTTCCCTGATATGATAAAGGACTTTTTAATTAATTTTACTGAGACAATTGTATTAGTTTTGACGTAAATGGATCATTAATGGACGCTTTTAACTATATTGAAAACGGTTGTTCAATTCATATAAACAAAAGATTGCGCTTCTACGTTGATCACAAAAACTATGGAGAGAATTCAAACATAGTTTAGTTTACAGATACCTTCCATTTATTATTCTATAAAAGTATAGTATTGATGAAATCTTGTGCATTCTTAGGAATTTCATTAATATTTTAAATAGACATGCAATAAAAAAAATTGGATAGTAGAAGTTTTGAGGTATTGATAGAAAGCTATTTCAAAACGGTTCATGTAGTAGACAAACATAATGGACAATTTTAACTATTATGAAAACAGTTGTTCAATTCATATAAACAAAAGATTGTGCTTCTACTTTGATCACAAAAACTATGGAGAGAATTCAAACATAGTTTAGTTTACAGATACCTTCCATTTATTATTCTACAAAAGTATAGTATTGATGAAATCTTGTGCATTCTTACGAATTTCATTAATATTTTAAATAGATATGCAATAAAAAAAACTGGATGGTAGAAGTTTTGATGTATTGATAGAAAGCTATTTCAAAACGGTTCATGTAGTAGACAAACATAAAAGAGTTGTCAAACAAAAAGAGAATAAGTATTTCTTGTCTGTGTGTGCATACAATTAATTTTGATGTAGAATCAGCCTTTGGAAGTCCATGCTTGAGCCACACATTCTAGGCTGGATATTGCCTCACTCGCTTTCAAATTTTTGAAATAATTTTTGATTTGGCCTTGTCCTATATAAGTTTGTCACTCCCTCTCACATTTGAAGGGGATTATCTTTCAAAATATTTTCCAGAACTGCAATTTTATCTCTATCAAAATGGTGGAGTTGTTCCAAATGTTTCTATTTTCCTCTTCCTTCTACATATATGAGATGTTTTATTAACCTTGTCACCCCGAGTCGTTTCTGCATAGACCTGTAGATCAGCAACCTTCATCTTCTTCTCCTTTCAAAGATCCTGCATCTCCAAATATGGATTTTTAATGAAGTGTTCTTTTAGTTATTTCATTTTCCTTTTTTCTATACAAAAAGAACATGGTATTTGTTACATCCTATTATATTGAAATCCCTATTTTAAGGACTTAACAATAATTTAATATTTATAGTTAAAGTCAAAATATTGCTAATGATTATTGTTTACAAACATTTGAAATGGCAAAGCAGAGATGATAGAGCGAAAGCTATTATTGGCCTTGCTCATCGGTGACTCTGAACTTCATCATGTAGACCTAGACAAATCATCGAAGGAAATTTGGGATACTCTAAATAAATTTTTTGCGTCACTTGTTTAGTTCTAGTGCTTACTTTTGCTTCTAAGGATAAAAGATTACTTTCCTAATGAACTCATAGGTATACCTACATTCAAGACAACCAATATAGCCATGGTTGAAGACCCACCAGATGCAGAAGGTAGTGAGGACAGTGACGAATACGTGCTATAAAGATGCTCTAAACTTTGAAGGTAAGAAAGGATGCAGGGTAGATGAAGCTCGGTATGGATGGTTATCAAAAGCTTTAACAATATTAGAATTTATCCTTCTCTCAAATAGACACCCTTGATGGGGACCACATTTTCCTTTGACCAAAAGTGTGCCCAGGGTTTCCTCGATTGTTTGTTTTTGAGTTATGTAGGGTAAGTCTTAAGAGGGGGTGTAGGAATAAATGAATAAGACTTCCCCTTTTATAATTGTTTTGTATGGTTATGCCGTTGTAACCGCTAACTAATTTTGTAACCGTCTTTGCATAATAAATACCCGGACACACAACCCATTTGTACAGTGTGTATTCCGGTTTTCTCTTCAATCATTCTTTACACATTTATTCGGTTTATTGCAAATTCTACCCTTCCCCAATTCTGGAAGTAAATTTCTAAACGATAAACTTTAAGATCTTTAGATGTTTACATGCAAATGTGGTAGTGGGAAAATTATGACACCCTTCCCAATTCTGGAAGTAAATTTCTGAATAATGAACTTTAAGATCTTTAGATGTTTTCATGCAAATTATAGTGGGAAAATTATGTTGGTGAAGATTTTGATTATTATGAAAACCAAACACCTGGACCAAATGATTTCCTAATTGAATTCTATCAAACTTTCTGGGACATAATAAAGAAGGATTTACTTAGTGTCATGGAAGAGGCTAGACTATCAAAAGCTATGCTCAAAGAAATAAACAAAACATTTATCACTCTCATTCTGAAATCTGAGGATGCGGCTGACATCTCGGGATATAGGCCTATAACATTATGCAATGTTCTGTATAAAATTATCACAAAAGTCATGGCAGAAAGATTAAAACCTCTTCTATAAAAGATTATATCCCCAGAACAAGGTGGGTTTGTTCTAGGTCGCCATATTCATGATGAAATTGCTTTGGCATGGGAACTTTTGCATTTTATGGATCTCTAGAAATCACCCTCTATGTTTATTAGGTTGGATTTATCCAAAGCATATGATAGAGTGGACTGGAAGTTTCTCATTAGGGTCATAGCCAAATTTGGTTTTTCTGATGACTGGATTAAATGGATAGAGGCATGCCTAACTTCAGTCTCTTTCGTTGTGTTACTTAATGGAACTCCTACCAACCTTTTTGGAGCTTCTAGGGGAATAAGACATGGATATCCTTTGTCCCCTTTTTTATTCATTATTTTGGCAGAATGTCTAAGAAGACTAGCGAATAAAGCTTGTCAGGAAAAAAGAATATAAAGTGTGCAACTTGCCAAATCTATAAAGCCTCTATCCCATCTGCAGTTTGTTGATGATTCTACTTTAGCAGGGAAAGCCACCACAGCTGAAGCTAAACAATTGGTCAAAATCATTCAAGTTTCTGCCACTGATCAACGAAGCAAAATCAAGTATTATTTTCTTCCACTGCTCTATACAACAGGAAGAGAAAATACTCGAGATCTTCGATTTCAAAAAAGGTTCTCCTCTTAAATATTTGGGAGTTCCTCTTTCTGTCAAGTAGAGTAAAGATTGGGAGTGGCTAATAGTGAAGATAAATGGTAAAATGTAAAAATGGACTAATAAATGGTTATCTACAGTAGGCAGAATGACTTTGGTTAAGGTTGTTAAGGTCGAATTCATGCTATCTGCCAGGTCTTTTTGTGGAGCAAGACACACAACTAGAAAAAATGGTCCTCAGTAAATTGGGACACTCTTTGTCGCACTAGGAAGGAAGGTGGATTAGGTTTCAGATCAACAGCTAAACAAGTTTAGGCTCTTGTTGGTAAACTTTATTGGAGGTTGATCACATCCCCAAATGATTTGTGTGCTATTAATATAGCCAAATACCTGGAAAATCAACCACAAGAACATATTATTAGATGGTCTCTTCCGACAAGAGGATCTACAATTTTGGATGTTCTTAAGATTGGGGAATGCATTATACAAAAAAACTATTTTGGATAGTGAATAATACGCATGAGGCATATTTTTGGCTGGATTCATGGGATGGCCAGCCTTTTTTAGTCCACTAATTTCCTCATTTACATAATGTTATGGAAGCATTGCATCAAAAAGGATGGACAAGAGTCATGCATTATACTAGACAAACATCTCTACCTTGGGAAATGAGAAGATGTTGGATACCTACACATGAATGGCCTATTTCTTTGGAGCAGCAAGATCAAGCCTTGAATAACGAAAATTTGAAAAAGTACTCTCTCTCTCTTCTAATGAATCTGATCAAATAGGATGGGGGAATACATCAGGAGGAGAATATACAGTTCATTTAGGATATGAGGCGTTAACTAAAAGCATCTCTCACCCTCTCCAAGCTATGTTTAAGCAGATATCGCAGCCAGCAATATGGCCCAAGGTTAGTTTTTTTCTTTGGCCCTTGTCCCATGTCAAAATTCTCACAGGAGAGAGACTTATGAAGAGAGGTTTCTATGGCCCATTCGAATGTACACTATGTTGGAATGATGAGGAGACCAGACATCATCTTTTTTTTCTCTGTCTGTGGGTCATGCCTTTATGGAAATCTCTTGCAAATATGTGTTGTATACATTACTATGGAATTCACTCTCTTGAGGAATTTATGAAAGATTGACAAGAAGGTATCCCAAGAGGACAAAATTTACTTGCTGCTCTATGGACATGTAGTTATTGTTAATTTGGAACATATGGAAGGAAAGGAATAAAAGAATTTTTCAGCAAGAGATTCAGAGAGGGGGTACGTATGGCAAAAGACTATAATTAATATGGTAGAAACTATCAAGCAAAAAGTTTCCCTTCCCTCTAATCTCACCCCAGTATGGGTTAATATATGTAAAGTGCTATCATTACAACCTACTAGTTCCACTCTTCCTGCCTTTACAATGAAAAAGAGAGAAGACAAACAACAAACATGGGTTCCTTCTCCTATACTATTTGGTAAACTCAATACGGATGGGGCTTCTAGGGGAAAGACGGCGATGGGGGGCATTGGAAAAAATCATGATGGGAAAGTTACTTTTATGTTTGTTGCGAATCTGGGGACCACTACAAATAATATTGCTGGGGTCAAAGCTATTTATAGGGGTCTGCAAGCGGCTATTAAGTGTGGGTGGACTCAGGTGCAGGTGGAGTCTGACTCTAAGGTTATTGTTAGGATGCTGACCAGTACAAAGAAACAAAGGAGTTCAAATTGGCAGATTGCAAGAGAAATAAGTAAAAATAAAGGTTTGCAGGCTCAATTTCAGACTATGCAAATCAGTCATATTTCTAGACAGAGAAATCAAGTGGCAAATGCATTGTCAAATTGGGCTCTTGACAATCATGACATTGGCTGCTATGCCGATCCTCCTCGTTGGTGGCCTCAACAAGATTAGGAAGACATGAGAGTTATTTTGAACTTAGATTATCCTTAATGATTTCAATCAGGATTGGTTTCTTTTATAATGCTCAGGATTGAACTAATAGTTTCCAAGCTTGGCATAGTCGAAATTGTAAAACTACTTTTCTTCTAAAATAAAATTTTGGTTTTAAAAAAAAATTATGAAAACCAAACACTTAAAGAAACCAAAAAAGAGCACAGCAGGGTCAAGTGGCATTTGGTTGGGGGTCTCAAGCGGCGGAATCATGGGAGGCAATCTCAGTTGGAGGGGGAGGTCCCTCGAGCACCCTATATACAGATATGGTGCCCGGACGAGACCCCAGATAGAATAGATAGGGGGGACTCGCCATAGAACTTCTCTTCATCTTCGAGGGTCGTTGCCCCCCTCTATATAGATATATGATATGGGAGCCATATAAAATCTAGAATCTATATAGGGGGGGTGACCCAGATATAGATAGCCTCCCTCTCCCTGTATATACAACTACAACTATAGGGTGGGGTATCTAGAATGGGGCCCGCCCACCCCATAGTAGATAGAGGGATTGACCTGTAGATAGAGTAGGTCGCTCACCCCTCTCCCTCCCCGAATATCAATTCAATATCAGATATAGTAATGTCTAGATAGGGGGTTGAGTGCCCATATAGAGAGTTCAGGGCCCAGCTAGACTATAGACTGGTTGCCATAGGAGCCTCTGGGATCTCCTATAAACCTCCCCATGATGTGGCAGAGGGGGGATATCGGGGGAAGCAGTGAGTGGAGATTCCCCTCCGGAGAGGGGAGGGAGTATGTCTCACTTCCCATTTGCTAATCAATTTTTGGTTCACACGACTCAAATTCACCCCGACAAAAGTGATCCAAAAATGGATTTGACCTGAAGTTTCGGGGTATGTTTGACCCCCTCTCTATTATATCTTGGCTCTATATCTTATTGACCCAATCATTGAGACTTGGAGTTGGGGCCTATAACTCTATGGGGGGCCCATATCCTATATAGAGAGAGAACATGAAAGAGAGATACTTCATGGAAATATTACTAAGAGAGCAATTGTCACTTTATCGGAAAGCAACAACATAAACCCTAATAATTGGGTGACAAAAACCCGAAATCTAAAACAAATTAAGTGAATATTATTATGTTATGTTTACGTTATTTGATAAAGCAAACTGAAGTCATAAAGTGACTTTATTAGTAAACATAGCACTGAGACGAATATCACTATAATAACTTTATGTGACAAAACCTATGTTGTCAAGAAAGGTCCCCCAGCGCCCCATACCCTGCCTGAAATGTTTCCAGTACAAAAATGGGTACGAAACTTGCTAGAAATGTCTCGGAAACGTAGGGGACGTTTCCGGAAATATCCCCGGTGCTTCCAAGATGTTTCCGACACGTTAACTTATATTAATAGTTTTATTTTATTATTTTAAGAAACAATTTATTTTTATTCTCGCGACAAAATATTGTAATGGATTGAAGGCAGTCTATCCTGGATTTTCTGAAATAGTTTCTTGTTTAAATGTATAGATACCTAAGTCTCAAGGACAGGGGGATGGGGAGACAGAGGGACAGGGTTTCCAAGACAGGTAAAAATTCCCAAATTTTGGGGACGGCAAGGGGACGACTATTAAAATAAGATACAAAATATTAATATTTGAATATTTTAACTTTATTCAATGAAATTTAGGGATTTAAACTCTATTAAAGTACTTTCAAGATTATAATTTAATGTTCTTCATAAAAATAACTGTTGTTTAAAAGCAAAAACATCAAAAAAAAATTGAAATATTTTTAAAAAATAGGGGACGTCCCCTCCAAGTCCCCGAAACATTCGGGACGTCACCAAAATCTAGGGGACGCATCCCCGCGTAACATTGTTTAGATGGAAAAATATTGCTGAGGGTTGTAAGCTAGTCTACCTATCTTTTCCAAAATGTTCAAATCACCGATGGAGAACAAAATCTCCCAAAACTACAAGAGGGGTTTACAGAATGTTATGGAGCAAGTAAAAGAAGAATAGATGAGATATTAACGCTTGTATATTTTTGGATTTCCTTATAGAGCTTAAAATACTATTATTAAGTGCCAAGTAAATAGATATTCTTATTGTTAAGTGCCTAGTGTAGCTTTTTTAGTGTGTTAAGTGCCAAGTGAGTTGCGAAGCTAATTGTCAACATCTTGGACAAATTCTCATTGTTAACCTCTTTGTTACGTTTAGATTAGTGACCGGTAGGATCTTTGTGGAAATGTATATGGATAGCAAAACCGTTGCTTGATAAAATGTTTGCCAACCAATAATTTGTTCTCGGATGATGACCAAACAAACGAAAAGAAATTCTAGATGATATATTCTAGAATCTAGACTATAATCATGTATATATGAAACATTTAAATTGTTACCATGTTGAATGATGAATCTTTAGAACTTTAATGAATACAAAATATTTCGAGTGTTGTATCTCTTATGGTCCATGGAATAAAATTTTGAAAATGAGTACCATGCATATATATATATATATATATAATTTTTTTTTTAAATTATAATATTTTGTACGGACATTTCCGTAACGTTTAACACCCAAGGTTTTTTTGAAAATTGACCAATCCGCGTTTTGGACCCCTGCCTGTTTCCTGGCAACATTGGACAAAACTCTTTAGACCCTCCCTTAATGGTCATTCTGGAAAATACGCCAAGTTTCTTTATATTTTACAAATTGATCTGAGCCAAGAAACTTGGGGAGAACGTCTGCAGCCTGGTCTTGGGTTGGACAATATTGTAGCTCAACTTTACCATCTTCTATGAACTGACGAGTGAAGTGAAAAATATGGTAACTTGTTTCTTTTGCTCATGAAAGATGGGAGTCTTTGCCAATTTGAGATTACCCTAGCTATCATAGAAAAGCATTGTGAGCTGTCAGAATGAACTTCTAGAAATGCCATCATTATTCTAAGCCAAACTACTTTGCATCATAGTTACCAGGTTCGGAAATCCGATTAAATTCGGAAGGGCAAAAAAATCCGAAAATTCGGAGTTCTCGAATTTTTTTGAAAAAATACGGAAAAATCCGGTTCGGAATATATATACTTATATTATTATAAATTTATATTATTGTATACTTATATCATTATATATAGACAAATCATACAAAAAAGCATCCATCTACCATAATCATCATCATCATAATGATTCTTTCAAAAGATTGCAAGAAGTTGCTTGGTCCAAAAAGGTGCAAAAATGGATTTTATGAAAATAAGAAAAATATTGCCATCAATGCGTAGAGCTCGAGAAAATATACACTTTTAGAGAAGACGACACCTGAAACGGAGCCACAGAATGAAAGTTATGGCACATGCAAGTTTTTGCTGCTACATCTTCCCGGACCCTTTCCAAAAATGGCAAAAAAAATTCTTGTGATTTTTTCACCAAGAAGGAAAAAAATGCCAAAAAAGGAAAAAAAAAATTGTGCAAAAAAATGGCCGAACCGAACCGGATTTATTCGGTTGCTTCAAAAACTACGGTTCGAACCGGATTTCATACAAATCCGGCCGAACCTGGTAACTATGCTTTGCATGCCCCTTTTATTGCTGCTTTGTATTCTGCCTCTGTAGAGGAATGTGAACACGCATGTTGTTTCTTGTTGATCCAAGAAATTGCCCATGTTCCTACACTAAACACATACCATGATGTAGATTTCCTACCATCATGCATCCTGACCAAACCGAACAGCCTATCTTCCTTACTTTTATCATATAGAATGCCATGTCTGATGTTTCTTTCACATATCTCAGCACCCTTTCTGCTGTTGTCCAATGTTTTGCTTTTGGAGGTGTCATAAATCAGAAGATGTGGCTGACTGCATGGATCAAGTCAGGTGGGGTCATTATAAGATAGATCAAACAGCCAACTAGTTCCCTGTAGACTGACTCATTTCTTTTTATTGAATCAGTCTTGGCTGAAAGTTTCTACTCTATCTCTATAGGTGTAGATGCGGTTTTACAATCGACCATCCTAAACCCATCTAGTAAGTTTTTTGCATACTTTGTTTAAGAAGCAAAAATATGTTTATTACTCTGTCAAACTGCTATACCAAAGAAGTAATGTAGCTGGCCCAAATCTATCATGTCAAAAGTGGAACATAAATATGGTTTTACCTTGTCAATTGCTCTGACCTGACTGCCTATGTCATTTGCATGTATCACTAGAATCACCACATCACAAGGCTCACTTTTGAGATAGAGGTTGGGGTCAAAATGACTTCTTTTGAATCCATGTCCTTCCAAATACCTTTCAATTTTGATGTACCATGCCTTGGGAGATTGTTTCAGCCCATAAAGAGATTTCTTAAGACTGCTTACTCTATGCTTCTTTCTTGTAATTTGGAATCCTTTCAGTTGGTACATGCTACGTTGCCAGGGTTCGTCCCCCAGCCCCCATACCCTACCTGATACGTATCCGGTACGGATACGTCAGGGTACGGGTACGGATACGTCCTGGTTCTTCCCGGGTATGCCACGGGTATGTCTAGACGTACCTGTGACGTATCCGGGAAGAACCCGGACGTACTCGAGAAGAACCCAAGGAGAAATATGGTTTTTAAGGCATTAAAACTTTTTTTTTGTTTGCTTTGACATTAATTGTAAATATATTTATGAAAGCAGTTGGTTCGTTTGAATTTTATAGTATAGGGGCCTCTTTTTTTCCTCAGCTTATGTTTTGTCTTGCTTTCTCAAATATAATGAAATGAGAGAACCCTGAAGGCTGAATGTTTTTTATTTGCCATTTTCAGATAAATAGATATTTACCAAATCACAAGTGACAACACATTATATTATTAAGCTACATACACAAACGTTGCAAACAATTTCTCTCAGAACAAATCCACATTCCAACCCATACAAAGGGCCAGCTAAAAGTAAATATCCAGTGTGTTCATATGTTGAATATTATGGTTTAACATAATGATATTAATTTAAGTGCAGCAATGTGTTTGGATTTGAAATAAAATTGTAGGAAAAAAATTGGAACCCACAACCCTCTGTCCACATGATCAATGAAATGTAAAATCTAAAGTATACAAATATTGTATGTTTTGAAAATTTGAACATCCTAGCATATTTTTCAAGTTTTGTTTGTATTCATGTTGACATGATATTCGTATATCATATGTATGGCAGCCACATGATCAATGAAAATGTAGAGTCTTAAGTATATTGGATGTTTTGAACATTGATTCAAGTTTTGTATTACTATTTCAGTTTTTTATGGTCTAAAAAATGAGTAAAATGAGTATATGTGAGATCTGAGATAACACAAAGTTTATGCAAAGATCTACACAGAAGCAAAAAACAAAATGCACCATTGACATAAAATTCTCCAAAAATCTGCTTCTTTTCAATTCCTTAGCTTTCAGAAAGATATCAAGGGTTACAGCTCAAAGTATGGAACACAAGAATGTTGACTACAAATTCTGATCCCTCTAACCCGTAGGCTCTTCCTCTATTTATAGTGTATAGAGGGTCATTATAAATATGAAGTTTTTAATGATTTGCCACATGCACAAACTATAGAAAAGGAGACAATTGGCAATCTTCCTTCTGGAACTCCTCTTTGCATGACATGCATGATTTCTAACTGAAATTTGCATGTTTGCCACATATTTCCAAGTAATTGACTTCTTCCAGTAACTTGAAGTAATGGCTTTTAAACAAATCACTTCAGTTTTACAATTTAATTGATTACTCAATTACTTTGTCGGAAAAAATAAGAGAAAGAAAAAGAAGTTATGCCGGCTACAACACTCTTCGTTTTGTCCTTCCTCCATACTCTGCATGTTGATCCAATATGCATTGTACTTCTGCTTCATCTATTTTAGTAATGAATGATCTGAGTGATATCTCTGCTTTGGATCTAAGATATTCCCATATGTTGTTGAATTCTTTCATTTGATTCTCACCAAACTGGATCTGGAAGCAGTTGACTGTGATTTGCTTGCAAGTATTGCCTTTGACCTGTCTTCCCTCTTATCCTTGAAGCTTTTACAATTCTTCTCCAGTACATCCACTAATAAAATGCTTGCCGTAAACAATTCAAACAAAACTCGTCACTTTTTATTTTTAATTGCATATGAGCAATTTTAAATTTGGGAAAGCACTCTGGGTGAAGGAAAATACAAGTAAATTCAATGAAGCCTTCAACTGGAAGATTGGGAGCACATGCACAAGCTCCTGAAAGAACTTTTTCATGCACTGACTTCCACACGGGCTGCGCTAGAAACAGGAGAATGATTTTTTGTCGGAAGCCTTTGCAATTATGAGAGTTGGATTTACCAATGGCCTTGGATCTGTCAATCAAATCAGTGATAGGTTCAGGGCCCATGTTTGTATCATTGATTTTGGTGAGCCTGGAAGTTATGCATGATTCTGTTGACCCTTCTTTTTCATCATGCTTCAACATGCCTGAAATAATTTGTCTGAAGAGTTATTTTTCTTTTATTTTTGCCAGAATCCCTTGTAAGTGGATCAATTTGTGCAAATCCTGCAATTTCTTCTGATTCAGAAGATGTATTCAATGTATGTGGCATTGATTTTGACTTCTTTTCACCAAATATGAGCACCTGTGATGAATACATGGGCACTTATACCAACATGTAGATACTTGGAATAATAAAAATAAAGCTTCTCCAACCCTAAGCGCCAAAACTGGAAGCTTCCCAGCAATGAAAAATACTCTTTAATGCAAAATACTCCTTTTGGCGCCAAAATCCTCTAGGACAGCAACCTCCATCAAACATAATTAATTATCTCTTCTTTATGGCATCCCATGCTTATATAGCCAACTGCATGTTATTTTTAATAATTGTTTTCTCCTATTTTTGGCAATTATTTGATAATAAGACATGTTCTTTCTCCTAATTTGAGCACCCAAGTTTGCATGCTTCTGCTTGTTTTTTTATGAAATTCTTTTATTTATTTTTAGCATGCATCCTTGCCTTCTCTTTAGCTCATCCAATTGCTTTGACTTTCCTCCTATTCACGGTGCCAAACATAGTTAGAAATAATAATAATAAATATCATTAAATACATGTAATCAAGCCAAGATGGGTCGCACTTTTTGGCTAGAGGGTGTGCTAAAAATAAGAAGTCAAAGTAATGGGAATTTTTACCCTACTAGGAAGCTCCAAAAATCCCATCCATCACTTAAGTGACTTGACTTCATCATGAGAATTTTTACCCTGCTAGGCAGGCATAAAATTCCCACCTACCTGCCACTACCAAAATTCCCACTAGCAGCTTAAGTGACTCCTTCCAAAAAGTGCAACTTGCATGGGAAAGCTTCAAAAGTTGCGTGAAAACTCATCAACAACACTTTATTTCCAATTTTGGATTTTTGGTGAAGAAAACACAAGAAAAAAATAAAATTTGCCATTTTTAGAAAGGGTCCGAATAGATGTAGCAGCAAAAACTTGCAAGTGCCATAACTTTCACTCCGTGGCTCCGTTTTACGTTTCGTTTTCTCTAAAAGTGCATATTTTCTTGAGCTCTACGCATTGATGGCAGTATTTTTCTTATTTTCATAAAATCCATTTTTTCACCTTTTAGGACCAAGTGACTTCTTGCAATCCCCTGAAAGAATCCTGAGCTTTGATCGCCTTTGGACAAATTAGTAATTAAAAGTACTGGATAGCTTTTCAAAACCCCAGGCCTGGGAAAAGGTTTGACAGGAAGAATGAACAGGCTACAAGAATCGTAGGAGAAAACAAACCAAAACACAGACAAAAAGAAATAAAACAAAACAAAAGAAGTTGCAGGCAATTGCTCGAGAAATTTCTCCAATTAACTGATCTGGAAATATTCTTCCCCCCGGGTGAATGTTTTGTGGTAATAATGATGGAGTGAAGTGCTTTATATAACTTAAATGCTCCAATTTTCGCTAAATCTATTTTTAAAAGAACTTTATTTATTTAATAAATAAATAAATAAATAAATAAATAAAACGCTTGCAGACAAGGTCTGGCGAAGGAATTGAGTGAGCTTTGGCATGTGGGTATTTGTCAAATTTGGCTTTTATGACTTTCTGGGAATACCTTAGAGCAATGCAAACAACTCCAGGCAAAACAAATACAAAATGACCCGTTACTTTGAAAAGAACGAATTTTTTTAAAAGGGGTAGTCCCAGATTTTAGGGTGAAATCTTGGGGACACCAAAAATCAATCCAAGAAAAGTACTAAAATTCTTGAGAAGTCATCTACATATACCATGGAAGTGCCATTGTGGAGATGGCAAGGTATATGTTGAAGAACACGTTAGTTCCTAATAATATTGGTCATAAGCAATACAAGGACATGGTTAAAAAACAATCCAAGAAAAGTACTAAAATTCTTGAGAAGTCATGTAGATATACCATGGAATATCTTACGCTGAAGATTGATGATGCCTTTATAGACCCATAAATGTTTGCATGGATCAATTGAAGGGCCTCCTTAGCTTTCCAAGCTTGTCCTTCATCAAACGGGATCCTGTGTTGCTTCCTAGTCTAGTGTGTTCCACAAACTCCTTGCTGATCTAAATCTTTGGAGGACCATCCACCAAACTTTCTTTAGCCAAATGTTAAAGATATCTCAAAGTTAATAGTCACTTTATTAATGCTAAATTGAACTGCAATCTTGACCACACTTGGCCTTCAAAGCATGCTCTTGTTTCTCTCCTGCATCAAGCAACCTGAAAATCCAATGCACTTCAACATAGTTACTAAGAGTCCAAAAATCCGGAACCGTTTAGGATGGTAAAAAAATCTGAAAATCCAGGACTCTTGAAAATGTTCGGAAAAAATCGGTGCAGAATATACACATTATATATGAGCATAATTTATAAATATGTAAAAATGGATAAATACAAAGAAAAATATTAATAATGTAATATAAAATTTAAATATATTTAATATTAAATAATATAAAAGGGTCTTGGGTGTCTTCTTATTGCAAAAAGATTTTTTATGGTAAAAAAATAGGGCTGACCAGGACCGAATTTATCTGTGGCACCTAAAAAATCCGGATCTGACCGAATTTTGTGTAGATCCAGCTAGGTTTGGTAACTAAAGTCCTCAATAACAAGATCTAACCTTACCAACATTACAAAATTTGTAATTGTTGAAAATCACATGTAAGGTGGGGCTGTGTTTCATAATCTCTTACACAGAGTATATTATTCTCTATTAGTGGAATATAGTAGACATTAAGAAAGTCCAACTTTTTACCTGACAGGTTTATTTACACATTTCCTTTGTTTTCTACTTTGAATACCTCCCCACCAAAAACCACAGAGTCAGTAGAAGATACATTAACAACGTAATTAATACACCAATCTTTCCCATTGGTAAACTGAGGAGATGCACCAAAATCTATATACCAAGTAGATGTTTTCACATGGTCTGCTTTATCCCTAGCCAAAAACAAAAAGAGATCTCTTCCTCATGTTCTGCAGCATTTGTCTGTTTCTTAGACTCTTGGTTATTTTTGTCATCCCATAATCATTTCCTGTGAAATTTCTTCTTATAGCTTAGCTTTCCACGATAATGACATTTAAAAGTCTTTTGACTACCTGAGTCATATGTCCTGTTGTTGCACTCTTTGTTTCCTCCATTCTTCTTAGCAAACTAACATTTTTGCTTGAAGTTTGATGCCAAGTCCATAGCTAAACCCTCATTCCTGCTGTGACTGCCAGATTGATTTTTCCATCGGTCTTGTTGCAAGAATTAGTTCTCAACTCTTCAAACTTCAGGTCAATGTTGTAGCAGTAATATTTAGAATTTCAATCAAATGGTCAGGCAAAGGTGGTAAGATTTAGAGAGTGATAACCACCATGTCTTCTTTTATTTTCTGCGCAACAACGTTTAACTATTCTGTAACATCCTTGATCTTTACTAAATGGTCTTGTTGAGAAAAGTAAAATAAAATATTAATCTATTTTGATTGAGAAAAGTAAAATGTTGAGGAAAGCTCAACTTTTTCCTGAAATATCCTGTAACGCCTTCAATTGCTTCCAAATAGCAGAAGCATCATTGCTAGTCTGCACTTCTAATCATAGTTCGCATACTAGTACTCGACAGACTAAAGAATTTTGACTCAACAAAAACTCGGCAATACTCGACGAATACTCGGGAATACTAGGCAACTTAAAAAATACGCAAATTTCTTTAAAAAACATAAATTTTAAGCAACACATAGCTACAAAATGTATCAAATGAGTCCATGAAATGTATACAAATACAATACAAAATCATATCATCATGCGAATACAATAGCTGGCTGATAAGTAATATGAATTTATGATGATTGACATTGAAAAATATCATCATAAATTTCATATCTATGCAAGTTGCAATATACAATAAGTTACAATTTACATTTTCCTCTTCCCCGTTCTAGTGAAATATTGGGGAGAGGGTCTAGTGCCTCTACTAGGCCCCACACTCGACTGCGTCTCCTCGCTCCTCCTAGAAGGCTGCGACTCTGGCTCCAACCTGGAAGTAGATGGCGGTGGCTCCTCTACTGCATGTTGGAGATCACCTCCAAAGATGTCATCCAATCCAATATTTCCTCCAGTTGCTAGTGTTTTTCCCTCCATACTCGACTGCGTCTCCTCGCTCCTCCTAGAAGGCTGCGACTTTGGCTCCACCCTGGAGGTAGATGGCGGTGGCTCCTCTACTGCATGTTGGAGATCACCTCCAAAGATGTCATCCAATCCAATATTTCCTCCAGCTGCTAGTGTTTTTCCCTCCAGCTGCTAGTGTTTTTCCCTCCATAGCTTTCCTCTCAAAAAAAGCAATCTCGTCCTCTGTGAAATATTGGGGAGAGGGTCTAGTGCCTCTACTAGGCCCCACACTCGACTGCGTCTCCTCGCTCCTCCTAGAAGGCTGCGACTCTGGCTCCAACCTGGAAGTAGATGGCGGTGGCTCCTCTACTGCATGTTGGAGATCACCTCCAAAGATGTCATCCAATCCAATATTTCCTCCAGTTGCTAGTGTTTTTAGGCCCCACACTCGACTGCGTCTCCTCGCTCCTCCTAGAAGGCTGCGATTCTGGCTCCAACCTGGAAGTAGATGGCGGTGGCTCCTCTACTGCATGTTGGAGATCACCTCCAAAGATGTCATCCAATCCAATATTTCCTCCAGTTGCTAGTGTTTTTCCCTCCATAGCTTCCCTCTCAAAAAAAGCAATCTCGTCATCTGTGAACACAGGGATTTCCTATTCTCACCCAGTCCACTCGCTGTATGGATCTATCTCATCCAAATCAATAAGATCTTCTGAAGTGGCCTACACTTTTCTTATGCGAAGCCGAAGATTGTATTGCACAAAAACCAAGTCGTTGAGTCATTTTTGACTCAACTTGTTGCGCTTCTTCATGTGAATGTCCTCAAACAAACTCCAGTTCACATCCAAAAGCTCTACAAGGTTGAGATAGAATTATGAGGGCTAGCTTTTGAAGATGAGGGGTATTCCCTGGATTTCGCCCACAAGGAAGAGGTGCTCCTCTTATCCTGCAACCTTGCCCGTACCTTGAGACCATGCCTGCAAATCGTGCTTTACCTGTGAACCACGACTTACCTTTCTCCTGTGAATCCCGACTATTACCTGTGAATCACATCATTGCTTTTTCTTGGGAATCGCAACTGCCTGGTCGACACTTTCCTCTCACGACTCAGGCAAATTCTTTCCCTCCCATTCACAATTTGTTGATTGGGATCTCCACGGTTCCTGTTACTATTCCTAGACCTTCCAACGGAAGCCACGACCTGCTCTCTCACTTCCTTGCATCTCTCCTTCGTTGGGGTCCCTTCCGCTTCTTGCTTTGCTGTTTTTTCTCTTCCCGTGGACCCACGACTTTCCCTTCCCCTTTCCTTTTTCCCTGTCGATTCTCCTCCTGCTGGTTGCCTGCAACTCGGTTTTGCACTAGAGTCTTCCCCACCACCGTTCACCCTCACATCCCCTTCATTACTGCTTCGCGTCTTTCTCCTGTCCCATCGTGTCCCTTTCTTGCAGCATTTCGACCAACAATTCCCCAACGTTGATTCACTTTCCAGCCCCATCCTTTATGCACAAGCCCTCTTTCAACCTAATCGATAACTTGGGGAAGTCTCCCAGCGTCCCTCTCATCCTGACACCCATACAGGCAGTATTTCCTCCAACGATGCCAACAATGTCCCCATCCACCTGCGCTGCGCAGATAACCCCATCCACTGGAAGAGACGAACAGAGGCAGCAAGATGGTTTACCCAACGTCATAGCAGAATTACACCATACATTAGAGATTTTGGAATCCTCTAAAAGAGCTTTTGCGTACGAAAGTTTTCGAACTGATGTCTCGGATGGAGAAAGCGGAAGCAGATAACATTTCACTGAGAAGACAGCTTGCAGATACCACAATTCAGACCAATCCTATAGCTGCTAACCTACTACATGCGAAAATCACAAACCTAAAGCACAAACAAGAAGAGATTCAGACTCAGCAAGAAATTCTCAGAAAACAATCTGATTTTTGGGCACATATCATTAAAGGAAAAGGTAAGGACCAAAATCCCACCCCTCTTACCGTTGTAGAGGAAGTTTTACATACAAAACTTGCAAAAGAAAGAACAAGGCGAGCCAAAGATCTCAACCTCAAGGTGAGAGGGCTTCCCACACCTTCTCCTTCTGATCCTTTAGCCATTGCATCAGATTTCATCACTAATAAATTGGGGCTACCGGATGTGCAACTTGATAGAGCGTGGTTTGGCGTGGACCCCACACTCTTCTTTTGCTTTAAATCAACAGAATTCAAGCTCAAGGCCAAACGTAAACTATTCTCACTCCCTAATAAGGTCTTCCTAGATGAAGACCTCACTAGAGCTCAAGCGGCAGAACTTAATCAATCCTGTGAGATGGTCATGGCAGCCAGGAAAGCAGGGAAATGGGTAGTGATTCGAAATCTTAGGGCAGTGATTCGAGACACTTTTCCTTCGAGCTAGGTTCCCGGTTCCAGTCTCAAATGATGGTCCTGCTGGGAGAGGTGTGGGAACAAGGGCATCTCCATTGCATGCTGGAATGGGAACGGATCCTACTGGTCTTCTCTTGGTCTCCTATATGATGCTCTGGGCCACTCGAACCTCCTCTTTGTCACAGAGACTCCTGTGAGCCCAGTTCGTCCTCTCCTAGACGTTAGAGGATACTACTGGCTTTGTTTTTGCAGGCAGGACACTAGGAGCTCTGGAAGGGTTAGAGGTTCTAGCAAGGTTGCTTGCCTAGTCAGGGACACTCTTCGGAACAGAATCTCAGTGGTTGTAGAGGATGAATTTGCTCGCTTTTTTTGGATTAGGGTCAGACGGACTTCACATCACCTTAGGGACATATATATAGCAAGTTTGTTACTTCCCCTCAGTCTCCTCTTCCTTTGCCATTGACAATGGCCCAAACGGGGATCCCTTCTTTGGTCTATCACGAGCATTTCTCAGTTTTCAGCGGTTAGGGAGGTCATCCTTTTGGGTGATTTCAATGCACATACCAAAAACTCCCAGATTCCTTTACAGGATAGGATAGACGATGTTCTTTGTACCCTCGAGGTGGACCTTGATTCGGTTGGTCTTCAAAGAGACTCTAACGATGAGGCAAGACCATTGACTTCTTATGGGCGGCATCTTTTGCAAATGGGGGAATCCCATGACCTGCTGATCTTTAATGGCATATCTTGTTTCCCAGATTCTTCGTTCTTTACCTACAGGCCTCATTGTGGTGGATTACGTCATGACTACCCCTAACCTGCTTCCCTATGTTCACCATATCTCCATCTCCCCTATCCCCCTTGTCGACCAGTCTACCCTTTCCTTTTCTTTGGAGATTACCCTCCCCAAGGCCAAAACCCCTCCCACCTCCCCTGTACCATCCCGAAGTTTGATGAGGGTGACCCCATAACCTTCTCCTCTAACCTCCGCCAGCTTCTCCCCCCCTTGTCTCAATTTACTTTACTCCCCACTGATAGGATGTATAATCTCCTCGCCTCTGCTATCCACGAGGCAACCTTGCATTCCTACCCCCACTCCACCTCTAGTCTTCCAAGCACAAGGACCTGTCCCATGAACCAATGGTATGATGACGACTGCAAAATCCTTCATCGTCAACTCCGCTTTGCCTTTACCCACAACCTCTCCTCCTTTCCCTCCCTCAAGATTGCCTACTGCCATCTTCTTCCCCACAAAAAGGGCACATTTATTTCTCGAAGGAGATGGGAACTCCTCACTTCGCTCCTACACTCCCCTAAGCACTTTTGGTGTACCATCCTCCCTCGACATTCTCCATTACCACTTGATCTTGACCCCCGCACTATGTTTACACATACCTCCACCCTTTACGATATCCCAAGCCGGCCCCAAATCTAGGTTGTGTCTCCACCCTCTACTTGCCACATTTTCACCTACTCGAATGTTAAGAAGGCCATTTCAACTATGAATTGCAGTAAAGAAGCAAATGAGGAGGGCTTCCAAGAAGAGTTCTTCAAACATGGGATCAACACTATCAACAGCTACCTCGTGGACCTTTTCAATCAAGTGGTGTGTACAGGTTTCCCGCAATCTTGGTCCCACCATATTATCCATCCCATACACAAATTAGGTCCTACCTCTGAACCAAATAACTACAGGACGATCATGATGGGCCACACCTTCTCCAAGCTTTATGCCACGGTCCTCCACATGCAGCTTTTAGAGTTCTTAGAGCAGCACCATCCTAGAGCCAGGTGGCAGGTAGGGTTCCGGCCAGCTCACTAGACCATTGACCACATTCTTACCCTTCGTGCTATCATTGACGAAGCACGCCATCGTTCTTCCAAGGTCTTCTGTTGTTTTGTGGACTTTCGGAAAACCTTCAACTTTGTTTCGTGGGAAGCTCTCTTCCACAGACTTAGAGACATTGGCATTTCCGAAACTCTTCTTGCTGCCATTACTCGTCTGTATGAGGAGGTTTTGGGCCGTCTTCGCATTGCTACTGGGTTTTTCTACTTCATCAAGAGCGCCATTGGAGTAAATCAGGGTTGCCCTTTGTCTCCTACATTGTTTGGTATATACATTGACAAGTTGGAGGAGTTTCTCAGGGATCATATCCAGGAGGGGGATGGTTGTCTTCTTCGCCAGGTTCTGATCTACATATTTCTTTTCGCATATGATGTGCTTCTTTTGGCTTCTTCTGCGGAGGGATTATAGAGACAGCTAGATGCTTTAGCTCTTTTTTGTGACCACAAATAGTTGATGGTCAACCTTGGTAAGACCAAGGTTATGATCTTTAATGGGTTGAATACCTCAGACTTCCATTTCTTCGACAGGGAAGAGGATTTGGAGATCACCAACTCCTACACTTACCTAGGAGTGCTCTTTTCTGGGCATTGCTTCAGTTTACGTCCAGCTATACAACCCCGTATCAACAAGGGGTATGGTTCCTTGGCGATCTTGGAGAGACAGTGCTTCCGCTACCACTTCCAGAACACTGTGTCTAAGATGTCCCTCTCTGACTCTCTTGTGCGACCCACAGTTCTTTATGGCTCTGTGGTTTGGGGGCCCTCCTTGCTTGAGTCGGATTGGGCTTCTGTCGAGCGGTTTCAGACCCTTATGCTAAGACGCATCATCAAGTTTAAGGAGATTGTCCCGCACAATATCATCATGGCCGAGTTTGGGGCTCACCCTTCCAGACTGGAAGCCATTATTGGCCTCATTTCATTCCTACACTGCATCCAGAGACTCTCGGATTCTTCCATTGGGAGAGACAGGTACATCTACCTTGCTTATCGTTCCTCCGAGGCCATTGCTCTTTTTAATCATAGGGGCCGTGCTCGTTGCTGGTATGTCAGGGTTTCTCGTCTCCTTGAATCTCTTGGGATCCACTTGGATCATCTTCCACCGTTCAGCTACTCCTTGGATGCTCCCGCCCATCGTCTTCTGAGAAAGCAGAACCTGCACAAAATTATTAGGCATGACATCTATAGATGGTTCATCCAGCTCTTTTGGACCAACCCCTAGGAGGAGCTACACCCGAAGATGGCCTTCTACGCCACACATTTCCTCAAAGTTGACAATGGACTTATCACTCGTCCCACATACATTTCCCGCCATTGGATGCATGCCCTTCGTATACACCTGGGCTAGTTCAAAGTTGGCTCACACAGACTGCGGGTTGAGAGTGATCCCCTAGTTGGATCGCTCTAAGAGGATCTACTAGCTTTGCTCTCTCCAGGAGGTCGAAACTGAGGAACACTTCATCTTCCGATGGCCTACTTATTATGAAATCAAAGGGAGGTTTCACTGTCTGTTTCGTGAACATCCGACATTCACGACTTTCTTTAGATACTAGGATCAGAGGTGTCTTGCTCTCTATGTGCAGGAATCCCGTAGGATTCTTGATGGGATTCTCCATCCTCCTTCCAGACAAACTACTACTAGACAGATCACCTCCTTTGTTGTGGTCCCTTGTGAGAGGGGAACCATGAGGGGACTTGATCTTAGTGCTGTACTCCAAACCAGATCTATCAAGACTAGGGAAGCTACCTTTCAGATCAAAAGCATCTAGACTTGTACTCGGCCAGGGGCCCCCTCTCATAGGCGGCAGTCTACCAGGCTCACTCAGAGAGCTCGACTCGCCCCTAGACATAGACGCACTAGACCCATTTCAGTTCCGGATACCAGTCATCAGTATATTACCAACTTTTTCCAATCGGCCTTGGATGTTAGATGAGAGGCTTGGTGTCGAGGTTCCCCCTCCACCTCCTCTTCTTCCTTGTATTCTCTTTCTTCTTCTTTTGTTGTTCGAGGTATTCTGTCTCTTGGAGACCCTTTTGGGTTTCCTTGCTGGATCAACTTGGCATTGTATTGTACAGTCCCATTGACCTACTTTTGTGGTCATTTGTTGGACATTTAATATATTTATCTCATGTTATCCTCCCCAATCCTCCCACCAAGAACCTACAAACAAGATAATCAAAAGTTTATAAGTAATTAATAAAATCAAATCTGTAACTAATAACTTGGTAAACATTCTAATTTTTATTACTTGATGTCTGTGTGGTTCTCCCTCGAATAGCTAACACCAAAGAAAAGAGCCTCCCCACAGCACATTTGTAATTTTGCAGTTCTAAAATGACGAGGTCCCTCGTCTCAACATCTGGTATCATCCTCTCAATACATGTTGAAAGGCCCTCCATAACCTCTCCGTTCACATTTGTGAAGCTATCAGAGAAGAAATACTTGGGGTTGAGGTAATACCCCGTTGCATGAATAGGCTAGTAGAGTTGACTATTCCACCTCCGATCAATAATCTCCCAAAAGGGACCATATCTGACGATATCGCCCCTATAATAGTGTTGGATAGACTCTTTGGCCCTATACATGGCCTCATAAATATACCCCATGGGGTTTTGCTCCCCATCAACCAAACGCAAAATCCTCACTAACGGCTCTGACACCTACACACAAATTAAAATGTAAGGTTACAAACTTACAAATAAAGTAAAAAGGTAAAAACAATATATTTATAATTTAACAAATTAAAATAAAGGAATGAAATATAAATCGAAGTTTAAAATTACCTTGATGATCTCTATAGCTCTCTTTGCAAAGATATGATTAAAAACTATCTTTGCAACCCTCTCTCCATCTGTTTTCTTTGAATATTGTGAGTCTAGCCATGCTTGACTCACAAACATTTGCTTCTGGTGTCCCCAGATTTCATCCTGAAATCTGAGACTACCCTATCCGAAAAAATTTCGTACTTTTAAAATAATGGGTCGTTTTGTGTTTTTATTGCCAGAAAGTTCTTGTATTGCGTCAAGATATTCCCAAAAAGCCGTATGAGCCATTTTCGCCAAATACCCAGATGCCCAAAATTGTTATATTCTATCGTCGGGATTTACCTGCGGGAAATTTGTATTTAATTATTTTGAGCCCCGTTTAAGGCAATTTGTACTCCAATTTAACTCTGTTATGATCGTACATATCGTTATTCCCATATACCAATAGGGTTTTAACCAGGAATGCATTTTGGACTTTATTTGTGACTTGTGGCAACGTTTTGTGTTGTGTTTTTGTGTTTTCCCGTTTTGTTTTCTGTGAAATTTCTCTGGATCAATTCCTTTGCGGTTTGGCCTGATTCTTGGCCTGGAGTAGTTGGAGATCATATACGCACGTTATGCCAGAAGGAAGTCGCCATTGGAGGTCTGGTTCTCTGGGAAAAGACGAAGTTGTGCACCAAAAAGCCTCTTCTGGGCTGGCCGCATTTTTGGAAAAAGAAAGAATTGAGAGTGGATAATGGGAAAATTAGAAGCAGCAGGGCAGGTGGGAATTTTGTACCTACCTTGCTGGGTACTTTTTTCCACGGATAGAAATGTCACTTAAGTTGATAGTGGAAAAATTAGAGGCAGCAGGCAAGCAGGAATTTATTGCTTGTCTTGCAAGGTAAAAATTCTCATTGTGGAATAAAAGAAAAGTCACTTAAGTGAATCATGGGATTTTATTACCTGCCTTGCAAGGTAAATAATCCCATTATGAAATTCAAATGACTTAAGTGACAATGGGATTTTTGGGGCTGCCTTGCAGGGTAAATTATCCCATTACCATGAGTTTCCTAAAAATAGAATTATTCATGCCAAAAAGTGCGACCCCTTTAGGGAGATAAAGGCAACTTTTAAAGTGATTAAATTAATTAATTTCTTTTTTAATTTTGGCGCCCAAGCATGGAGAAAAGTCAACAAGGATAAAGGGGAATAAAGGAGGTTGAAATAGATTGTCTGAAATTAAATAAATAATATTTATTTAATGCAGCCCCCTCATGTCAAAAAGTGCGCCCCTTTTGGGAGAGAAATAATACTTTTTAAAATATTAAATGATTAAATTAATTCTTATTTTCAGTGGCTAAAGTCAAAGCATACTGTGAGGCTTGAGTTAACTGGAAGTAGAAGTCTAAAATTTAATTTATTTAATGGCAGCCATATGCATGCACAAAATAGGTGCCCCATTTGAAGAGTGAAGCTTATTAATTAATTAATTAATTGCCAATAATAGAAAAGGCATTAATTTAATTATAGAATCACAAGGATTATATAAGCAGGGGCTGCCATAAGAATGAATTAATTAATTCACAGGCAAAGAAGTGCAGCCCAGAAGAAAAGTGCGTCCCATTTGAAGAAGATTTTTGCTCAAAAGAAGGTGAAATTAATACTAAAAACTTCCAATTTTGGCACTCTGGTTGAAAGAAGTTGATTTGTGTCTGGATAATTGTTTGCATAAGTGATACAGGTGCTCAGGTGAAGTTGGTAAAATTCATGCTTGCTTTGCATGCAAATAAAACATCAAATTTTGGGGCAGCAGGCTTGAATTATGCAGATTTTTATGATTAAAATTCACTGTTCATGTTCCAGTTGCCATCTTTGTCTGAATTAATAGTAGGAATTCGTTACAGGTGCTTTACAAAAGAAAAAGAGTTTTAATCAATGTCCAATACATTGAATATATCCTCTGAATCTGAAGAATTATTCAAATTTGCACCAGTTTTGAAGAATTTCGGCCGGATAAGAAGAAAAAAAATTGTTCAGACAAAGATAGACAAAGCCATGGCAAAGAGGGATGAAAAAGAAAGCACAATGGAGTCATGCATCACTTCCAAATTTGCAGACATAGGAGACACAGATCTAGGTCCGGAACCTCTTTCCGAATTGATTGATAGATCCAGAGCAGGAAAGACTTCACTCATGCGTGCAGTTAAAAGCAGTGGAATTATTCGAGCTGCAGCCTTTCCATACACAGCCTAGTTGCCAGAGTTCATTATGGAGTGTGCTAGGTCTTACCATCCTTCATCCAAATCAGTGTGAGATGCTACAGGGAAAACAATAATTCAGTTGGACGCAGAGTTCAATTATTGCTTGAAGATTCCGGCTCAAAAGGTGGTGACTTCCATTAGCATTCAGGATGCCGGCAGCAGGTGGGAGAAGCATAGAGTTGACTGCGTGAACATAATGAACAACATATAATGAAGAAGCCCAAATCTCCTTCTAAGTTCCCAAGAACTCTTCCACGGTCCAATCTGGTATAGGAGGTAGATGATATTGCCAAATTGTTATGCAGGATAAATGGCAAAGCGAATGCTCACACTTTCCGTACATGGATGTATGCTTTCATCAGGACCATTGAAGTCAACAAGGTTGATTCCATAATCAATTGGTCGGAAATCATTAGCGACAACATTGGTGAGCAACTCCAGAACGTGAAGCGTACTTTCAGCTTTAAAATGACTTCCTATTTGGTATACGCTGCAACTTTACAAGGCATCTTCTCCAAGCTGGATAGATGTGGCGTTCTTTCTAAGGACTCCATTTTCGAGTGCTACCCACAACTTATTGTACCTGTGTGTAAGAAAGATTTCAAAGTGGTCAACAATGGATTCTTCTACGAATTCATTTGCAGGCTAGACAAGGACCTAAAGGCCAACAGGGTGAGCAAGGAAGCGTGGGAAGCCATATCCAGAATTGGCAGTCTATTCATTCAGTTTGCGGATTTCACATACCTCAAGGTTACTAGCTTTTCTGGAGAACCGGTTAAGCTACCCAGATATCCGAATGATAGATTGATCACCATGGAGCTGAGCAGACAACTTGTGGAGATACACGACCTTCAGTCGAAACAGCACAAGTCTACGGGCTTATTCCCGATCATTGTGGGACATTATAGCTGCCAGAGCATTCATAAGACCCGAGGATTAGAAGCGGAAATGTTATCCAAGTATGAGCAAGAGTTCTTCCTAGCATGGCTAAACTTCGATCCATTTGGAGAAGCCAGGAAGATGATCTCCCAGGAGTACGCACATGTGCCTTCATTAGAGGATTTCTAGATGAAGTGCAAAAAAGAGTACGAGGTTAGAAAGAAGGACTTCAGCAGGCTATCAACGCGGCAAGTGTACGACTTTGGATTAGCACAGATACCTGCGGATCTTAGAGATGATGGAAATGTGTTACTTGACACTTACCATCAAATGGGAGGAGATAGAGCCATACTTAAGGATAATGTAGGGGGCTGCCATATGATTGAGGAAAGGTCTGGCACTATTCTGGTGAATACTTCAAACTGGTTGTTGACGAATTGATGACGCATTGATGAATCATGTCACGGGCAACTTCGGCACAGGAGATTCCCTCAAAAGAAAGCACGGAGGAGAAAGCAACAGAAGGTCCGAGAAGATGAAAGTGCACAGAAGATCACAATCAAAGGAGAAGATCACTTCCACAGCTATGACTTTAGTTCCAGCTTCTTCAGCATCCAGTACTTCACCAACTGTTGCACCTCAGCAGGACACTTCCATGCTTCCACTGAATCCAACAACATTCATCTTCTCTCCTCAGCCACTCCGTTCAGCACCTGTTCCAGAAGAGACATTGAAGCTGCAGATGGCAGAGTTCGAAATAGCTTTGTCCTTGGATGATTTAAAAGATGACAGCCATAACACTGTAATGGTTTCTGATGGAGAGGAAATAGAGCGGGAGATAGTAGTACACTCAACAACTTCTCATAATGGTTGGCTTCGCAGTTGGTTCCAGAAGCTAGAGTGGAAATGAACTTAGAGGAACACGACTTGCAGCTACTCTGGAGTCTAGGCGAAAAAGACAAAAAACCTAAAGTTGTTAAGGTGACTTCAAGGTTGATCATCGAGAAGTTAGGGCAAAAGTTTGCTGAGATGTCAGTTCTAACGGAAGGAAAGGAGGATGAGCTCATGGCAGAAGATGTAACAATAAGCAGAGTACCCATCTGTCATGCCACCACAGAAGGATTGAAGCAGGACACGCAGACATTGATAGATGCTCTATTCCTTAGGCTTGACAGAGAAAAGGCGGAGAAAAACGAACTTCAGAAGCAGGTATCTCAGTTGTGCGAGATCATAGCCAAGGTTGCTAAATCTTCCACTCAGCCCATTTCAGCTCAGGTGAGTGATCATCTTATGCAGGAGATGGAAGATGCAAGCAATCAGGTGAAAGTTGTTGACGAATGGAAGAATCTGATTATTCGTCAAGCTTCTGTACAACTTGGAGAGGTGCCAGTCTGCCTGAAGGTTATGAATGATGTAGCAAATCAGCTGAAGCAACTAGTGACAAGCATAGTAGATATGAACACAATTGCTGAGAGTAACCTAAGTACTTTGGCTGAAATCAATAAGCTGCCGAGAGAAGTGTTGGTTGCAGAACAGATTGTACCGGACGGATCAGTTAAGAAGGGGAAGCAGCTGGAGTTTGCAGTATCTTTCCGTTTGGAGATCTGCAGAGTTTTGTTGAAGAGGATGCAGGCACTTGAAAGTAAGACATCGTCTTTACCAGACAGTATCATTGCTTTCACTAAGGAGGAAGTTGTCGGAAATGTTACTTCATACGCATGGATCATTCCTAGCAGAGTGCCTAATTCCCTGGAAGGGTCTCTTCTAATGGTACAAGGGAGAATTGATGAAGCTACTAAGCCTTTCACGATGAATTCCATTAGCAGACTAGTGGTATTGCAGACGGATATTGCGAGGTTCAGGCTGAGCTTAGAGGATGTGGAAGCGTGTATCAAGGTGTTGAACAAAGGATTACTGCAGTTCAGGACAAAAAAGGAAGTGGTGGCTAAAACAGATGGGAAGATGTTGAATTACATATTCGACAACTATATCCAGTATCAAAACAAAAAGAAGACATAAATGTTACAGCTGGCTTGACTTCTTCTATTTTCCACGTTCTCGAATGAAATTGTAAAACTTTTAAGTTGTTGGTTTTGAAACCATTACTTAAAGTTATGTGGAACAATTCTATTAGTTAAGTGATACATGTGTCACTTAAGGAGAAGTTAGTGGAGGATGATTGCCAAATGTCATCTTTACTTGTTTATGTTTCAGTTCAGTTGAGTTTCCCATTTGTACTTTCCCTTCTACATTCTATAAGTAGAAGAAGAACCTCCGGGTTAAAGATCAGAATTTGTAAGCAGCATTCTTGTGTTCCAGACTTTGTGCTGAAACCCTTGAGAGCCACTTGAAGCAAAGGAATATACAGGAGTAGATTTCCAGAGAACTTTGTGTCGCGGTGTATTGTGTTTCTAGCTTTTTATCTTAGATCTTTAAATAAACTTTGTGTTATTTTAGATCTAAATCTAGAGCTGCCTTTGCTTATAATTTTGTGTTGATATCTATCGATTTCTTCTATGTGCATGCAATCAACTCTGTTATCTATTGATTGGGATGCACATCTTCCCCATTTCTTCTCTGTGTTTATATAATTCCCTTCTTCTATAAATATTTCCTTTCTTAAACAGCTGCAAAGCTATACAACTATGGTTCATGAGCTGAATAGTTAAAGTAAAACCTCATATAGATACTAGCATACTTTAATTAACAAATCTAACACGGGAGCCTCACCGGTAAATGAGGAAGATTTATCACATGATTGCCTAGGTTTTATGCTATGCAGAAAATCTAGCCAACAACTTCAAAGATGTCAACAAACTAAAAATACTTTGCAACGTCAAGATGTTAGTTGCAAACCTTGTAGCATCAGCTAGAACAAGCTTTTTCCCCTTTGTGTGTTCTCTCGTCAAGCTCAGAACCCAAGGGTGATTGTATATGTACTTTGTTATGTTTCTTACATCTTCTACAACCGGCCTCACCCAATCAATTTTGCCTATGTCCTCCAAAAGAAGGTCAAGGCAATGAGTTGCATAAGGACTCCAAAAGAGTGATGGATGTCTCTCGTGCAGTAGTCTCCCAGCCGCCACATATGTTGTTGCATTGTCTGTGACAACTTGCACAACATTTTGTACACCAACCTCTAATAGAACCGTCTCTAACATAATACTCAAATTCTCTGCATTTTTTACTATGTTAGATGCATTAATAGACTTCAAAAGCACCATCTCACCATTTAAAGCCGCTAAAAAATTAATGAGGGTGCGGTTCCTTCCATCTGTCCACCCATTTGAAAGAATGGTGCATCCGTATTTGTTCTATTGTTTCTTTTGCTCTTCTAGAATTGTAGTGCAATCTGCAATTGCACCCTGGAGCAATTTCCCACTCAAATCTTTTGGAGGGCATTGTACCCTTTCCCTACAACTGTTAGCGTTGTCACCAAATACTCCCAGTATGGGCTCTTTGCCACATTGAATGGCAATTTGTTGTAGTACTAAAAATTTGCACATGCTTTATCTGCTTCCTCGTGCATATCCTTGTTCCAGCTTGTACCTTGCAATGAAGGTTGTGCTCCAGGTGTGTTCCTTGCCACAAAAAAACTTTGTATGCCTTTGCTCGAACTCAATGAAGATGTGCCTCTTCCGGCTCTTCCGATTCGTATGTGTGGACCACGAGTAGAGCCCACAATTGTTGCCGCATCATCCTCAGAATCCTCTATCATTGCAGCCCTAGGTCTAATAGCTTGTGCTATAGCTACCTGCACCCTTTCCCTCTCTAGTTTCTTCTCCTCTAGCTCTACTAGCTCTACTCTCATCTCTCGCTTTGCGATACTTCAAACATTACATACAAGGTGATACTTCAAACGATTGATGCCTCCAATCATTTTTTTGCCATAGAAATTGCAAATAACATCTCCTCCAGCTGCTCCACGTACACCATACTTCCAAGCTTTGGTACGGGCATTCGCAGGAACGGTTCCTGCTAGTGATGTTGACCCAGATACCGACCCTGATGCCAAGCATGATGCCATTGTTAAGCTCTAATCTCCAACACAATGCACATTTAAAAAATTAGAAAAACATAAGCTTAATTAAATTTGAAAAAAAAGACGTGCATGAATAACCATATGTCACTGTAATTTAATAAAAATGATATACCTGTGGTTGCAAATGAGTATTAAAAATTTAAAATGATTCGCAATCACATTGAACGCATTTAAAATTACAAAAATTACAAATGATTATAAAAAAACTACAAACATTTGATTTTACATTACATGTATTTAGAACTACAATATGTATCAATTACAATACGCATGCATAAAATTTAAATAGTTTGGAATGAATTCCCGTAAAAAAAGAAAAAAATACATACCTCTGGCTGCAAATGACTGTAAAAAAATTACAAGCATTTGATTTTACATTACATGTATTTATAATTACAATATGAATTTATAAAACATAAATAATATACACAAAAATTGAAAGAATTAAAAATTAAAAAAAAAAACTTACCTCCAAATGCAATTATCCAAATTCTCTCTTCGAATTCACTCCAAAATCTGTTCAACACAAGCAATGCAAGCTCAAATGGTTGTGTAAGTGAAAATGATGTAGTCTAAGGCCTTAAAAAGAGAAAAAAAAAACATATATTTTCAGCGTTTTTTGAGTGTCAAAACCGTGTTTCCGCGTATGAGCAATGTCAGGCGAGTTAAATACACGGACTCACCGAGTTAACTCGGCGAGTACTCGCCACAACTTGGCAAGTCAAAATGGTGAGTTATTATGGCGAGTATTCATTTGAGCAAACAAGTGGCGAGTACTCACCGTGTTTTCCTACTATGCTTCTAATAGCATTTTGTCAGTTACGAAGAGTTTTATCAGCATCACTGCTACTCGATTCTGTTATCAAACATTTTTTTGATCATTTCCTGCTGTTACTGGTGTTGTTTCATTCCTTAAAGCATTGCTCCAAACATTTACCAAATAATAGTCAGGATTCATTGTTTCTAGGTATTATAATTCTTCCATGAAAACTTTTGGTTACCTTCCGACATTACATTGGATAAACTACCTATTTTATTTAGCAAACAAACTTAAGCCCATCTGCTGCTTACAAGAAATTAAGTCTACTGCTGAAATAGACAATTGTCAAAAAATTGTGTTACAGAGAGAAAAATACTTAATGAAAACTGATAAATTTTCTGAAAAACACTAAATAAGTGCAGAAAAACTGCAATATGGCATTTCCAGAAAAACTGAAATTCACTATTTCCTACAGTTCTGTATGTCAGTACAATTCCATATGACAATGCATATTCGGTATGGCTGTCATATGCCGTTGTGTACAGCTGTCCTCTGCTGTTTCATGTGGTCCTTTGAGGCTCAATTTTCCTTAATTTGTCCTTCAAATTTGAAAAAATGTATCTTGGTTTATACCAGAAAAAACAAACCTAGCTTTCTTTGTTCGAAAGACCTTTCAGTTTCTTGGTGTATGTCTCTTGGTCCATCTCTGACCTTAGCAGTCCCTAGGTCTTCATCCACCACTTCCTAGCTTCTACTCACCTTGGCTTCAGTACCATACTACGAAAAACGAACACAAAAAGGAGCCAAGAAAGAACACAAGAGAGAACATGAAAGAGAGATACTTGTTTGATACATTATTCAGAAATCAATTGTCACTTTATAGGAAAGCAACAACATAAGCCCTAATACTTGGGTAACACAAAACTCTAAACCTAAAACGACTATAGTGAACATTGTGTCATGTTTATATTATTTGATAAAAAAAAATAAAGTCAGAAAGTGACTTTATTATCAAACTTATTGCTAAGAATAGTATGACAACAAAAACTTTATGTTACAAACTCTTAACATGAATGTTTTCCAATTATTTCATGTTTTTTAATTACTTTTGTAAGGCTCACATAGGGAAAAGCATTCATGGATCGAAACTTCATCGAGGGACATGCCGCTTGAAAATGAATTCAAATTGTTATTAAGATAAATTTAGTGATGTCTTATGGAAGGGTCATAGACTCTAGAAAACTAAACCGCAAGTGAATGTTACTTGAATACCTCACGTTCAAGTGATTGCACGCAATGGTGTTGCTCGATCAACAGGGTGGTTTGTCTGTTGACCTTACCATTGTAGAGACAACATGACATCCTTGAAACCAGAGTTGAATTCATGTCTATTGGAGAATTGAGTGTAGTAACCTTAAAAAATGTTGGCAGTTGCAATGTAAAGGTTAAGTGAAAAAGTGATTCTCTGGTTGTGTCAGTTTGTATTTTTCCCCCCTTTGGCGGCCCAGGGGCAGATTTTACAAGATCTCCATGACTCGTAATATCAACTACATTTGTTTGTACAGGCCCTTCTTGTAAATATTTTCTGTACATATATATGAAGTATTTTTTTTTAAAAAGAAAAAAAAAACTCTGTTGAGATATTTGAGTTCAAAAATTATCCAAAACTATGCTATTTTTTCTTACTCCATTGGACAGAATTGACGATAAATCTTTCCTAATAGTTGTTTCACTTGCAATGCATAAGTACTATGAACTGTATTTCATAAGCCATCAGAACTCCAATCAATTTTTTCCACAAAGGGACGGCCATGTTTTCAAACACTTCCACAATAGCATTTTCCTTGTTCAAGTACCTTGCCCGAATCACATTTGTCTTGCCTCTTTGGATGTCTTTTATGTTCTGTGGTAAGGATTCTATGTCTGAATTTTGTAAAATTTCACTCTGCCGTAAGACATTTTAACTGTCTTCTAGGTTGTGCATAGAGTCAATCTCTGTTGCATTTTGTTTCTATCCTCTTGCATTTGAGGGGAAGCTGTTATCAAATAGTTGAATGATAGTTGTATAGTATCATTGTTTCTGAGACTACAATCTGAACCCGCATAATGTTTAACCTCATTTCCTATCCTATCATTATACAAATACCTAGCTATAATAAACGTAAACTTCAGCCCTAGAAAACTGATAATTACTTTGTCTTTTTTAATAATAGGTTACCTTGGGTTTCACACCCTTGGTGATTCAGAAAGACAGCGACAAAGGAAGCACCATTTATTTTATGATTTCTGCAAGGAAGAGTTGATTTATGCTTAACATCTTATGTCTGACATCCACATCCACACTGAGATGATTAGCTCTTGAATTTAGTGCACTAGCCCATTTCTCACTGCGTGTGTGGTCTACCACAAAATGGAGTTCTTGACAAGCTGCATTTACTTGAAGTTGTTTTTTCTGCTATATATCATCTCTAAATTTAAAAGTTTTTACGAATCTTCAATGTTCACCTATATCTGACATTATCTTGATGGGTTGTGAATAGGGATACCCTGGAAAATTCTACTGTCCACGAATGAATAGCATGAACAAGCCTGCATATGCTGCTATATCAACACACTCTCCATCCAAACCTGTACTTATATTTGTTTCATCCCGTCGTCAAACTCGGCTTACAGCTCTTGACCTGATTCAGGTAAAACAATGTTATTATTATAGTCTTGATTATTACTAGGTTTTGATGAGTACAAATCTTTGTAGCTGAACTTTGAACCTATTTTTATGGCAGTTTGCATCTGCTGATGACAAGCCAAGACAATTTCTTAATATTCCGGAGGAAGAGGCTGAAATGCTTACTGCAAGGGTTACAGATATAAATTTAAGACATACACTGCCATTTGGTATAGGTTTGCACCATGCTGGTTTAAATGATCGTGACAGGTCTTTGGTTGAGGAATCATTCTCAAGCAACAAAATCCAGGTGAATATGGTATAGTTTAGATGCGGCCTTAACATAGGTAATTTGTGTTATTTCCATTTCAAGTAACAAGTGTATATACCTTACATAATGTCAGGTGCTAGTCTCCACGAGCACATTAGCATGGGGTGTAAACCTGCCAGCATACCTAGTAATAATCAAGGTAAGGATGACTGAATTTCAGCCCTATTGATATTAGATGTAGGCATGAATTTTCAAACATTTTATGCCAAAAATTTAAATGCACAGTAGGGGTGAAAAGAAAAAAATAGAACTTTTAAACTAGATGCTGAAAAAAAGCAGGTGAGAAAAAGGTATGGGACGAAGTGAATTTTCAATTAGATTCTGGATTGGATAATGAAGAAGGACAAACAAACGAAGAACAAACAAAATAAGGAAAAAAAAACAAAAGCAGAAAGAAAAAAAGAGAGAAGAAAGAGAAAAGAGAAGGAAAGAAATAAAAGAAAGGAAAAGACACAGAAGAAGAAAGAGAAAAAAATAGATAAACAAAGATTAGAAAAAATAAAAGTGAATAAATTGGTGCATCGAGAAAGGGCGAAAAATGTTATTAATTGGTGAAATAAGTATAACCTGGGAAATATGTTGCTAGTTCCTCCTATGTTTGCTAAATTGCATTCTTATTTCAGGGAACGGAATATTATGATGGTAAAGCAAAGCGATATGTCGATTTCCCAATCACAGATATCTTACAGATGATGGGTCGAGCAGGTCGGCCACAATATGATCAATATGGAAAGGCAGTCATACTTGTGCACGAACCGAAGAAAAGCTTTTACAAAAAGGTCAAACTCATATCTACTTTGACAACAAAAAAAATTGGAATTTAATTTTTCTTTCATTTTAGAAACCTTTATTTCAAAGATAAATAAATTCAAGGGAGTAGTTATTAATAGTACAACTAATTGGTAATTTTGGGTCATGAAATGGAGTTGTCTTTAATGAACCATTTTTCTTGACAAAGTATTATAATTACAGAGATTTTGGACAAAGTCTTCTTGTCTTACTTTTCATATAAGCAACTAGATAAATTCTCATCTGAGATTTTCTTTTTATGGAAAAACATTTAAGGGAAAACTTATTAGAAAATAGTGATTAATGTAACATAGCTCCTAAAGTTTTGCTTGCTTTCTTCTTCTCAGTTCTTGTATGAACCATTCCCTGTCGAAAGTAGTCTGAAGGACCAGCTTCATGACCACATCAATGCAGAGATTTTTGCTGGAACTATTTCTCAAAAGAAGGATGCTGTTCTATATCTTACTTGGACGTATTTATATCGGCGCATGGTATAGATCTTGCAAAAAATCCTTTATATTTTTTAATTTGTATGTGTTAACACATTTGTGAAGAGCAACTGAATTTTTAATGTGGTACAGTTTCCATTCTAGTTCATCTTATAACATAAAATTATACCTTGCATTCTTGTTCATTTCTTCAAACTTTTTTGCCATTTCTCAGTTTGCAAGAGATTTCTTGTCAATAATTATAAAAATAAGAATTCATATTTCTTCTGCACAAACAAGTGTTCTATATTCCCACATGTAAGCTAGGATCCTAATTCTGTATCGATCAAGGCTAGAAAAAGTGGCATATGTGCTTCATATTCATCTTTAGGAATTTAAAAAGAGAGAGAACATAAAAATGCAGATAAGGGTCTGCATACTCGGACATTACAGCAGATATTTAAATAAGATTGAAACCAGTGAAATTGGAACTAGAACTTATACATATTGATTGTGAATAAGACTGAAAGAATAGATACCAGAGATCCATTTTTAACCACCTATGGGAGGAATTTCTATGGCCGAAAGTTAGCTTCTTTGTATGGCTGTTATTGAGACGAAGAGTCCTTACAGGTGATGGGCTTATAAAAAGAGGGCTTTATGGCCCTTTTAGGTGTTTAATGTGCTAGATAAATCCTGAAACTATTACTCATTTTTCCTACAGTGTCCCTTTGTACTTCGACCGTGGCAACATTTGGCCAAGTTATTTGAGATTCCTTGGTGTGGAATTCAGGCTCTTGAACAGCCGTTCAGAGAATGGGGAAAACATATAAACCGTGGCCAAAATCTTTTGCAGGCATTATGGAACACATGGAAAGAAAGAAATAGACAAATGTTCCAGCAGGAATGTAGAGACATCCCATTTGTTTGGGAAAAGATAAAGATGAATGTTGCTGAATCCATTAAGCATAAATTACACTTCCCTCAAAATCTTTCAACACAATGGGTTAATTTTATTAAAAAGTTGCCTCTAAACCTCTCGAGTACCACCCTGGTTGCCTCTAAACCAAGAAGGCAACATCAAGTAAATGGAAAGTGGTCTGCTCCTCCGGATGGGTTGGCAAGCTGAATACAGATGGTGCATTCAGAGGAAATCCGGTCAATGCTAGCATGGGAGGAATAGGCAGATTTTCTGATGGTTCAGTGGCCTTTTTCTTTTCAGAAAAATTGGGTCATGCAATGAATAATTTCGCTGAAATCAAGGCAGTTTACAGAGGTTTACAAGAAGCAATGAAAATTGGTTGGCAAAGGATTTAGGTGGAGTGTGATTCTCTACTGATCATTTGCCTTTTAGCCAATTCTATTGTGACTAAGGGCAAAAATTGGCAAATATTAAGAGATCCGGACAAAATTCAAAGGTTGATGGAAAATTCCAAGAGATCAATTTTAACTATGCTCCTAGAGAGCAAAATAAAGTCGCAGGTCTTATTTGTTATGTTAGAGTATGTAATTCAAGATTTATATGAATATAAAGGTTGACTATTTTCTTTAAAAAACAAAGTCACAGGTCTTATTTGTTATGGTCCTACACCGGAATGGTGGTCATCCAAGCTTCAAGAAGATCTTAAACAAATATTAGATATAGATTTGATTCAATGATAGTTGTTAGTATGACTTCTTATGTTTCTAATGCCCAAGCTTGGACTAGTAGCATTTATGCCCGACAGAATAGAATTTTTACAATTTGATTTCTTTATAATACAAATCTTTTTCGTTTTTTTTAAATAGATACCAAAAATCGTATAACATTTCATTGGCTATGGTTTTGTACAAGAATTCTATCTTTCTTCTCTCACGGAACCAAGAAAAAAGGCATATTGTAGCATATACAATTAAATGCATCCAAAAATAGAGAGCCATTATCCTGCTTTTGCTTAAATCATGTCTAGTTGAAATAGATAAACCATTGTTGCCAACTTTGATGCAAAAGCATTTGGGTTCACAGGCAATCTTGCATCAACTACAAAACCATAAGTTGGCGTTTGTGTGTTTGTTTACAACTTGTCAACATAGTTGTACTTGAACATGTCAAAGGTGATGAGAACAAGCCTGAAGCATCCCCAAGACTCCCACATACCACAAACATCAAGTGTAGGAGGTTTTATTCACCTGTTAGGGATCAAACAGACCCTTTATGGATAGATGACAAATATGTTGGTTTATGAAGGCAGCAGTTTTGAAACTGGTGGTTATGTAGGACTGCAAAATGCAGCAATTTCGCCAACATGAAAAACAAAAGCAAAGTAACCGTTCAGTGATGAATTGTTAGTTGTTGAGCACTTTCAAGATGCTTTGGAGTTTTAAAAGGCCCTGCGGAATTGTCGGGGATGGTCTGAAAGATCAGAAATCATCAGTTGGATGTAGCTTCGATGGGAAAGGGGCTAGAAAGAGAGAGTGAGCTTGCTAGAGGGCTATCTAGGGGGAGTGTATATCCAAGAATAGAACAGAGTGGCATCAAGTCCATTGAGGAACTATATCGGTGTGGATGTCATTTAAGAGAGGCATGTGTGTTTAATCTCCGTAATACAATCATAAATCCAATGAAGGCTGAATTTCAATTCCAAGTTTGAGTGGCATGTGTTAAGTGTGTGTCCATTGATGTGAGTTGAGTCTAGGCTATGGGGAAAGGCTGCCACCTATTTGGTCCCTTCTTATCCGTTTGAGATCATTTGGTATCAGAGCAGGTTGTGTGTTTCTTAATTGACAATGTGAGGCTCCAATTGAGTCTATTTCCGGTTATGAAAGAGTCATGTATTGTTGAGTGTTGTGAGGAATAGAAACGACACATAGAGGAGTTTCCCTTGGGAGATGAGGAAATGCACGATAAGTTGCGAACTTGGCAGAGATGTTGAGAGAAATCCAAACTAGATTGGGTGCTATAGGGACTGCACAATGTAGAGTTCTTGTAACAGATGTGAGTGAAGATGAAGAGGAAGCACTTGAGGTTCAATGTGAAGAGTTGATTCATGAACCAAATCATAGACTCCAGAAGGCCATTGCCAAGATGGGGGGCAAGCCAAAATGGGACACACCTAGGTACACATGAATTTTATGCTGTAAGGATCTCATTGATTGGATAAAGGAGCTGGAAACATATTTTGACTTTAAGCAAATGGAGGACCCCAAAAGGGTGAAATTTGCTTGCACAATTTTGAAGGGATGCGCATCCTTCTTGTGGGATCATGTGCAATTGGAAATATTTAGAAAAAACAAAGACAAAATCAAGACATGGGATATGATGGGTGCCAAGTTGAAGGGTAAGTCTGTGCCTTTACGTTCTGAGTATCACTTGATATTGTTCAAGAAATTGAAAAACTTGAGGCAAAAAGACATACATGTAAAAGACTACACGAAGGAGTTTCACAAACTCACAATTTGTGATGGTCGCGTTCCAGATGATGAAGAGATCTCGAGGTAAGTGAATGGTCTTTATGTTTCCATAAATGATGAGTTTGGACTGATAAGATTGCATTCAATAGAGAAAACATATCAATGTGCTTTGAAGGCTTAAGAGTTGTCAAGGAGACAACAAAACACAAAAGGAGGTAGAGGAAGGATTTCAAGAGGAATAGGTCAAGCCAACATTAGAAGAGGACAAAATATTAATGAAGGAGAAGCAAGAACTTCTCACAATTAACAATTATTCACAAAGAGGAATAGGATATCATTCAAGAGGAAGAGGGTGCTATGGTAGAGGAAAAGGTAAAGGGGTCATGGAATCATGCTTTAAGTGTGAAGATGTTGGGCATAGAGCTTTTAAGTGCCCACAAGCACAATAAAATAGCAATAAGAGAAATGAGTCCAGCAATCATATTCCACAAGCATATGAAAAAAACATTATATCACCCAATCACATAGAACTAGAACATATAGAATCTTTTGTGATGAAGAGTGTTACTAAAACTATCCAAGGGGCATAATGAACTGTTGCAAAGAAAGAATATTTCTTGAACCATTTACAAATCCGAAGTTAAGTGGTGCAAGGTCATGTTAAAATTTATGAAGAGAGAGAGAATGAAGAAAAATCAGAATGCACATATTGTAAGTTGTGTGTTTGTCATTTTATCATGCAAGAGATAGTTAAAAAATTGTTGAAATGGTTACAATTGTCGATTTGTCAATACATAACTAATAATGACTTAATAATAAATTTTAAGCCTTAAATTCTAATACCACTTCTTAAGGCTTACACTATAGAAAGTATAAAAACATATTGATCGAAAATTGAAACAACAAAACCAAATAGAGCCACGCATTGTTCAAAAGCTTTTCTCTTTTGACAATAGTTCTTTGACCAGGTAGAACTCCATCAAGTTGACTGATAACCCTCGAAAAGGTGTAGTTCTCGAGTCAAATTCTCGAGTTCCCGGATTCCACCTCCTCGAATTCCCAAATTACGAACCTCTCAAATTATTGGACAACCATCCATATTGATTGACATCCCCTATACTCCATCACGTTGTCTCATGACCCTTGTAAGGGTATAATTCCCAAGATCCACAAATTCCCGAGCTAACTAGGCAACCATACATGCCAAGTTTCATTTACACTAGATCCCTTCATGTCTTCAAAGTGTTGGGTTTCTTTAAAATATGTATTCTCCATTAGCAAATTTTTCATCCATTTGGGTTGCCTTTGAACTTTACTTTGTTGTCTTTAAAAGGCAAACTATTTAACAAAATAGATTTTTCATCTTCATCATCTCTCCTCAACCATTCCAGTAACTTAGTTGCATATGTAGGCAATTTCACTTTCCCATTTATGATTCCCCATAAAATCTTATTCATTGCTTGCATTTGTATTTTAACTATCTTGGTGTGAAAGTTGAGACCAGAATATTTGTCTAATGGAATTTCCATTCCAACAATAATAATAGAATAGAAAATGATAATTTTCAAATAATCCAGTTTACAGTACAAAATTTCCATTGTTATAGGTAGACAATGAACTTTGAGTTTCATACCGCTATAATAATATTCAGATGTTTGAATTTTTTTTCACTAAAATTAAATTGAATATTTTTTGCTAAAAATAAAATACCAAAGGATAGTTCTACCCTAGCCTCTGGATTTTATGTGCCCTAAAAATTTGAAATTCGCAAATGTATAAAGTGTGCGCTGAAATCCGCGACTAGTGTCTTCTAAAAAATGCAACAGTATTCTTCTTTCCCTAGTGATTATGTTTGTGCCTTCTAAAAATTGCGACAGTATTCTTCTTGCTCTACCAATGATGTTTTATTTCCTTGCAACATTTCCTTTACTTTTCCTTGGCATCGGTTGTGTCCTATAGTAAAACCATGCCCTAGCTTCTTGAAAGAAAAACGTGAGTTGTATTTTAACAATGATTTGCAACCATGGTGGAAATGATGTGTATTCACGACTGTAATGGTATTTTCTCTATTCGTGATTTAGATCACCTTTTTCATGTGCCCTACAAGCAATCTGTTTGTATTGTCAAGATGTGCCAAAATCTTATGTTTTACCTTGGATTCCAGAATCAAATAGACTCTATTTTGGTAGAGTATAATGCCATCAACCACCTTGTACCTTTCATCTTCAATTTCCTCTTCTAGGACAACACTAGAAAACTGATTTTTTGCATATTCAACGATTATAACAGCCCTTTAATCTGTTGTAGTCTCTGTCATAGAACAACAATATGGCTTCCTTGACAATGCATTAGCTACTATGTTATTTTTCTCTTTCATGAACTCAATATCAAAGTCAAAGGATTGAATTTTACTTACCCACTTCTGTTGTCTTTTATTCAAATCAATTTGGTTGAGAAAATACCTCAAGCTATTGTGAATCGTCTTCATTACAAATCTGCCACAAATTAATTATTGCTGGAATTTCACCAAGGCATGCTTTATTTCCAACATTTCCTTGTCATAGATGGAGTATCTCCTCTCAACATCTTTGAGTTTTCTACTCTAAAATGCAATTGGATGCTTATTTTGCATCAAAACAACCCCAATACTACATCTGGATGCATCACATTCACCAACAAAAAGAATTGAAAAATTTGGAACAGCAAGTACCAGGCATGAACTCATTACCTTTTTGAGTTTGTTCAATGCTTGTTGGATTGAAGGTGACTAGCTAAAAGCTCCATGCTTTGTCAAATTTGTCAAGGGTGCTAAAAGTTGTGAAAATCCTTTCACAACCTTCCGGTAGTAGCTACAAAGACCCAAGAATCCCCTTAGTCGAGTCAATGTGGTGGGAGGAGGCCAATCCATGATAACTTGGATTTTTGTTGATACACTTGTACTCCTTGAGCATTGATGACATGTCCAAGATACAAAATTTCCTCCATTCCAAAGTCACATTTTGATAATTTGGCAAAGAGAGATTGTTGTTCCAAAATGCTTAACACCATATCCAAATGCTTCAAACGCTCTTCCCATGACTCACTATAAATCAGAATGTCATCAAAGAATACCAATACAAACTTCCTCAAATGCTCCCAAAAAACATGATTCATACATGACTGAACTGTAGTGAGGGCTTTGATTAACCCAAAAGGCATTACTGGGAATTCAAAGTGACCAAAATGACATCTAAAGGTTGTCTTGTGGACATCCTCTTCTCTTACCCAGATTTGATGATACCCGAACCTTAGATCAATCTTGGAAAATGACACTTCTCCATGCAACTCATCAATCCTTGGTATGGGTTACCTATTTTTGATTGTCATCTTGTTCAACAACTTGTAATCAACACATATTCTCAAGGTCCCATCTTTCTTCTTCACAAGAACAACCGAAAAAGCGAAAGGACTAGAACTTGGTCTTATGAGACCCATAACTAACAACTCCCTTATTACTTTCTCTATCTCTTCATTGAAGGCCCTTGGATGGCGGTAAAGAGAAGATAGTACTGGAGTAGAACCCGGTTCTAAGTTTCTAACTCAATAATATGCTGAAATCCTCTATCTAGAGGCAATCCATGAGGTCAATCATTGAACACCTTAGCATGCTTATCCAAAATAGGCTGAATATCAACATGATATGACTGTTGTGATAAAAAAGAGGACGTATTTCTTACCAAACAATATGCAACCCATGCAATCTGCCCTCTTTTGAAGGATCTTTCCATACTCTTAGCGGTCACAACCTGAGCACCATTCCTCATACCTTGTAAAATAACTTTCTTGTCTTGCACCTTGAACTTCAACTCCATAGTTTGATAATTTGGAGGGAATTCACCCCAAGATTGCAGCCATTGTACACTAAGGTCTACATTTGTTTCACCAATGCCAATAACGTAAAAATCATCTCTTACCTTATGTCTTCCTAGAGTGAGCTCAAGTTGTGGAATCTTCTTTGTGCATGAAAGCTAATATCCATCCGCTAGTGTCATATTGAAGCCTTGGAAATCTTCCATCTTCAATCACATCCTTGTAACGGAGCTTTCATCAATGAAGTTATGTGTAGCTCCACTATCTATCAACACGGTGATACTTTGCCCATGAAGAATACCTCTCACACGGAAAGCATAGTATCTAGGTGCTCCAAATAAAGTAGATAGTGTTTCATCTGTGGGAACCACTCCTCTTCCTTTGCTTGCTCTTCAACTTCTTCCATATCAACACTCTCTTCTTCTTCATCATCTGAAATTACCTCAATGTAGTGGGTTGCCCCTTTTCCACGACAACAATGGTCGGGTGTCCATGGATCCTTACATGTGAAACATAAATTATTCCTTCTTAGCTAATTCCTTGCCTCTATTTCTTTGTTGTTTTTCTGCCACTCTTTTGTATCACATTTACCTTGAAATGTCTTACCTTGCTGCCCAAAATTTGGTGTTCTTTGCTCACTACTTGAAGTAGGTCTTGGCTGTTCAAAGGTCACTTTATGACTTGAAGCTATTTTATTTATTAGTGATCAATCCATGGTACCACCATTCATATGTTACTCCCTCTAAATGCAAAGTTGCGAACTTGAGGGCTTCTTCCTCATACATGGGATTCAATGACAAGTATGTATCTAACTTTTGTAACCATGCTCTAGCTGAACACTTATCTAAACCGTCATAAGAAGGAAGAGTTACCTTTCCCAATCTTTGTTGTATGTCTGTTCCCGGCTGCTCTTGTTGAACTCTTATATTCTTTCCTATGCCTTTATTATTGTTCACTTGGCAGTAATCCCTGAAAGACAACATGTCTCTCACTTTGAAAATGAGAGCAACGTACTCTTTACCCCGTGCCTTTATGTCTTCAATGTCACTTGTTGGATCTAGCTCAAATGGTTGTTCCTCTTTCTAAAGGAATTTGGCCCTGAATATTTGAGTTGGAGGCTTGATGAATGTCTTTGTTGGTCCAGATGAGCTTCCTTCACCATTGTTGGTTTGTCCTTGGTTTGCTGATATATTGTGCCCGTGTAGAGCCTTAGCCAAGTCCATGATTGAGCCTGTCAATGCATCACGCATTTCTCTTTGAGATTCCCTCAACACATGTTGCATTTCTCTTTGGCTCTCCCTTTGAGATTCTCTCATAGCCTGTTGTAACTCTCTTTGACTCCTTGTAATTACTTCTTACATGAAACTCAACTCATCTGTAGGAGGAGCTCTCTGATCTTGCTCATCCATGGTTCCTTTCCTTGGAGTTTGATTCCTTCTTTGATAAACTTGAGGTGTTTTTCTCGTGTCCGTGCAGTTTTGATCCCTTTCACAGGGTGGCAAGGAAAACTGCTCTGATACCATTGTAATGTCCCCAATGCGATAATTTCTAAACCATAGTTACCTAAGACTCTGGGACGACAAGACGTAGGGACAGGGTTTCCGAGACGGCAAATTTTTTTGAAAAGTTCGGGACGGCAAAGGGACAGCTAATAAAAAATATATATAATTTATTAATTTTACAAATATAACATGAATAATTCAATAAACTAAGACTTAAAACTGAAAGTTTGAAGATTGAAACCATTAATGATTAATCCAATTATTCATCACATAAGCCAAGGCCCAAAATGCTACAACCATATATATTATATTCAATGTTCAAAACTTCAACATGACACTGAAAGACTAAATAGTAAATAGTAAAGCTGAAAATTAAAAACAAGTCTTAGTCTTACTCTTCAATAATCAACATGAAAAGAGTACAACTACACCCACATTGCATATGCTATGAAATATTATGTCATGCCTCATAACCAAAATGACATTACATAATCAAAATGACAAGTGACAAGTACAACTCAAAAATCGTTATCAGAGCCCTCCGAAGGAACAGTTACGAACCACTCCTCACTAGAAGTATTTGTATCAACGTCATCTGCATCTGCAAAGGATATATCAACCAGTCCTCAACTCCTTGCTGCTCCTGATCTTCATCAATCTGCCATGCATCCTCAGTATCCACATCCCACCACAATGTTGGGCTCTCCTTGTACGTAGGTGTCTTGCGATCCATGAGACGCAAGGCACTATGTACAGCAACAAGTTTCTCTACTCTCTTAGAGGTAAGTTTGTTTTTCTTAAGAGAGTGGATCCACCCATATGTTGACCAATTCCTCTTAGAAGCAGAAGAACTAGAAACCTGAGAAAGAAGACGAATAGCAAGTGTACGTAGCAATCCTGCATGTCCATACAATCGCCACCAACTAACTGGACTCTCCTATGCCAATGTGGTCATGTCTATCTTTGATGATTTTTTGTAGCCATCCAAATAAGTGAGCCAATCAGTTCTAACTTGTGCAGCATCCTCTGCATTGTACATTTTTTTTAGGGCTTTCAAGAAACCCTTCCTCACCTCCTCGTCATCTACTGGGAGAACTCTGTTAGGCCTCTCAACATACCACTTTGGATTTAGTGCATATGTAGCCACGTTTAAAGAAGTGTTCAACTTCTCCCATCTGCGCTCAATGATAGGCTGAATATGGTGATGGTAGAACTCCAAGGTGGGGTCCCTTGCCCAAACAACAACCTTCATCTGGCCAAGCATACTATCAATACATTCGTATATCTCACCAAGTCTAGGGCTCTCAGAATCCCCATATTTTATCACACTGAAAACTGGAGATACTATGGATGTGATATATCTCACATCTATCCAAAATGTTTCATTCACCACAATTGCTTTCACCTTCTTCCCCTGCTTTGTCTTTGACCCATCCCACCTAGACCACTCTAATGTCATGACCATACACTGTAATGATTCCTACAACTCAGCCATGTTATCCAGCAAAATAAAATATGATGCACAACATGTGTCCACTGGCTTGAGGAATTCTTTCCTCAAAAAGCTACAGAATTGTGCCGATGACGTATGGTGGTTGCAGATGAACATTTGCACATCTCTAGCATCAACCACTACATTTTTGACCCAATCAATTTTTCCAATATCTTTTAGTGCATTTTTCATGGCATGCACACAACATGGGGTCCAATATATATGTCAGTAATGAGCCTCGACAAGCTTACCTGCTGCCCTGCACACATAAGTTGCATCTGTAATAACCTGCACAACGTTGGCAGAGCCAACCTCCTCAATAGCATCTGAAAAAATGGTGAATTGGAACTTTACATACTTCTTCCCTGAACAATCAACTACCCTAAAAAAGTAAGGACCCTCTCTGCATGAAACAACGATATTTATGAGTGGGTGGTGTCTGATATCTGTCCACCCATTCATGATGATGCTGCAACCGTGAGAGACCTATGTGCACCTCATTTCCTCCATTAGTAAATTAACCTTGGAATAGTTTTTATCCAAGATTGTGATTCTCAACTTCGTGTCTCCTGGGGGCACATAACTCACACTTGCTTTGGCTACTTTAGCCATAGCCTCCTTGAAATAAGGAGAGCAAGCAGCATAAAATGGAATGTCAGTAGCAAAAAAGAATTTTCCAATGGCATCATCAGCCTCTTTTCTAGCCTTTGTATCATACATTTCAACAACTAGATTGGAGGCCACAACCTTCCTCTTCCCCCTACTACTACCAAAAGCATCCAATTTAGACACCTCATAAGATGCACATGTAACACTACTAGTATTAATTCTCACATAACTAGAAGGGGTGCCAGTGCCACTAACATAGCACGGCCATGAACTTCTGGAACCTTTTCCACCATGTCTCCATTATACAACCTCACCATTTTTGACCTCTCTTCAAGTGATAGATGTCCACACATGCCTACACCTTTTCCCGCAATGTGCAATAAATGTGCATTCAACCTAGTAATGTTGCCTGACCAAGATAATGAGCATATGTTGCATTTTCATATTTTAGTGCCCCCTGAAATGCTTGATCTAGGACCATGCCTAATTTGACCAAATTGTTTCAAAGGTTTTTTCTTATCAAAAGGCCCCCTAACATACTTTTTCAACATTTCTGAGGGGCAACTAAACTTGTTAACACTCCCTTGTGAACTAGTAGCAGTATTAGGTGTTTCTAATTGTGTTCCTTTTTCTTGCACACCCATTTTAACCTCATATTCAGCTTGATAATCACTATTGGAACTCATTTTGAAGCTGCAATAATTAAAATACAAAACAATATAACTATACAATACAATAAAACAATGAATACATTTTTAAAAAAAAACAGCGATGAATACATTTAAAAATTAAATAAAACAAGCAATAAAAATGCCCTCACTTTATGCTTTATCTCATTCCATCACTTGCTAATCCAAATAGGAAAAAAAATACAAGCAAATGCAATGCCTTCACTTTCAACTTTGCATTTGGAAATTTTAAAAAAAAACAAAGAATGGTTGTAAATTAGTAATGTATGTACATACCTCTTGCTCTTGCTCTTGCTCTTGCTCTTACTCTTTGCACCTTGCTCATTGCTCTTGCCTTCTCTTTTTTTACTCTTCCTCTTTACTTTTCTTTTTTTGCTCTTGCTTGGTATGATTAGAATGAGTGTGAAATGCTCTTTTTATAAGTTTTTTTGTTGCTTTTAGGGTTAGGTATTGTTGCTTTTAATTAGAAAGCATTAAAAGTTTAAAAAATTAAAAAATAATAAAATAAAAGCGGTTTTACCTTTTGCTTGGCGTGAAAGATGTTGGGGACGTCGTGATGTCCTCGGGACGTCCCCTTATTTTTTGGAAAATAGGGACGGCAGGGAAACGTCCCATCCCCATCCCCAAGTCCCCCAGACGTCCCGGACGTGATGAAAACCTCTGAGACGCGTCCCCGCGTAACACTGTTCTAAACTCAAAAGGAACACTTGCAAATCTGATTTATAACAGTAATTGATAGAAGATCTATTTGTTAAAAAGAATGCAGATCTGAATTTCTTCAAGAAAATGCGACTTGCTCTAGAGATTGTTGACCCACAAAATTGATTTAAACTTGATCAAATAGTTTCCCAAAACAATCATAATTTATCATACAGGCATGAATACCAAAAATATGAATTTTAGACCCAAGAAGAAGAGCTGGAATTTTATTCAAAGTCTACAGAAAATCAGCATACAGTAATGGTTGGAAAAGAGGTTTCCAAGCCCAAACCACGTGCAAACAAGCTGGAAATGACCTTTAAAAATATGGCAATGAAGATAGAAATCAGATGTGGAACAGTCGTGCCCTAGGTTGCTTTGATACCTCCCACAAGTAGGTCGCTCCTGTAGAAAACAGCTGGAAAAAATATGTCAAAATCAGCCACAACACTTCTTCAAACCCTAGCTGGAGATGCCACAAATCTGCAATTTAGGGTCTTTAAAGTTTAAATATTGTTGGAAATTTAGATTCATACTTAAAACTCAATGGAAACACTTGAATAGAGCTTCCTCACACAAAGGATGAAGATTTTTCCTTCTTCAACCTTGGCAATAGAGGGTTTTCATCCTCTAATGCAAACATATCAAAGGGTTTTCGTCCTTCAATGTAAAATTGGAATGCAAATAGCTAAATCAAAATTCAGATGTAAAAATATGCAAAAGATGTCTTCTCCCAAGTGTGGCGGCTTATTTTTATAATTGCAATTGGCACATGAGCCCACACAAAAGCCCAATCATCTCGCACCACTTGGGGAAAGTCACTTTATTTTATTATTTTTATTTCCCTTGTTTTATTCCCCATATGAGTTGCATTTTTGCCTTACGGAAAAATAAAAATAAAGTGAACATTTGTTTTATAACTTTATCACTAATAAATTATTAGAGTTCTTATAATAAAATCATTATGCACTTTTAATTAATTTATTAAGATTAGTTTCCCTTATTTTCTACCCCTCAGCCATCGGGAAACAAGGAATAGGCTAAGGATCTTCGACCTATTATTTTTGAGAAGGTGATTTTACACAAGGCGGCCAAGCAATTTGTTTTTTTTTTAAGGTCTATGAGCAAGTATTAATTTTGAAAGTAGAACAAACTTGTAATTTAAAAGCGCGTTTTTAGGAGCTCTTCGCATTAGCGCTACTTTCATTTCCTTGTTCGGTCTATAATAAATATTTTTTGGCCTTGAAGAATTATATACACACTAAATTATAAAGTGCCAATTTTGGCGGGTTATTGTTGATAATTTTGGGGGGCGATCATCATATTCTCTTTTACAATTTCACTTATACAATCTCTTTTCCTACATTATGAATCAAAATGTGGTTCTCCCACCATTTAACTATCATGAGTGGAAAATCAAAATGCAAAACTTGTTGAGTAAGGTTTTACACTGGATCACAATGGATCTTGAAACTGAACCAACATCAAATGTGGCTAAAGTTAAATGGTCTAACAAATGTGATTAGGCATACGCTCTATTATGTTTGTTTATATCTCTTGATTTACTTGTCCACATTGAATCTACTAACACATGCAATGATGTCTTTACCATATTGGAAGGACTCTTTGGGAAGCAGGATGCAATGAGGTGTCATGGATTGGAGAATGAGCTCATTAGTTTGAGTCTAGACAACTTTGACACTATACAAGATTTCTTCACAAAATTCAAATCACTTAGATTGCAGTTGAAACAATGTGGGATAGACAAAAAGAATGAGCAATTGATTCTTTGTATTCTTGCCAAGTTGGGACTTGACTATTCAATTTTTGTTTCCACTTTCCATGCCACTAGGAGTTTCCTTGAAGCCACATGGAAAATGCCTTAGATGATTTTGCTTCCTCCTTTACTAGGGAGCAATATAATCTCATAAAGATGGGTACTTTGAAGTCTTCTAAAGCGCATGTCCTATTTGTTGGACAGGAAAAACATAAGGCTTCAAACAACAAGGATAAGAAACATAACAAATATGACAATGAGCAAAAGAAGGACCCAAAATCTGCCTCTAATCCCTCCTCTTCATAAGCCAATTCTAAGAAAGAGAGGGTCAAATGTGCCTAATGAACGTAAGTGTATGCACAAACATATTGATCACTTGAGTCACATTCTAGAGAAGAACATTATCAGAGTTCCTAGTTCAGACACACAAAGCTTACTAGTTTAATTGTTCACAATGGCAAAAGACAACACTAAAGGGAAAGCTAAGGGCAAAGCACTTGTAGCAGTTGCATCTCACCTTACCACATAGGTTCTTGACTTAGGAGCTTCACACCACAAGGCTTCATCACATGTTGCCTTCACTTCCTAAGAACCATGTTCTACGCCAACTATTTTGATGGGTGATCACACTTCTGTTGAGGTATCTAAGTGAGGGTTTGTTGACATTGGTGATGGGACATTTCAGGACGTTCTTTTTGTACCTTCATTGTCAACTAATTTCCTATCAGTATATTAGATCACACACCACAATTTAGGAAAGCGAGTTGAGTTCACTCCAGATTTTGTCGCTATCATAGAGTTGCACAATGATTCCATAGTGGTAGTAGGGAGAACAGATCATCGGTCTTGGGTTTGTCTTCTCACACTTTGCTCCTTATGATGAGTCCTCTACAGATGAGGAAATCCCTTCTAGTTTGATTCCTGACACTTCACTTCTAGTCAGATTGTACTCACTGGGTCTTGATGACAATTTTGAGGATTTGGATTCACCTGGCCAAACTCATGTTGATTTTTCTTCCAGTGTAGATGATGTGAGTATTGATGATGAGGATTCAGGTTTCAGTCCAAAGGATGATAGCAGTGATGAGGACTCGCCTCCTTCCTCTCCTAGTCAAGTTTTAGAGGCCGATTACACTCATTTTGACCTTCCTCACCTCTCTCTTGGTCATGCATCAAAGGTTGATGAATCTCCTCAAGATTCTCCACCTTCAGGTCCATTTCTTCTCATCTTGTAGACTTCTGGACCACTTCCTTCTGACATTTTGACTTTTAGTCCAATTTGGATTGGACAGACACTACGGTATGTAAATGACTTGGTTGGTGATCCATCAGATGATAGGAAGGCACAGTCACAATTCCAAGATGCTCCACATGATCGCTTTGTCTCTTCCTTCAATCCACAATATTTTAGTGTAGCATCTAGCATTCCTGATCGGGAGTTCATGAGACCTCATCTTCTAGGGGCTTCCTAGTCCTCTCTTCATCTCTTTCTTCTCTCTCCATTTCTGGGGGGTCTTCTCTATGTTCTTATAGGGGGCTTATCTATTGAGGGAGATGTTCTTTACACTTCTCTCCTCTTTTGGGGAGGAGTTTTTCTTACGGGTTTTCTCTTTTTCTTCACTTTATGAGGGAATTTCTTTGTACTTGGGTACTTCATTAGGCCTTGTTGCCAGCACCCAATTTCTTTTTCCCACCTAAGCTACGCTTAAGGGGGGTGCTAGTGTAGCTTTTTATTCCGTTGTATGTTTTTTTTCTAAACATGTATTTAACTTGCTTAGGTGTCAGTAGGATAGATGGGAGCTACACTTCTCCACCTTTTTAGGTGGTGGTTACACTTCTACGCTTCCTATATAGACACCTTTTGTAAAGCTATTTTCTTATGCATTCAATATATAAACAATATTTTGGCTCATGTTTGGTTCCTCTCTCTCAAATTTACTCTTTTTCTGTGTTCATATTTTATCAGTGCTTGATCTTGGCCCACATTCTCACAAATTGATGGTTTATCTCTTTAAATGACGGGAGTGTATTTTGAGATTTTTCGATTCAAAGAAAATAGTCTTGGAATTTCTCCTATAAAATAAAATTATCTCCTTGGATTACTTCAAGTGGTCTTTATATCTAATTCCTTGATTTTTGTGGCCTTTAAAAATAAAATTTTGATTGCTCACTATAGTGGGTTTTAATAAACACTCATAGAGATGTGCCCATTAATACCACTCATTTGTTTTCCCTTTAACATTGCTAAGAACACCCTTCTGGACCTGATTTTAATTTCTCCTTTTATTAGGGATTGTATGGTGTGATCACGTTAAGTAGTGTGCGCGTTAATATAGTTTCAAACTCATGGGGTTGCAATTACTTACATTGACTTTTGAGGAACCTATGTAACATAGATGTTAAACTTTTTGAACTCTACCATTTTGTGTTTGTGAATTAGGCTTGTATGACAATGTGATGGCTGTAGTTTGTTTATTGGCGCAATTGTATAGGCCTTTCTCTTGTGACCTAAGTTGCTTCTAAATACACGATAATAAGCCTGAAGGAAATAGTTTTTACATATTTTTAGATATAATAATTGTCAATTCCACATATATATAATTGGATTCAAGATTGATTTCCTTGGTTCAATAGATTCAAAAGGAAGCATACGTATTTATAGAACTCTGTGGGTGTAGCTAATCTGATCACAAATAACGAAATAATTCCCGAGATGTTTCCTAACAAGACTATTCTACGGGTGCTCTAAAATAACTAACAATAACACCCTAACAAATTTAACCTAATCCTTATGATATTATTAATTATCTAACATTCCCCCCCTTAATACATCATAGTCTTAAGGGTGTAAGAGAGAATACTGAAATGCCTCAAACTTCACACATGCAAGTGATCAGTGAATATATTTGCATGTTGAACTTGAATGGTGCAAAACTGGAATTGAATATCATGAATATGTATACATACGACTTGGCATTGAACCTCAATGTGATTCCTGTGCTCATGAGATACAAATTAAGAATAAGTTATAGAACATTTTGACAAAAGTGTTGTGTATCTCTATGGTATTCCCAATCCTGCTAGTATATGCTTCAATCATATTGCTTCACAAACAACTCCACTTGCTGCACGTTATTCTACCTTTGTGAAAGATCAAGAAATTATGCTTTTCTTTTTGCTTCCCCATGAGATTGAAGCAAATCCTAGAAAGCAAGCATATCTAGATGAGGATTTCCTTATATCGAGTGGTCCTTCATGGCTCGTATCTGTGAAGCCAGTCAAAAAGAACTGATTATTCTTCTTGTATGCCAACCTATGCTCCATAGTACCATGGACATACCTCAACACACACTTTTCTTCCTTCCGGTGAGATAACTTTTGGTCCTGCATGAACTGTGAAAGATAATTGACATTATAGTTGATATTTGGCTTTGTGCAGGTCAAGTTAATGAGACACCCAATCAATTGACAATCGATAGCAGAATCCACTTAAGGAGATGCATGCGATTGAGAAAACTACAGTCTTGTCTCCATTGGTTTTGTTGTGTACTTACAATCCATCATCTAAAACTTTTCAAGCGTGCTCTTAGCATATCTCGTCTAAGACATAGTGTCACAATGTCCTATTTACCATACCTCCAAACCAAGACAACATTACAAAAGCCTGAGATTGGTCACATCAAATGGTTTCTTAAGATTATTGTTTGTTGCATCAGTCATCTTCAATGAAGTGCTAGTGATGATGAGATCCTCAACATACACAATAATAATTACCTACCTTCCCCCTCTTTCTTGTTGAGGTAAATGTTCGGATCAAAGGGACTCTAATAGAATCAATTGTTCAATAAATGTTCACCTACCTTGATACCAGGCTCTGGAAACCTACTTGAGACCGTAGAGGGATTTGATGAATCTAGACATCTTTTGTTCTTGATACGGTGAGAAGATTCCTTTTGGTTGGGTCATATAGACCTCCTCTTCCATATGTCCATTGAGGAAAGCACTTTCTATGTTCATTTGGTGGACCTTCCCTCCAAGTTGTGCAACCATAGCAAATACCATTTGGTTTGTCTTTATCTTCTCTGTGGAAGAAAAAGTCTTCCCATATATATGCCTTCCTTTTGAGCATATGGTCCTTTTCCACAAGTCTTGTCTTATACTTCTATATTGCCATGTGCTTTGTTCGGTCTTAAGTACCCACTTGCAACCGATGGCCTTCTTCCTTGTTGGAAGATCAACGAGTTTCCATTTCTTTATCTATGTTTGATACTCCACATTCATAACATGTTTTAGAATCTTAGAATCTACTACAAATGTGCTCATGAGGGGTTAATCTCACCACCAATGTTTTAAAAATCGGAACTGGACTCGAAACTAGCCGAGGGTTGGACCGGAACCGAACCGAAATCAGACTGGAACCGGATTGGTTTGATACTGATGAGCCGGTTTTCTAAAAAATACATAAAATGTTACAATTTAATGAAAACAAGAAATGTTAAAGATTTCAAACCATGATTACAAACAATTAGAGACAAAGTATGCAAAGTTTGTTCATGCATATACCATGTAAGGGTAAATATAGCAAAACGGCACCGAGTGCACTACATATCCGAAACAAAATACATAAACAATGAGGCTCTAAATGGCCTATAGAGTCCAAAAATAATTTGCTACAAGTTACTACATGTTTGATATCAATCATCAAACTCAACACCACTACTAAGAATGGGATCCTCATCCTCATCAATTTCATCATGTTCCTTTTGCTCATACACATCGGACTCCTCACGGACATTTGCAGTAGTTGTAGTAGCACGGCTACTGTTTTCCATGTCTGGTGCTACTAGTGGTTCATCATCCAAAGCCTAAGTTATCGAAACGTTTTGGATACGGGAGCGGGAGCGGGGTATCCGATACGCGGAAACGGCAAAACTTTTTTTTGACCCCGGATACGACGTAGGATACGGCAGTACAAAAACTATATAAAAATTAAAAAATATATAAATCTCAACCTTCTAAATAGGAATTAGATTATAAACCACATGTTATGTATATGAAAAACAAGATAAAAGACAAGTTATACTATTAACTATAAATTTATAATAATGTACAGTATATACAAAACGAATAAAATTAAATTCAGAAGATTCTTTCAAAAGATTGCAAGAAGTTGCTTGGTCCAAAAAGGTGCAAAAATGGATTTTATGAAAATAAGAAAAATATTGCCATCAATGCGTAGAGCTTGAGAAAATATACATTAGCAAAAACAACACCTGAAACGGAGCCACAGAATGAAAGTTATGGCTCATCCAAGTTTTTGCTACTACATCTTCCCGGACCCTTTCCAAAAGGGGCAATTTTTTTTTCCATCCTTGCATTTTTTCACCGAAAATCCAAAAACAGAAAAAATTGCCAAAAAAGGAAAAAAACGAATTTGCAGGCCCCTGCCCGCTCCCATGCCGCTCCTGTCGCCACTCCCGCTCCCTGCCGCTCCCGAGGCCTTCTAAGGCGTTTCCGGTAACCTGATCCAAAGCCATCCACCCCAAGTCATTGGGATCAAACTCTATTAGGTGACTCTCCTCTACCCATTATGAGGTTGGATCAATATCATCGAAGACAATGGGATTTGTATTAGGTATCCTATTCAGTAATTGGTTGCGCTTTAGCCGGAGGTTGTATTACACGAAGATGAGATCATTCAATCCATGTTGTTCCAAATAGGGTCTATATAACATCATTTTGGGGTTAGGGTTGGGGAAAACTAGCTTAAAAGCTAAAAATGGAAAAGAAAAATGTTTTAAGGCAAAACCTACCCCTCAACTAGTTCAGACTGGTCCTGTACAAAACTGGCTGATTTGACCGGTTCAATACTGAACCGGTACTGAATCGGTCGGTTCCATACAAAACCAGTCATTGGTTCGGTTTTTCTAACGGTTTGCAATTTTATTTAATGAACTGGTCAAACCAGTTGATACCGAACCAGAAACCGGGATGGTTTTTAAAAACGCTGGCTCATAACACTAAGCATGTAAAACATGGGATTAATGTGGACTTTAAATGTGACATAACTTTGAAAATTAGGTGTCAGAGCAACTTGGTTCGTCTTATTTGGATGGTGGAAGGGGATAATGTCTCCTTTTATTTCCAATTTGTATGGGGTCTGTGGGCGTGAGCCAAAGAAGCCATAATTTGGTATTTATGGACAAAATCAGCACACAATCCTGAACTCCATTTACTGCATACAGTGAACCCCAGATGTCCTCCATCCGACTTCCCTCAACATAAATCGGGATGAAGGCCTCTATCTGCCATCTCTTAGAGGTTTGATCCCAGGTGAAGAGCTTATGACACTACTCTTACACAACATGCATACCAGCTCACCTAGCCCCCCTCAGCCAAAGTTATTAGAACATTTTCAATTGCATGACCAAATGTAGATTTACTTTTTTTCAATAGATATGATGCCAGATTAAGGGCTGGATGTCTAATTGTTCTTATTTTTTTGTAATCTTTGAGCAAGTATGATGTTACCTAGGAAGACCTAATTGAGCATTTTCACCATCACTCATAAATAACAAAGGACCAACTTACTGGTGTATCAGTATTACTGAGTGTATGAATTGGATCGCCTAAAAATATTTAAGATGAGATGCATTCAAATTCTGATGTAGTTTAAACAGTACCTATTATCACAAGTAGGTAGTTTTGCAAGTTGCAACTGCCCGTGGCATTCTGGCAGTAGATTTAGTCCACTAGAGATATTGCAAAGCGGGGTAAACTGCATGGTGCCTGACATTGAATGTTTCTATGGTATCTGTCGTACTCTCGGAACATGTAATTGACAGATTTCTCTAAGTGTAACAAAATCAATTTACAACCCCATGATTTTGCGAAATATACATTTTATCTCACCATGGCTGTCAAGGAGATCAAGAGGACTCTAGATGAATTAGTTGTGAAAGCTTGCTACATGTGGAGCATTATGTCATGTGCATGCTATCAAAATAAGCAATTAAAATGGTGATCTAGATTTTCTGTCATAAACCCCAGGAAAGGTTCACATGTACATGGTGGAAAAATAGGCCACTTTCCAGTGGCTTATACACAATAGTCAAAGAAAACGGTGATGTAATCCTTTGCTATACACATTCCAGCATACTAAGCTCATCCAGCTAGGATATCCTTAGATGTCATAACCTCTGAAGCTGCAAAAGGCCAAAGTACACTATTACAATTAAGAGACAACTATTAGTTTGTGATGACACCAGAGATAAGACTGCTTAAATATAATATCATAATACTTACTCTAGAGGAATGTCAACAATATAATCACTGCCGAGTTCCATAATGCGTGTATAGTTATGGAAGTAAGAAGATTTCGAGTTTGAGCATACTGTCAAAATCCATAACACTGCCCCAATTGATTTCATCAAAAACATTGTTTGACTTCAAATATGGGAGTTTATTCATTTCTTCAACATATATTATCATAGTTACCTAAGACTCTAGGACAAGGGGATGTCAGGATGTAGGGACAGGTTTCTGGGACGGCAAAAAATTCCCAAATTTTGGGGACGGCTATTAATATAATATATAAATATTAAAAATATACAATGGGTCCCCTAACCCTAAAAAAAAACATGAAAGGTTATAATTTCAATGCCATAGCTAGTAATGTTACCAAAGGGCCTACAACATGCCAACATCTCTTTATCATGCCACTTATATGATTATATCCTCAAATTAAAAAATGGCTTTTTGGAACAATAGAGGCCATGCAAACTACATGAATAGCCATTCACAGACAAAACCAGCTATGGTAACTAAAAATCACTAAATAATTAAATATGACGTTGGCCTTTAGAACATCCTAATATACTGGTAAAGCCTCCATTATCATACAAAAAAAGGCAAAAAGACTTGCACAACAAAATTTTGAAACTAAAGAAATCCTTTAAAATATGCATGTGAATTTATTGATCCTATCGCTATGTATAAGAAAGGCTTTAAAATGTAAAATAACAACCTCTCGTTAGAATATCTTATTTTGGAACCTACATAAAACAACAAAAGTCCATTTCTTGGGAAGGTAAGTTTGCATGGGAAACGGATTTACATCTAGTATCACTGCATAAAGTACTAGTTTTCATTTTCCTCTTTTCAAAGTCATAATCCTTTATGTTTTGTATATTTTTTTATTTTCTTGGAACTCCGGGGAATTTGAGGACTTCGGGACGTCTCCTAGCCATCTCAAGGACACCATGGCATCCCCATTGGAGTCCCCAAGGTCTCTAAGCACCTGGGATGTTCCAAGTGCATTCCCTAAAATTAGGGTTGCCCCCATCTTTGCATTTGGGGGTGCATGGGGGGGACAAATCATCCCCGTCCCCAAGCACCCGGGACATCTGGGATGGCTTGGGGATGGGGGGTGCCTTCCCATGTAACACCATATATTATATTTAAAATTTGACTTATTTTCTTTCTCACAATAAAGAATGCATGGGTTCAAGATGTGTGCTACCTACAAGAATTAGAATATATGATTATGACATTCTTGCCAGCTATTTTCATAAAATTCACAAAAATGCCATGAAAGGAAAGTCTTAACTTATTTCTGTGTTGTTTTGATGGAATATTATTATTAGGGAAATGATGTCTTTGGTAGGATAATCGCTTAAAGTAGCTGTTTGTGGTGTTATTGGATGATCACCAATTTATTAATTGGATTGTAGTGACAAACACTCTGACATCGTCTTTTACATATAAATTACCCCTTCCGAGAGTTAATTTATTTTTGAACTGTGGGATGGAAAGGAGTGTCTTCTTGCATGGGAATTTGAAAGTAAAGTGTGGAAATCAAAATTGGTTATTGTGTTACTTTCTTTTGCCTCGTTATTGAGAAGCCAGCATGCTAGCAGTCCTTTTGAGTACTAGATATCTATTGTAGTTATTACTTGCAATAAAGGTTTAGGTTTCATAACGTGCATTTCCAAGAGTTTGGAACCCTTTGCCAAAATGGATATTACTTTCCAACATATTCCATTAGGTGCATGTTCAACAATGTATTTGTTATTATTCTTTCATTGAATTTTGACCCTTGATAATTTAGTACATAGTTAAACATATATCATCCCTTTACATAGTGAATTGATTTAGAAATTTTCCCTGGATGAAGTAGTCATAAATAGACTCGTTATGCAACTCTGTAATTTTTGTTTCAATTGCAGATCATGAATCCTAGCTACTATGATTTGGAGAATACCGAGAGCAGCACCGTTAATGCCTTTTTGTCAAGGTAACTAATTTTTATTTGTCTGATTTTATTTATTTATTTATACTTCAAGAAAATGATATCTGTTTTGCATGTTACAATTACAGGCTAGTAAGTGATACATTGCAGGACTTGGAAGATGCTGGTTGTGTAAAGGTTGATGAAAATAACTTTGTTGAGCCTCTTATGCTGGGCACTGTTGCTTGTCAATACTATCTTAGTTACAAAACGGTGTCCCTCTTTGCTACAAATATTCGTTCTGACACTTCACTTAAGGTAATTTAGCCAAAAGGGTTATAAATTTTGAGCACAAAATAGGCCACTCTACTTGTTAAATTGAAGTATTTTGTAAGTAACTTGGTAAAAAATGTGTGAACTACAGGTACTATTCCATGTGCTATGTGGTGCTCCAGAATACGATGAGCTTCCTGTCCGTCATAATGAGGTATGACACCGTATGAGTAGTTGACATCTATGACCTGCACTCATCTATCTTTTTATGTTCTTATTGTTGATGTTGATATTTCAGACGCTTTGGTTTTATTTGAACATATGAACTTCATATCTATAGAATTGTATTTTCTTGTTCCAACAACTTAGAATAACATGGGTATCATTACTTGTGACAGTGAATTTTGTTATGTATTTTAAAATTCAAATTTGTAAAATAATATGTAGCAAGTTACTAATTTTTCTTCTGTTGTTAAAGAGAGACAAAACTCTTATGAAAGTTGTGTATTACAAATCTCTCGTAGTTCTTGTTTACCTTTGATAATTACTAGCAAGAGTTACAATATACTTGCACACTCATTCATTACCATATTACCACAATTTTTAGGAAATGATAAATGAAGTATTGTCCAAAGAGGTGGAGTATGAAGTTGATAAGCGCAATTTGGATGATCCACATGTAAAAACAAACTTGCTGCTTCAGGTTGGTTGCAACGAGAACCTAATTTGTAGTAAGAAATCATGAACTAGTAATGATCTGGGGAATTGATTGGATTTATTTTACACAGAATTTTATGATTTTTTGTCTGATATGTTATTGGGGAGTCAGGCACATTTCTCAAGGCTGGAGTTGCCGATCAGCGACTATGTCACAGACCTAAAATCTGTTTTGGACCAAAGTATACGAATTATTCAAGCTATGATTGATGTATCTGCCAATAGTGGATGGCTTGGGAGTGCCCTAAATTCTATGCATCTTTTACAAATGGTCATACAGGTAAATTCCGCACCTTTAATTGAATATTTTCCTGAGTTCAATTCGTTTTCTTTACAACATTTCTGGTAGTTTTTTTCCAGTGTAATTCCATAACAAAACTAATTTGGTTTGTCTAAGACCTTGGCTTCCTTCAATTTGTACATCAAGCGGGTACCAATCCATGGGTGTACCCAAAAACAGCAATTTTCCCATATTGAGTACACTAGAATGCATGGTTTACAAACACCCTCGTAAGAAAGTACAATTGAGACACACACCTTGGGTTGGGAAAAATTCTCATGTGAAATAGGCAGTCATACCCACAAAAAAATACAGAAAAGAAAACAGTTTTTATAAGAACTTATTGCCACCTAAATGCTATAAGAGGGCCCAATATATGTGCTTTAACAAAGGTCATAGGATTCAGCTATGAAATGTTTAATATATAGTCCTCAAATGCATTCATTAAGGAGAAAAGGTTGAAATCCATTGTACTCAAATGGGTTTGAAGGCTTAAATTTAAAAGCTGTGAAGGTGTCATTCATGTCCATTGGAGTAGTAGCCCGTATTTTTTGTTTTTATATGTAGACTAGCACATAAGTCAATCCAATCAAAAGATCTTGGTCAAGTCGAAAGACTTTCTTCAATTTCTTATAATCTATTAAAGCTTGTCGAAGTTGTTGATGTTACCATTGATTTCTGGTTTACATTGGAATGCTTTTTTAAACACTTTCTACAGATGCATGAAGGTAATTTGCATAACGATTTATATAAACCTGCATCTGGGTGCGCACACACAAAGAACATGATGAGATCAATACACAGTCAACCAATGAGATATGTGTCAAGGGACACATCCATACAAATAATGAAGTTATTAACTGATAGTGTAATTAGGTTCATAGGTTCATAGCAAGTCCTCTGAGCTGGAAATCTTTGTCCTCAAAGAAAAGGGAGAGAAGGATGTATATCCATAAAAAAATTGATTTTCCCAAAAATTTGCTGCTGATTGTCTTCTGCTTGATTAGATATTTTATAACAGGTCTCTTTTGCAACTGCTTGAACAGTATAACATCTGGCCACTAATGTTGGTGTACTTTCTTGAATAATTTTCTTCACTCTATGGGATGATACCAAAATAGGTGGTGGGGGTATAAATACTTTAAAGTGTGTTGATGTCTTTCCAATTAAAACTTATTGAATGGCTTCACAGATTCATCAGAAACCTGTTCAATTCCTCGGAACCAATCAACACGCTCAAGTAATAGAAATAGCAAATTCAGTTTTGTTTCATTTATATTATTTTACGCACTATATTTGAAATGAAATAGAAAAATAAGTTTTCGTTTTTTTTTTTTGCTTCTCTATTTTAGGAATACTCCATTGCAATTTTGTTTCCCGATTTTCAGTGATTATTTTTTAACAAACCTCGGTAATTTAATTCTATTTATACTTTTTCCATGCTGCATCAATACTGTGCAAATGGAATGCTTCTATGGGCTCAACTATATCAATATCCTACTGAAGATAGAGCACAGGAAATTTTCTGTAGCATATAATCTTGCATATTCAGTTTGATCTTGTAACATTTCCCTTGGAAAGTTTTTGTGGCACCATTAGCAACCTTAAAACCAATTTTTTTTGGCAGGATAAATAAATAAACCAATTGTTCTGTCCAATGACATACTAATAAATTTTTGGGTGCTGATAGAATCGATAAGAACTAAGGCTTTCATTTTCTTGATAGCCTTGAAATTTTAGGTTTTGTAGATGAACAATTGAGTTAGCATTTTGTAGAGACTGTCTTGGTTGAATTTCTCTCTAAACCAGTTGATCACTATCAAACTCAGAGCTATTTGAACTAATTGTATCTCCGCTTTTTGTATTACCTACTAAAGATTCTATTGGTCAAGCTTGTCCCTGAAATAGTTGACTGATATCAGACTCAGAATTGTTTGAGCTTATAGAATCCCCACTTTCTGTATCATCATTATGTCCATCCTAGTGTTCACCTTCATGAAAGTATCTATTACAATATCCTATTGGTCAAGATTACTGTAAATGATGAATTATAACTTCACCACCACTTTCTTTGCTCAACAATATGAGCTTTATGCATTGCACTCTTGGATGGTGTCTTATGCATACACAATTCTTCCATGATATTGAATCAAATACATAGAATATAGATTTACAATACAAACATTTGGGAACGTTCCCAATTTAGAAAATATTTTCTGACTGATTTGGTTTGGTGCAATTGCAATAATCAATTAAAACAATCGATCTCTGGTGGTTCAAACAATTTTAATAAATCACCAACCAAACCATTCCAGGTGATTGTGATTCCTTCCATTTCCTGACCACCACTAATTTTACCACTTACGTATGACTACTTCAAGGTTTAATCCAGCAACAATAATTGATTTTTTGTTTGCCACATGGTAATGTTCGAAACTCATGATGCTTCATCTTGGCCAACTTGTACTCAAGAAGATAGATTCTAACGTCCATACAGATCAAACTTTGTATTCATTCACATATCTCAAAACTCTTGTTCATTAAACTCTATATTTGTACACACAGTTTGAACTTCTTGCTTGTTGAACTGATGATTTTTACATGTATTTCAAATTTCATTTGTATTTAATTTCTGGTTTGACGCATTATGATAGGAGTTCACATGATTTCAGTTTGCTAAAACCCAAATAACTTAACTAGGATTAATATTATCTTCAAATCTTCTCTTGGCACTTCCATCTCGATCAAAGAAGCTCACAGGTAGAAGACAAGGAGAAGACATGCAATTGATCAAGGATTGATCAAACAAGACTGCACATGGGGAAGCTTCTAGAAGCTTGATTGTTGGATCCAGCTACGTGCCTACTAGAAAGCAAGGGGGTTCAAGTTATCCTATAAATAGCTCATGGGCCTTGCAAAGACTTTGTAGACACAAGATTTGAAGAGACACCCACCAAGAGTTTAGAGAGATACAGTTTGTTTGGATGTCACACATTTTGATGCAGGTTGAAGATCAAAGTTTAAGGTTATTGATATATTATAGTGCACATAACCATGCAAGAATCTAATGAGTTGTAATGCAATCTTTCTATGTAGAATGAATATATGAAAACAACATGTATGCCTTGAGTTTGTTAATGAATGGATTGTTTGGCATTTTGCTTTAGTTCTATGCATATTTCATAGTGTTTTGCAAGGATTTGAATGGACAAGTCATGTATGTGATTCTCTTCATACCTTTTTCTCACAAAGAGGGCCTCAGTAATATCTTGTTGTGCTTTGGGTGATCACTCAAGCCTCACGGTTAAGTGATGTTGTCATGGGACCATTCTTATTTGTTGAACTAGTTAGGTTTTCATGGGACCATGAGAAGATAAGCCCAACATTTGGGTTTTGTTGTCGGGACCTTGTTTGTAAAGTGATGAAGGCCGATAAGAGTGATTGATAGAGGGTGTCACACTGGACCTCGTGAAGGTGTGATTGAAGGATTTTGGTTAGCAAAGATAGTGAAGCATTGCGAATAATGAAGATGATGTTCATTGAATGGAGAGTTGATTTCATGGAAATGGAAGGATACATTTTGGCTGCACTTGGGCTAGGTGGTTACTAAGCTTAGGGGCAGTTTAGGACTATGCATGTGTGTTGAAAGAAGGAAATGGAGGATTCTCAGGAAAGGGCACAAAGGTTTTGTATATATAATGAAGTTAGAAGGAGAAGAATGGCTAGCAAGGACCTTAAGAAGGAGATTAAAATTAGATGGATGTTGCGAGTACACGCAAAGGATGGGAAGGGAACATGATTGACTTGTGGGACAAAAGGGATGTCTTTCTATGAGGAAAGTGATTTGCGTAGTGACTAGTTTCAATGGGAAAAATATCTAGGAATAGTTGGAGTAGGGAGTCGAGAAAGTGAAGATGAATGCCCAAATTTAGGAGACTCAAACCTAAGCATGCACCCAGTCAATTCATGTGCACCTGTATTTTCAAAAGGGAAAATATTGGGAAAGTGAAGATATAAGTGAATTTCAGGTTGAAGGAAGCCAAAATTTTGTTATAGAACAAAGTAACCTTGTATAAGCTAGTGAAAGGAATTCAATAGAATAGTGTGCAAAAGATTGTGAAGGCACATATGATCATTTCAAGTTCAAGTGGAGGGATTGCTAGTGTGTTGGCCAACAATCAAGGACAAACAATACAATGAATCAGTTTAATAGTGTGTAATATCCCCTTCTCGATTGAAGACCCTTAGCCCATTCACGGTTTCCCGACGGCTAAGGGAGGAATACAAGGGAAACTTGTCTTAATAAATTAATCATAAAGTACATCTTAAAATATTATTATAAGCACTTTATATTAATTTATTAATGATAAAGTTAAAAATAAAATAGTTGGTAGAGCATTCGTTGGTGAGGGTTTTCCACCCATGTCCCTAGCTTGCTATTCAGTATTTTTGGATCAGCTTTGGAGAGTTCCAATTCAAAAATTTAGATTTTCAAAGATTTGAGGACAACTATTTTCTAGGGTTTTATCTACTCAATTCCAGATTTGAGGAGCAGTTTTGGGTGTCTCCCACCCAGTGGAGTGATTTGCTTGAAAAATTCAACGCATTCTGGATAGATTTTTTGTGATTTCTGGAGATTTTAGATATCATTGTTCTAATCATATTGATGCCCAAGAATTCATTTCCAATCATTTTTCCATTGTATTCTGGAGTTTACGGTCAGCTGTATTTTCTCTCATTTTCTGCCCAAAAATAAATAAAATAAACTCAGAATTTGGGGATAAAAATTATTTCTCTAGTTGCTTGTTCTCTATATTTTTCTGATCTTTTGAAGTTTCTGGGTATTGTTGGAAGTGAATATTTTTGAAAGATATATATTTTTTTAGATTTTTGTACCTTGCTGTCTTGAAAAAATCAGAATTACAGTTTGTAGGCAATTTGATAAATTTTTGAGTTTTAAAGTGATATCTTAAAAGGGATATTTCGGTCTATCACTCATAATTTTCTAGTTTATTGGGTAGTAAAAATATTGAGGTAAAAGCATTTTTTCAAAATTATTCTAAAGTCATCAACACTTGCACAACAAGAGACTTTGAACCAACCACTTGAGCTAGCTTAGATTATTGTATCTATAAAATACTAGAACATGGTCAATAAACTAACCAAATAAATGTAGCAATTTATAATTATAAGAATAGTAAAGATAAATAGATTAATTGTATTAGGAATATTGTTGGGAAAATACGAATAGCTTTGATAAGGGTTTCAAAGATCCAGATATGTAATATCCTGCATAAATTAAAACTTACTCTAACCTAATCAACACCAGAAATATTACCTAAATTACAAATTAAACATTTTAAAACTTGCCTAATAAGACTTATATAATGAAATTTCACGAGCAAGGATTTTTAACGCAAATTTTGGATTCAAGTGGTTGATGACCAAGCAATAGGGATGGCTCCAAGTGGTTATCAACTCATATTGAAAAGCGGACAGAGGATGTGCAACTCTGTGCTAGAAGATACCACAATTGTATTTATGATCAGGTCGCAGGACTGATTGGCTTGTACAAAGAATGATGAAGGAGCTGCCTAAATCAATTAACTCACAAAAATGGTCCACTCAAAGATTTATTTGTGAATCAAGCCCAGAATTGGAATGACTGGTTAAAAGTGTCATCATAAGTTTTTACTATTAAAATAATATGATACTTCTACTTTTACAAACAAATCATTTCTTCTTCCTTGTTATTAGAGTGTTTTTGATAAGTCTTTCTCTTTGTTAGGCTATTATTTTTTGATATATACGAATCTTGTTCTAGAATAATCATTTTCTTGGGTGAAAATTTGCCACGATTAGGGAGGTCCCATTGAATTTAACTTCTGAAAATTTTCTATAGGTTCTTCTTACCCACTCATGACTTGTTGTAGCTAGAAGAGGGTTTAGAGTTTGATTTGCAAAATGGTTAAAAATTCTGCAGTGCTGTCATAAAATTTTGAGAAGCAAATCAGAATTCATTTTGAGAGAGAAGCATTGGGGTTAGGTCTATTTTGTGAGTCAACATTTGTCAAGTGATATGTTCAAGGGATATCTTGGATCTTGATTGAGTCCATAATGACTATCTAAGCGTAGGGATATCCGTATATTTAAGCTATATTTTTTCATGGCATAGAAATGAACATTTCTATTTTGTTTCATGAGATATCCATTTTAATGATAAAGTAAACTCTAGTTCGGTCTCCAAATTAGGGCCAACTGTAGTTGTAACAATCCATACCGAGATAGTTTTCGCGCCAAAGGAAGTTTATCGACTTGTTTCATAGGGGCCCGGTCATAGTATATATCAACTTCCTAGTCAAGAGTTTAATGATTTAGCTTGAAAGTCTAGTGCCCTTCTTGCGAATTCTAGATTCATGGATCATGTATATGAAACAAAAATTGCCTACTATATTAACTGCAAGCTGCAACAGAGATGATATCTCTCGACATGGAGGGGCATGATCTTTGCCGACAGAGCTTGAGATATAGGTACTGTTTGTTCAAAGCATTGCTTGCTCTACTATGATATGGAGTATTTCTTAGTTCTTCCGTTTCAGTATCACCTATATGCTTTTGGCCATCCCCCTTCGCTTTCAGTTCTAAGCTTTGTTCACTCCGACAACTATAGTGTTGACCCATAGTATGAGCTATTGGGAAGTATTGACAGGTGTTCCACTTCCTCCCATGACGAATTTTGCCCAGAAGTTGTCATCGAGGTAGACCCAAACGATGATGTAATATGGATGCAAGATGGTACTTGACTTCAAGTATGCTTGGTTCAACTTGACTTCAGTTTCTTCAAAAAGAAGCTGCATATGCATGAGATTGAGCTGCAAAAAACAGTTCTTAAGTTCAGATCTTATGTCGTCAAAAAGCACAAATTTTTCTTATAATATGCAACTAGCACTCACTGCTCACTTGCTAAGACAAAATCTATTGGAGCATACTTTGCATGAGATGAAGTATCTTATGTGAATCACAAACATGCTAGGATTTGACAACAATCCTAGATGGAGGTAATGAAGGCTCTATAACATTGCATGAATGAGGAAAATGTATATTGTTGTCCAATTGTAACTTGCATCCCATATCTAATTTATCCCTACATTTTAAAGGATGATGCAAGAAAAGGCAATTGTGCATAAAGTTCTAGACACTTATGAGTTTGTGTGTTCTCAGAATCATGAGTTGAACCATCCATGGTGTTGTACCTCTAGGTGTATTCATTGGAAAACACTTCCCCAACAATCTACAGACTCATTATACATTTTGTCAGCTAATTCTTGCATACAATTTATTGTCAAAATAAATTTGCTCAAGTTGTTTAAACCCACTGTATTTGTTGAATATTTGAAGAAGTTATTGAGCTTCTTTGCTTAGCCAATCGTTTTGGGCTAAGAGGCAATGCTGGCTAAATATTTTCCAAAGCACTGAGGCATATGCAAACCCATGGTTTAACCCACTTCAACATGGGATAGAGTTTTGTTCCATACTAAAATTGCTTGAAAAGCAATTTTCATTGAGTGGGCTTTATAATTGATAAAAAAAATTATCAAAAAATTCGATTGATTATTTTGATAAATTGATGGCTTTTTCATCAAGGAATGAAATGGAGGTCCTTTGCGAAATTTGAATTTTGTTTGGCCCAAAAAAACAAGATGACGGCACAATTATCCTAAGATTTCAAGAATCCTCTTTCTTGAACTTTTGCTTAGCATTTTTTTCAAACCTGCAAGCATAATTTTTTAGGCTTGTCCTACGGAAAATGATTTTAAATATTTAAACTAATTTTGCCGGACAGTTTCAAGCCTAATCTATACTTTCAATAGTTAAAGCTAAGATTTGGATTTTTAATTTTTTTTATACTTTATTGGAAACCAAAGAATGGAAAAACATGTCAGGGTTCTTGAATAATATAAAATAAGCAAGTTAAAATTGGGAAGGTTTGAACTAATGTACCTATTTAATGTCATAGTTTCCAATATGGTAAATCTCTATAGATATCAAGTCGATCGCCTCATGCTAAAATGTAATAACTCAACCATTTCATAACTAACAAGGAAATTTATTTTCATAAAGGCTTAAAATTTTTCTTCTTTTGCTTAGAAAATTGATTGATTGGGAATTGTATCCAACAAATGAGGTTAGCCCACTGAAGCCTTTTAAAACTCTTAGGTGCCAATAGGGCTATTCATGTGTACATTATAATGCATGTCTGACCATGAAACACTCGATGTGTTGAAGTATGACTTTGGTTTTTAAAAAAGAGGATCATGGAGACTTACCATTGATTAAGTTGAAAAAATTGATCAGATTTAAGCCAAGTTTTCCTTTCATTGAATAATGTTTCTCTAATTTCGTCATGTTACCTTATGCCACCGCTAAAGGTTTTTTTTTGTTAGAACTTGCCAGAGTGAGCGAGAATTCATTTAGAGTGCCATCTGCTAGTTGAATGAAGGTGGTGCCAAGTGAGTTACGATTTCTAGACCAAGCTTCTGTACTCACACCTCATGTTTCCGGTTGGTATTTTTAGGACAAAGAAGGGATTCATGCCTGTGAGAGAAGTTTTGGAATACCAATGGCCGAATTGAAATGTTGTTCTCGAATACCACTAGTTTGGCCCAGGGTTTTGCTCGAAGGTCGACTTGGGGAAACAACATCCCTCAGAGAGACCTTATTTCTATTGTTATAGGGTTGAGCATGATTCATTGGATGACTCTGTGCTAAAGGGACTTAGCCAAGGTGAAGTTGTACACACCCAAACTTGTGCCGATTTAGGCAAATGTAGTGATGAATTGCTGAAAACACGTAGTTGAATGGGAAAGCTAGAATAAGTTGGAGTGCTAGGAAACAAAGAGAAACACGAGAGCATTTAGTTAGACATCATTAGCTATTACTGCAAGATTTGTGTGGCCAAATGTGTATTACGATTAGTTTGAACCAGGACGAATGATTATGCATTAGACTTGCTTGCATGCCACGAGGGTCTTACAGGAAGGAGCTCTCACAAGCTGCTTAGGGCCCAAAGAATTGCAAAAGCGTTTTATGATGCATCATTATACAATTTTTCTGAAAGATGAATTTTTTTGTAGAGGTGATTGTGGCACTTACAGAGAAGCCTTTTGCATACTTCAATGCTTAGATAATTAGATTCTCTATTTTGTCCTGTCTCTAGGAAATGTTATTTCAATACAACTACTATGGCATGATGGACCCACATGTATCGAATTTTTCTTGTGATCATGATTCTAGAACAATATAGTTGGGACTTTGCAATAAGACAGTTTTGCAATGACAAGGTCCTACAAGCTAGTGGTATCTTATTAAACTTATGATGCAGAATACCACTCAGGACATACCACGAGTCGGTCAAGGTGCCATATTCCCCTAGATCAAACATGTTAGCTGAAATAGGTATAGAATTATGTCCCCTGAAATGTTGTCTAATCAATTTGAGGGATATCATTTACAAGATTCTGAAATACAAGTGTATAAAGATGACAGAGGGATAAGATAAAGATAAAGATAAATATATTAGTGTCCAGCTAATGACCACAAAAGTAAGTAAATGGGATTGCAGTCCAAAACAGTATACAAAGTGCAAGCGAGGACAGACTCAAAACGAGTTCCTGAGAAGAGAAGAAAGGAATAAGAGACAAAACATACAAGGAAACCCCAAAAAACAAAACCCCCACAGACGGGGGCAATGGAGCAATAGATGGGGAGAAAGACGGGAGAAGCAGATAAGCGAATGAAGGAGGGGGCTGATGCAGGACCAGTGGTCTACTCGGGAAATGGTAGTCACGTCCCTCCTAACATTCAAAGGCTCACGAAGAAAGTAGCTACCTGATGGAATAGTGCTCCCCAAAGAGGGGGGTGAGGGCCCCCTCCCCTGCATAGAGATATAAGACTAAAACGACGGCTATGGGAGGACGAATAGATCTGGAGCTGCCCTATGAGTACGAGTATGCTTTCGAGCCGGTTGGTGATGACCGGGGGAAGCTGTGAAGGTCTAGCCAGGGAACGAGCTAATCTATGCCCTGTAATCTGGATCAGAGTGGCTTTGCCGTTTGGTTCCACTCACCTACAGGTAAAACCAGAAAGAAAGATGTAATTCTGTCTCGTAGAAATGACTCTCGGAGGTGGGATGAAGAGTCTGGTCCCGGAGCTCCAGAGACTCACGGATGTAGAGGGCAAGGCACGTCGTTGGTCAATATATCTGAAGAAAACCGGGAGAGTCTAAACCCCTCTGAAGAGGCAATGAAATCGTCCTCGGATCTCATAGTATATGGGGCAACGGAAGATGAAATGAGTCTCGGTCTCCACCTCCTGAATGCTACAGAGCCTACAAAGTTTGTCAACCCGATCAATGTGGTGATCAGTCTCACATCGAAGTCTGTGGGTGACAACTCGAAACTGGCCCAGAGGTATGCAGAGGGCATGCACCCAGTGACGCATCTTAGGGCGCAAACCCCCAGGGGGTTCACCCAAGTAGTCTGACTGAATTTCCTGTAGATATCCTCTCGGATGGACCTGTTTAACACTTGCTTGGTGGGCAAGAGATGACTGGGAGCATTCAGAGAATACTGAAAGGGGGGGAGACGATCAATCTGGATACCAACTGAGTTCAACAAGGTAGAAATCTCGGCAAACCAACAACGGCCCACAACCTAGACAATACTCATAGAGGAACAATAGGTGAGATATGGATACCTGTCCTACTCATCGGAGAGATCACCAAACCTCCTGATACGGTGAAGAAAGGATGATATGTCAAATATAGTCTCCAGACGGAAAGGTCGGGCTCCGAACTCTGCCAAAATAATATGTTGGGGGACCATCTGTTTGCATTTGATGAAACGGCGAAGGAGGAGAGTCTAAATCCTCTCAGCGGAAGCCCAATCTGTGTCCAAAAGGGAGGGCCCCCAGACAACAGACCCATAGAGAACAGTGGGGCGGATGAGTGAGTTCATAAGAAACATCTTGGAGGAGACGTCCTAGAAGTGGTGCCGAAAACACTCTCTCGAGAATGGCAAAAGACCCATACCCTTTATTCACCCTCAACTGAAGAGCGTGCCTCATACTGAATCTAGGCCCTGAGAATAGGCCTCCCAGGTAGGTGTATGTATTAGTAATTTCAACCTCTTGCCCCTTGAAGAAGAAATGTTGGTGTGATGTCCGCAACCCATTGAAGACCATGACCTTGGTCTTACCCAGATTGACCGTCAAATGCCGAATATCACAGAATAAAGCAAGTGCATCAAGCTATCTTTGAAGCCCCTCAGGAGAAGAGGCGAGTAAAACAATATCGTCGGCAAATAGAAGAATGGAAATCAAGACGTGGTGAAGAAGGCAACCATCCCCTTCCTGAATGTGATCCTGAAGGAAAGATTCCAGCTCATCAATGTAAATGCCAAAGAGGGTAGGAGACAAGGGGCACCCTTGTTTAACCCCAATGGAAATAGATATTAAAATCTAGTAAGACAAAAGATTTGTTAGAAATAGGTAAAGATAAAATGACAACTAATACAATATAAAAGAATCAAAGAGAATAAAAGATGTCATAAAATAAGTAGGTATAATGACATCTAATAAAGTCCAAAAGAAATCAAAGAATATAAAGGATGTGATAATGTCGATAATAAGATAATAGAGGACATCCGATGTAAAAAGTGGTAAGGTTTCGGGAACAAAGAATGCAGCCAAGGTAAAATAAACATCTAATGCAAACAAACAAAGATCAGAGAGAGAGAAATATGGGACAAGAAAAATAGAAGCGCCAAAATTAGCAAGAACCAAAATCAATTTTTGCACAGGATTCTTCGGGAGGTAAAGCACTACCATTTAATGTCATGACTAGGGTGAATGGAGATGGCATGGATACAAAGAGATTATTTGTGAGGAAGGCCCGAAGGTCTTACAATCCTAACAAATCTTTGGCAATAGCTAGCACCAAGGGAGGTATAACTTTATACTAAGAGAATAGGATGTCAAAAGAGCAAGAATGTGATCGACTACTAGCAATATCTGTCGAGGGGAATAAAGGTAGTGATCACAAAAAAAAGGGCAATGAGCTGCCACAAAGGTGGAGAATGTGTCACTCTAATCAATAGGAAATGAGTAAAGGTTTTCATCATCGAAGTATAAAGGAACCCAAGTATGCGGGTTTGGCTTAGGAAAACTAGTGAGGTATAAATCTATCCCTTGTTATTCTATGAGATGCAAGATATTGAAGGCTCTTACTTTCCCACAATGGTTTCCCGATTCCTTGGGACCTCACTTAAGGAGCCATAAACGTACTAAGAGGATTAAGTACTGGTGTGAAAAGACAGGGGCACTAAATGATAGATATGTAGCCTCTTGCCCTAGTCAAAAAAACTTACCGCACACCAATGCACTTTAGACTTTGTGATGAGGTCAATTGTGAAGTTTGAGCATCAACTAGGATGGGGGCATGGCCCCTATCATGATATCACGCTTTTTTTGTTTGTGATTGACTTTTGTGTGTAATAACAACAATTTTCTATTACCTTTTGCTTGAATTTAATTTTATGCTTATGGATTTTAACTTTTGTGGATTTTTTTGCTCCTCCATATGATAATAATCGCAGAGAGATTACACCTAACCGCTATGGAGGAAAATCGACAACTAGGACATTGAGGTGCCTCTAGACCTACCTTAAGTAAAGAGTGTGATATCATCTCCGATCTAAGTGTGCCTCAAGTGAGAGAGGAAGCGGGAAAAGTGAAATCGCAAGGATGGAATGATACAATGAAGGATAGAGCTAGTAGTTGAACACATAGGGAGTTTTACTTCATAGGGAATGAAGGCTAAAAGAGGTAATGAACTAGGCAGTGTGGTAATTGTAGATCGCTAGAAACATCATAAGTTTGGAGTGTAAACCTATGATAGGTCTAGCACAAGAATAGAAATTGATACAACCGAAATGGAAAGGAGTGTCATAAATTTGATGATAATTATACTAAAAGATGCTAAGAGGAAGCAAAGGGCGGAGAAAATTGAAGAGGGAAGGATATCAAAAGAATATTATAAAAAGAGGGTGTAAGAAGAAATAAATAAAGACCAAAATGTAATACCTAGAATTTTCAACCAAAAGGGACATTTTACGGTCAAGCACATGCAGGCCAACATACAAAAGAAAATACCAAAGTTCTAGTGTTAGATCTAGTTTGCAAGAAGATTTGTGGTCTAACAAGGTTTTCGTTTGGTTTCCACAAAAGATGTTTCTGGAGAACCACAAGGATTGCAGCGAAACCAACCCAAAATCACACCCCTCGAGCTAACACAAACACAATCGCACTAGTACATACTACACTGGGGTTTCCCAAGGATCCCCACGTAAGTCACCTTAGATATTGAGTTGCTTCAAAACTTAGATGTCGAAATATCCCTCTTTCTAAAATAACATGTCGAAGACCCTTAGCCCATTTTGTCTCCCCGATGGCTAAGGGATGAACACAAGGGAAACTTTAGTCGTAATAAGTTATTATAAAGTGCATATAAAAAATACATAGTATAAAAGCACTTATATTAATTTATTATAGACTAAATGATAAAATAAAATTAGAAAAGGAAAAAGGCATTTGATAATGTTTATTTATCCTAAAGAAAATGTGACCTCCTTTGTGGATGGAATAAACTAGAAAACACATTAAATGTGGGAGGTGAAAGCTGATTGGAAGTCGGTGGTGGCTATTTGGCCCATTACATCTATAAAAGCAAGTCGACTTGCTTGTAGAGGGTATCCTTTTCTATTTTATTAATCTGAATTTGCATGTTGAGCTTTGAGCTTGCATGACAAAAACCCTTAGAGATTCTCTCTTGAAGACAAAAACCCTCTTGAGATTGAGGAGCAGAATGAAAACTCTTCTTCTTAGGTATTTTCCAGAAGTGATTTGAAGTAGGGTTTGAAGGAGAAAAGTGTTGCTAAAGTTTCTTCTTGATTTCTAGCTAAAGCTACCTACTTTGAGGACTGCTAGGGGGTGTTGAGGGTGGATAAAAATCAGAGCTGGGTTGCTGTTATAAGTTCTGATTTTTAGTCATCTAAGTCAATATTTTTTTAGCGGATTTTGGCTCCAAAACATCATATTTCCAGCTGTGTCTGAAGACAAGGGTTTGCAGATTTTAATAAATAAATCAGCCATCTTTCGAATCTCAAATTGTTACATTTTTTATGCATTTGCATTCTAAATTCAGTTGTTCCATTTTGATAAGCAAAAGTGTTGTTTTTATTCATCTTTGAAGAATTTCTATAACCCAGGCAAGTCGCATTTTCTAGAATTAATTCTAGATCTGCAATTTCATAAGAGTTTTGTGGTATATTCTAAGTCAGAATTTGGGTAAATACATTGTATGCATTTATGTCCTTTTGGGGACATTACAGTGGTATCAGAGCAGTGATTCTCCCAGCCTGTGAAGGGGAAATCATTTTTGCATGGACAGAGGTGAGGGGGATTTTAGATCCCATTACTTGAGAAGAACTCCAGGAAATGGGGATATGGATGATAGAGAAAGACCTCCACCATCAGATGAGTTGATTTATATAAATGAGCTATTCTCTAGGGGTAATAGAGAGCTGCAGATTTGTTTGATGGAAGCTCACAGAGATCTAAGGGGCTCCTTTATAGGAGCCATTGCTGATTTGGGTAGATCCCTACATGGGCTAAGTACTAACAAGCAGAACTCTCAAGGGAATCAAGGCAATCAAGGTGAAGGAAGCTCTTCTACTCATCATACAGAAAGAGTTTCAAGCAAGACACCTTCAAAGCTCTTTCGTGCTAATTTCCTTCAAAGAACTGAGCCACGAGAGTAGAGAGAACATCCACCAACACATGGGTTTACTGAAGAAATGGACCTATATGGAGAAGAGTATGCATCATTGAATCCCAACACAAAGAAAACATGAGTTCAAACACAAACAAATACATTGCTTTCAGTCAATAATTCCACCATGCAAGGATTTAATTTCATAAACAAATAATGAGCAAAATAGGAACAAGATCCTACCTTACAAGCAAATAGCAAAATCCAATTTCCAAGCTTGTCCACCAAAGGCTTCTTCTTGCTTCCAAGCTCTCCAAAACACTCCCTCAAAAAATGAGCAAAAGAACCCCATTTTATTCAACATGAGGGATCAAATAGAGAGAGAGTCAACAACACAAGCAAATGGGAGGGTGACAAGTGTCACCCTCCACCAAAGATTTGACCAACCAAAACTTTCCAAAAATGCACCCCAAAATAAAAAAATATAGAAAAAGAAAATAAAACCCAAGCACTAATGAAAATATCCCAAATTCCAAAACATAACCCCAAATCAAGAACCATCATTAGAAGGTGGGTGAAAGGAGGCAAAATGGGCAAATGAGCTCCATTTGCCTTGAAAAGAGCCCACCCACCCATAGGGATAGGGCCTAGGGCCTCTTTTCAAGATAAACAAAGTCCTTTGCTTGCATTATACACCTCCTAAATGGCATTTGGGAAAGATGTGGCATTTGGGAGGGGTAATTAGGCTCGCCTAATCTTAAAATTAGGTGCCCCAAATCCCTCCTTGGCATAAGCAAACAACCTAAAGTCAAAACCACCAAATGACAAGAGGCTAGCACTAAGCAACTAGATCAACCATTAATACAAGAGGGTTTAAGCTTTGACAATTAGAAAAGACATCACGGAGTGAACACAACCACATGGGTAAGGAATAGGATAATGTAAGTACATAGGAGTGAAAAACCATATATAAACCAAAGTTTAAGACAAGATGAACAAAATACCACTATCATCAAGGGAAAAAATTTCCCCTCAAGGTCTGCCATGCTAGTTAGAGTATGTCTGCCCGAGTCCCACATTTCTCACATGGCTAATGCCTGTCACCTGCACACTCTAGTCAAACATCATATCTGCCCAACACAAATAACTGAAAACTACGATAACATATATGCATCATACGATAATCCATACACGATCAATAGCTAGCTAAGGCAAGTACATCATACTATGATCAATCATCCAATGCAGCAAGAGAGTTTACGATAATGCATCCAAGATGAATCAAATAAGCAATCAAGAGATCATTGGACAAGTGGAAAGGCCAAGCAATTAAAAGTGCGACATGAATTGCGCATTTGAAGCTATGAAAATGGAATATCATCATAAGAATTCACATAAGCATGAGCTTATATTTTCTTTGTTACCCGAGGTGTATGATGCGGGAGCATCCAAGTTCATTTGCAATCATACATCAACCAAGAATACAGTACATTAGAAAATAAGCTAAGTCTAGATATGCACAATAGCGCATAGGTTTTGTTTTTGTTGTTTTGTGCAAGTATTGGTTTGTGCCAGTGTCTTGAAATGTTTTGTGCAGCCTACGAGCATGGGGTGTTTTTTTGTCATTGTTTTGTGCCTATTTTTTGAGTTCCCTTGTGTTGTAATGTTTTGTGCACTCAATTGATACACGCAAGTGTTTGAGTGGTTCTTAATTGTTTTGTGCATTGTTGCATATCCGAAGGACTTCATCAGGTTGGTGGTATCTTCTAGAGTCCATAACATCTATAGAAAGATGGCGCAAGCATCTCAATAGTGCAGCGCTGAAAAGGCCGTGTGCAAGTGATGGATCAGAATGCATCGAGGTATCTCCGCATTATGCATGTGACTTAAGATGGATGGCGCATTGCTTCAAATGAATGGTGCAAAACTTAATCACTTGGCACAAGGATTGAGGGACTTCAGGTCTTTACGTAGAGAATCACTTCTTTTCCCTGCAATACCACATAATCCATTTTCAGAGGCTAGTGTTACCAACAAAGGATCATCTCAATGGCATGCATCTACCATTGAAATGGCAAGACAATCTGAATTGATTTGAGAAAGTGCACATAATCCAATCGGAAAGCGACTACATAATCTTATGCGCAACAATAGTGTGTGTGATGTTTGGAGCTTGAAATACAACATTGTTAAAAGGAGCTGACATGAAATCACTTAACCTGTAGTTGCAGCCATTGATCTGATTGAAATGCTCAGATTGTGTTATCATGTGGGCCCTATCTTGCATAGAGAATTGAGACACATTGAATGTCATATGCATCTCTTGTAGCTTCTAGACATATTGTAAGTAGGTGGGTCTTGCGTTTATATAAGCATGCCATACACTTGTGTTAGGGATGATTACTGCACATATTTGGCTGCATAAGCTAGAAGAACTAGTCAGTTCAGAGAGTTGGGATTCTAAGAGAGAATTATAATTGCAAAGACTGCAAGTTATCACACAAAGATCTGTGGATCTAAATTGTAAAGCATCTGAGTTCATGAAATTGCTTCATGGATGTGCCTTGTATTTCCTATTGTTGAATCAAATAAAGATCTGTCTTATTCATATTCTATGTTTGAATGCATTTCACTGCATAATTTTGGTATGTACTTTGAGGGTTGTGTGGTATAAGCCATCTCATAATTGAGACACTTAACCACCATTGCATCAATAAATATCAAGTAATAATAGCACTAATTTTTTGGGGACAGAGAAGCAAGTCAGTATGGGGAAATGTTTACCCCAGGTAAGGCACACCAAGAAGTGGTTTCTGAAAAATGACTAAGTAGATGCACTCAACACCCAAAACCTATTCAGTTACGTGAATAATAAGAAGGGAGACGCATAGGGGAATGGTAAAGAGTGGAGCTGCACAGGGATGGTACACAAGGAAGAAGGACCCTGAGGGAAATCCGTGTGCATGAGAAAGGAAAGGAAGATCCGCACTCGAGGATGATGACAAGAGGAAGTTACATAGAAGGTGATTGGGGGAAGACAAGGAGAAGAACACTTGCAGATGATTATGGATCAATCAAACAACACTGTATGTGGGAGCACATGGGGAATTTTATAGAGATCTTTTTAGAAGCTCGACTGTTGGATCTAGCCTGGCACCAAACTAAGTGCTTGCTGGCAGGAAAGGGGGCTCTAGGAATATTATAAATAGCCCCATGGACCTCTCATTTACAAACACAGACTTTGGAGAGAGACGCACCAAGACTTTAGAGAGCTATGGATCTTTTGGATGTCATGTTTTGATGGAGGTTGGAGGTTAAACTTGGAGGTTCTGGACATATTGTACTGCACATAACAGCACACGAATGCAATCATTTTCAATGTAATTCTTCTATGTAAAATGAATATATGAGAAGAACATGTATGTCTTTCGGTGATGAATGGATTGTGCGGCATTTTGCTTTAGTTATGTGCATATTTCAGTGTTGTGTTAGGATCTGAATGGACAAATTGTCCACTTGATTGCTTTAAGGCTTTTTTTCACAAGGGCCTTTTTTCACTACGCCTCAAATGAGCACTTAATCCTCATGCTTAAGGAATATGCTGGCATGTGAGTATTCTTATACGTTTAATGGTCATCCCTTAGATTGCACAAAATTCAATGCTTCATGCATTTTTATAAAATTCATTGGAGGAACCAATGCCAAAATACCACACATTTGTTGAATCTTATTACAAGGGTTTAACCAATGAAATCAGAACATAAACCAATTAATATGCTTATATTCTATCATTCAACAAACCAAACAGAACAGGACCAAGTTACAAAATGTATTGGTATTTTATTTTGCAATAAAGATCAACTTAGTATGTCTCTATAGTGTAAAAGCAAAACACTTAGCATGTCTCTATAATGTAAAAGAAAAATGCATAGCATGTTTATATAGTGTAAAGTTGGAACACAATGATCATTTGAAAATATGGCACCAGAGAGGAATTGTTATAAGAATTTATTGTATCAAAAGTAATTATTACCCCGGACACTAGTGTAATGAAGTATTAATGAACAAGTGGATCCCACCAAAAGGACAATTACATGTACGAATTGTAAGTGGGGCTGCCCACAGAATCATCATGGCAGACTGCTAAATCTACAATTAAATGCCTGAATACTTTTTCCAGAATTAATGTGATCTTAGCATTAGTGTAACACACCACTAGAAATTCTCACTCTTATGTCCCAATGGGTTTGATTAAAAATGGTTGAAAATAGGCGCACTGCTTTGTGTGAGCAATTTGGATCAACTAATTTTTTTTCTACTCTGTTATACATTTGAATTTTTCTTTCAGGGATTATGGTTTGATAAGGGCTCATCCTTATGGATGCTACCAAGCATGACAAATAGTCTGATGAAAGATCTGCAGCAGATTAGGATTACAAAATTGCAGCAGTTGTTGGACTTCTCTAAATCTTCTTTGCACCAGAAAGAGACTACAGAATTGCATAAGTTACTGCTGTCAGTTCTTACCGAACCTGAATTGGCAGAATTCTTCCAAGTGAGTATTTTTGTAAATAGGACATTTTAGCTCAATAAAGTATCTTAGTTGCCATTTACTTAGCTTGTGACAAATAAGCGAAATTTTCTCTTTCTTCCGGGTGTGTTTGTGGGGTGATTGAAATTGTCTATGAGGATACATTCATTTGGTATTCATTTGAGTGTGTGCCTGATCTGGTCTCAGATTTTGGGACGCTTTCCTCAAGTCCAAGTGAAATGGAATATCAAAAAAAGAGAATCAACTGAACAACATTCATATATTCTTGAAATCAAATTGAAAAGAATGAAACGTGGGTCAAGAGCTTTTGCACCTAGATTCCCAAAGGTCAGTTTTTCGATTCCCACCACCTTAATTTTCTGTAAGGACCTTCGGCTGTTGCTTTATTTATTTCTGACATCTACCTTCTTATTTTCTAATCTTCGCAGATAAAAGAGGAAGGATGGTGGTTAGTTCTTGGCAATATGGAAACAAATGAACTCTATGCTTTAAAAAGAGTCAGCTTCGTTCAAAATCTGATTATTAATATGATTATCTCACCTGATCAAGTCAACCAGGAGGTAATTGTCTTGAAATTAATGATAGTGATTACTTTGAAATGTCCAGTTTTACCCCTTAGAATAGATAGTTCAATCTATATTGTGTTAAGTACTGACTGTCAAATGTTATCAGGGAACAAAATTGCTGCTGGTTTCAGATTGCTACCTGGGATTTGAAGAGCACTACGCTCTTGGAAGCCACAACCTTGATGTTCATATGGCTCCACAATAGCTAGAAAATGTCAATATATACTTGTATGAGAATGCATATTGCAATCTGATTCGAGATAATGCAAGATTTAAAAGAAAGGATTGTAAGAATCACAATTTTGAATTCATTCAATCAAAATATATCTCCAGGATCATCCATTGAGAACACCTTATGCAGCAAATATCTGTGGTCTGCATTGTGAAAACTCTCATCCACACTGGGATTTCCCTATTATATAACACTAGGCTTGAGTGGGCTAGCCAGATGTAATTCTCTATGTTATAAATCAGAAGCCTAAATTGTATATGTCATGCCATATCTCTTGCAGTGCAGCTTTATGCATTCCATGCTTTGAAAATGAAAAGATAATCTCTCATTTATAGTATTTTGCCTGAAGCTGTAAATAAGTTCGACTTGTAAATTTGCCAACTCAATGAGAATCATCTAGCATTATTGACAATTTAAGTGCAAGCGATAACAAACCAGTTGTACTTAGCAATTGTAAGCCATCTCTGCTTCAGCAGGCACTGATAGGCAGCAATGAGTTTCTGTATTATATTTATTCTTGAAACATCAGACTGTATATAAAGGGGGGTTTTCTATGCTTACAATAAAGTTTGAGCTGCCTAGTAGCATACTGCAATTGGGAATTGTTGTATTTTGCTGTTGATCTACTGAGTTTCAAGTTTGTAATAGTTAAGTTTTTTTCTGGCTATGTAGGGGTGTTAAGTGCCAAAAGTAAAACTTGCTGAGTGTCTTGTTGGGCTTGATTATTATTATGCTGTGCAGAAATCATATACTTTTTTTTCTAATTCTTATTGCCTAGAGGAATACCGAATAGGGATTGAAAGAAAGAGGCTTTCATATAAATATGTGTGCAAGAGACTAGATTGCCTGAAAGAGAATTTTCACCGAGTAGAAAATGAATAGAAGCACAAAGCATTGAAAATGCTGCCAAAGAGTGATAATAGTGCTGAAAAGAGTTTTGTTGGGTCCATTGATTCAAATGTTTGTATTTAATTTATGATATTTTAATTCGCTCTTATTTTTAGTGTTAGTGTTGGTGTCACTGCTCAAAGGTAATTGTGTGACCACTTTGATTTGTAGATTTCCACCAATTTTGAGTCCATTAGAACTATTACTTTTTTGTTATTAGGGTTCATCCTTATGATTTTCAAGGAAAATATACAAAAAAAAATTAAAAAATAGTTAAAATATTTAGAACGGGTGTGTTTTTTATTGTATTTGACACCTTAATATTGATATGAAAATACCAAAAAAGTTTGTGCTTGAACACTATACATGTAACAATGAATGTTCATGTTGTTAGTGTTGTTGGAGACAGTTTATAGCTCCCTCAGGGTCGACCAGGCTAATAACAGAGACAGACCCATCTTGAATGTGATTGAGTGAAGATGATGTTTATATTGTAGTAAAGTACATATGACTAAAGAGGATGAGAATGTCCAGAATGAAGCTCATTTTTGTGTCAGGTTAGGCTGTAGAGAAATAGTAGGCATAAGGCACATGAGGTCAGGGTATGGAGAAGCAGCAGACGTCGTGTTGACACTCAATCAACACTCAGAGTTACAAAGGCAAAGTGATAGGTAGTGGTAGGTATTGTGTGATAGCTTCGTAGTCATTTGCTTCAAATCATCTTTTGGTTCTATTTTGATCAAGGGGGATCAAGGGGATTTGTTTGGCCAAGTGATCCAGATGTTTCTATCTTATTTATGAAGTGTTAATGTTAGTTTGCGGCATGAATCTCATATGTGAGACATCTCTTAAATTAGAATTAGATAATTAATTAATGTTAAGTTGGTAATGTAGGCAGTTGTACTAGTAGGAGATTAGTTGTCTCTATTGGAAAGTTGGTTCATGAGGAAAGCTTATTTAAGCTTGAAAGAATATAAGATTGTTATCTTGCACATTAATAGTATGTAAACTTTCCTTACATTAATAAGATGTTATTGCCTTCCATTTTCATGTATATGAATTTTTGAACCTGACTCAAATTGGAAATTGATGTATTTTGTTGTTGATCAACCAAGTTTCAAGTTTTTAATAATACAGTTTACTACACTTACATAGTTGTTTCCTATTTTAGATAGTTGCACATGGTATTCCACGTAAAATGAAAATTGTACGAGGTTTCTATTCTTGTGGAACATAGAGAATTTGCACTTTTTTTGTCTTGTGAGGATAGAATTATAAACATCTTCGAAGTATTAAAGGTGGAAAGGTAATGGTTATTCAATCCAAAGATCTCTATTCTTGTATTACATAACACCAGATAATGGTGATTATATGGTTCAAAATTTCTTTTAAAATTCAACAATCTTATTTCTACATAAACATTTTGCTAGTTTACATTAGCTCTGATTGAATGTATTTAAGACTTCTTGTTTTTTATTAGGTTGAATACTCATGGGTAACAAACTACTATTTTACATAAGGACATTTACATATGGACTTTTAATTAACATGGGAGTTTGATTTTCTGCGATGGTTATGGTTATGGTTACGCAGTATTTTTCACCTATTAAAATGCTACCTAGTATTGTTTGGTCTATGATACATTTTTACAATCACTCAATCAAAATCACATCAAATTATTTAGTTGCCTCTAACCCATTATTTTTTGTACCCATCTCCCTAATTATTAGATAATGTTCTCCATGCCTAAAACCCAATAGGTATAATATTGGATATGTTGTAGATGTTTTTATACTATAACTTCGTTGGAACATTGACTATTTGCATGCACAATGTTTGTTGCTCTTGTATCATTCAATCATTGTGTACATGGTGAATATTTTTTAATAATTTTCTATCAAATTAAAGGTTTAGTGTTCATGGATCAAGAAGTTAGTAAGGGGGTATCTCATGCAAATTAGGTCCAAGTCCTTTTTGTCGCACTCAAGTCGGTTAGTTATTTTCACCTTATCGTTGATGTCAAAGTACCTTTGGGGTGTTAATAGGTCCTTGGTCACTTCCCCTCCCACACCAATCCAATTGTGAGAAATCAATCAACTTGTATTACATGTACAATAGTAGAACCAATTCAGTATAATATACGAGAGAGCCTTCTCCCATTGTTAAAGCCCTTCATGAAGGGATTCCCTCCCCCTCGACCATAACCTAGAGGTGGGTAGTTGATTGTTTTGTGGTTGGTTGAACTTTGTAGAATTTGTTTTATTAGGTACATAGTGTTACAAACATTTGTGGTATAAGTTGGGGCTATGTTGGATACCTAAAAATAACATATATATATATTTGTCTTTAATTTTAGCATTATCATTATTGTGTTATATTTCAGGTGACTAGAGTTAGTGAAGAATTAGGTCATGAGTTAGGCAAAGTCCCTTCATCAAGGGATTCCCTCCCCCTTGACCCTAACCTAGAGGTGGGTGGTTGAGTGTTTTGTGGTTAGTTGAGCTTTGTAGGTTTTATCAAGCTCGTAGAATTACGAATATTTGAGGTATATGTTTGGATTGTGTTGTATACCTAAACACAACATATATATTTGTCTTTAATTTTAGTATTATTATTATGTTATATTTCAAGCAATTAGATTTAGTGAAGAGTTAGGTCATGAGCTAGTCATGTGTTAATTAGGGTTTAAGTGGTTCGATTACAAGAGGGGAAAACCCTAACAAATGTATATTTTAACAATTACAATATATCAATACAAATAGATAATCTCCATTGTGTGAGAGCTCCTTTGTTTCATTTAGGCTTGTATGTGCAATGCAACCTTGATTGTGCAGGTGCACCTATTTCTTTTGTTTATCAATTATTTCCATTTATTAGTATTTTAACTCTGTATTTTGTGGTTTCACTTTGTTTGTATTTGGAATGCTATAAGTGGTATCAGATTTTGATTCAATTTTCACAATTGTTGTCAAAACGTTGAGAGGATTTTATCGAGGAAAACTCAAATTTTGTGCCCAAAGAGGAGATGAAGAGGATATTTGATGATATCGGTCAAAAGTTTATAAGGGAGATCCATACATTGGGAAGGAAGCCAAAGCGGTTAGTTGAAGAGTGTGTGAATCCTTGGAGATATGGATAGTGTGGCAATGAAGGATGAAGAGAAATCAACCACTGCAGAAAAGGGAAAAGAGGAAGCAATCCCAATGGTATGTGATGAATATCCCAACGAAGAAGAGGAATAGTCCATTTCTAAGTGGGAGGAAGATTTGTAAGTTGAAGAGGAGAAAGATCTTTTGCAAAGGGAAGAATCGTCAATAGAAAGTGAAGGTATACAAGTAAAAGTAAGGAAGGTAAGAGACCCATATTTCATTCAACCCTCAACAATATATATGTTTTCCCTAAAAATATCTTCCACATCTACGCATGGTTTTATCTACCCATAAATTACAAGATTTCAAGGGTTTTTCCCAAATAATATTTGTTATGTGTCTCCATTTTATTGTCTAGATCTCGCCTGCATTATTCACATAAATGCAATTTACATTTAAAGGGACCAAAATTTAAAAAACAAGGAAAACCCAATAAACCTCCCTTTTTAGTTTTAAGCTCGTACGAGAATAGTTGATGTATGGACATTCATCAATAATTGATTCCCTTTAACAATTATCCGTATGAGCGAAAGGTGGACTTTATCAACCATTCGAAATAGGGATTTTTACTAATAAAACCATCAAAGTGTACCAATTTACAAGTAGAAAGAGATTGTTTTTTTTTCTTAATTTAAGATTTTATGTGTTTATTGTAGGTTTAAGATGTTGGTTTCTTGTCAATTCTAGCCATGGAATAATTCTAACATCTTAGACCATGACATGGTTGCACGCAAGAAAGAAATACAGTCATTTCTCTGCCAACTATAATTTTTGTTTTCAATACAAATCATTGTCCTCGTGTCGTGTATGATCTCTGTTATTCGAGGCTATTTATTACATTTTGTTTTGGGGCATTGCCAGTTGGACGAAGGAGTTTTCAACGATGGTTTTGCAACTACAGGAAAACTAGCGCTCCTATCAAATCACACCAATGACCTGCTTAACGAACGGAAATGGGAAAGAAACCAAATTTAGTTTAATTTCCAGATTTATGGAGACACCAAAAGAGTCTCATTGGGACTACTGAGGTATGTGAATGGAACAAAGAATTTTGAAATTTTGTATGCTACTAATAATGATTTTCAATTAGTTGGATACGCAGATAGTGATTGGGCAGGTAGCCTTGATGATAGAAAGAGCACATCTGGATATGTGTTTAATGTTGGATCAGGAGTCATTTCACAGGCTTCAAAGAAACAATCAGTAGTTTCATTGTCCAATACAGAATCAGAATATATTGTAGCGAACTTAGCCGCTTGTCAGATGATATGGTTGAAGAGAATCCTCTCAAATTTTCAAGAAAGGCAACAAGGAGGATTTGTGATTTATTGTGACAATATGTCTTCAATTGCATTCTCTAAAAGTCTAGTTTTTTATGGCAGAAGCAAGCATATTGCAATCAAATATCACTTCATTCGTGAATTGGTTGATAAAGGAGAAATTGAGTTAAAATTTTGCAAGTCAAAGCAGTAGCTAGCTGACATTTTTATCAAACCTCTGTCAAAGGAAAGGTTTGAGCATTTGAGAGCAAATCTAGGCGTCATAAATGGACCACCTAGCTCCAAAGATTAATTGTTGTTTGGCTCAAGATTAAGGGGGAGTATCCGAATTTTATGAGGGTCATAATCTCGAGTCTAACACCTTTTTTTTCAAACCGCCTCCCGCTCTCTCAACCACCTTCTGACATGGATTAATTCTTTTTGCAGTTGTTGGAATCTTTTAGTCGTTGGAGATTTTTATCATCCCCGCCAACCACCTGCCACGTGGAGTCATTATGTGGACTCCCTTCCTTTCTCCTCACTGCAGACTTCAAAGTCCCGATATTAATCCCATTTCAAGTTATTTCGGGTCCATTTTTTTGGGGGCGTGGTTTATGTGTGGAGCCCATATAATATATATTTTGGGCATGTTTTCGGGAAACAAAGGATTTAGATATGTGGCAGTTTATTTTTGTTTCGGGTCCAATTTTGGGGCAAAGGAGAAGTATATTTTATATACGGCAATGGTAAAATTGAAAAGGAGGGATATATAAATATATATGCAACAACATTTAAATACACTCTCAGCATAAAATATAGAGAAGAGAGAAGAGCAGCAACTCGAAGGAGATAGAGAAGAAATAGAGAGAGAGGAAAATAGATGTGCAACAACACAAAAGAAAAGGAGAATACAAAGAAGAAAAATATAGGAAAGGGGAATATTTTGCAAATAGAAATGTGCAGCAGCACAAAGAATTTTTTGTAAGAAAATGAAACAAGAAATTGGACACAAGAAGACAAACAGAAGAAAAACAGAGTAGCAACTCTATGATTGTATGAAGTTATTCGAATTAATATAATATATTTTGTGTGTTTTTTATTTGTGTTTCTAGTTGTGTCTTTCCCTTACTGGTTGCATTAGACACTTAATTTTGCCAACAAACGCGAGCGTGAGTTGAGGCTATTTACTGCATTTTGTTTTGAGTAATTGTTAATTGGACGACGGAGTTTTCAACAATGGTTTTGTAACTGCAGGAAAACTAGCACTCCTATCAAATCACACCAACGACTTGCTTAACGACCAAAAATGGGAAAGAAACCAAATTTTTCCTCGCCTGGCATAGTTTTCAGCACATTTGTAGAACAAGTAACAGACGTAGGGTTGGATGGGCATGAACATAGATGGCTGAGATCATAGGTCATTCATTCCGGTAACTAACACACTGTCAAGAATATGTTCGCTCTTTTTAACTGGCAAAATGTCTTTCAACATTATAAGCCCTATCTGATTTTAGGGTTAGGGCTCCCATGTTTTGTGTTAGACGAGTCACGAAGGGATTTGTGTGATGTCAGGATTTTTGGAAGCATATGCCAATATAACTTAGATGAAGGGCAAGTTGGAGCAATCCACAATCGATGTGGTTGTCATAGGCAAAGCTGAGATTTGATGCCCATTCTAGATTTTTTTGCCTATTTTAATTGTATTTTACACTTCACAAAATTGTCAGCCCGTCCTTATTTGACATGAAAGAATTTAGTAAAACTGTCATTATTATCATTGCGAACACATTCAATATAAATATAAGTGAAGCATTACATATATATTCAAATAACATATTTTTCTGAAAATGTGTTTATATGAAACATATAATCCCTAAAACTTACCCAACACTTGTAAATACAACTAAAAACAATGTATTTTTTAAATTATTAAATAAAGAAAAGATATTTAGCAGAGATGTACGGGCTATTTAAAACCTCTTAACATCATATATTTTTGGTTTGATGGATGGGTTTAGCCATCAAATCTCATCCCTGATCGTAGGGGTTCAAGCTCGATGAAGAGCAGGGCAACGCGCTACCGAGGTGGATCAATACAGGGTTGCAAGTTAAAGATCGAAGCTAAGGTTTAGTTAGGGACAAGTTGTGAAGAAGATCATGAAGTTGTAAAACCCTCAGATGCCTTAGTGCTTAGTAGGAGCGTCTTAAGTTAGGATGAAATATCCCTTGTACTTGAAAATGCACAAATTATATGAAAATTGCAGCAAAGTTGTAATGCCTCCATTTTTTTAAAAAATAAATAAATAAATAAATAATAAAATACTAATAAAAATAAAATAAATGAGCTAAAATTTAAAAACCTATGGTTGTGGGGGCGGATTAGGGCAAAACCCCCTTCCACGTTTTGAAAATGCAAGCATGTAATGTGTTGGGCGGCTGGCTTGGGGCGCATGATTTGTGCACAAAAAAAAATGAGTTTGTTGAAACGGCCATGGAAACTTTCATGCAAATGCTTATTTCACGCAAAGCCAGACTCCACAAACGTCTAGCACTCGCCCAGGCCGCGCCTCACACCCCCCTGCGTGGGAAAAACGAGCTTTGGAGAGAGGAGGTCGGCCAGATGTTGTTGCAGGCGCCTAAAGCTTAGGGGACAGAGTATGGACACGCATCAGGACAAAATGGAGGATTGTTGGGGCCTGTGTAGTTGCCATGTCGCCAGCAAACTCCCAGCCACGCCCAGGCCTGCATGGGCTTCTAGAAAATCAAGAAAAAACAAAGGAGCTTTGGGAAATAACATCTATTAATATTGAGAATGAAAACCCAACCTCCGATCTGAAAAATGACACCTGGAAGCCCTTAAAAACACTGCTGCAAATTTGGAATTGAGTTGACAAAACCCTAGAAAATAGATAAAAATCTGAATTTCTGGAAATAACATCTACCAATGATATAGAAGAGATCCCAACCTCCAGATTTAGAAACAGCACACTGAAACCGTCCCAAAAATTGCTGCAAAATCCCAAAGTGGATCGCTCCCCTTGGGAAGAGGCCCAAAACCCTCAAAAGTGTCTCCAAATATGGCGCCAAAATCTACTCTAATCGTTGCCACAAATCAGATCTGAAAACCCTTGATTTTTCTCCACAAAAAGCCCCAAAAATATTCCAAAACCCTTCTCTAAAATTTTTGAAATTAATCTCTGAAAATCAACCTTGAATCAGCTCTAACATGACAAGCTAGGGTGGATCTTTCACCACCGAAGAATGCCCTACTAGCTGGGAATGGATCTCTTCAATATCGTTTTATCGACCAAACGAATTGGACTCTCCATTGATTAAGTTGACCTTCTTCCTACTTAAAATAGTTAAATTTTGCAATTTTCAGAGACTCACTAAGTACCCTTCGCAACTTTGGAAACGAGATGTGAAGTTTCATTCGGGTACCTTGGTATACGAGGAGTCGCCTTGATTTTTTGGTTTGACCCGAAACAATCATATGACATCCTTTTGACGCCCTTATAGGAGCCCTGTAACCCTAGTTTACAACAGTAGAAAGTTGTAAAAACTAGAAAGTTGGCTTTCGTTTTGGATCGCCATTTGGAACCTGGAAAGAGAAATCACTTCCTGTCTTCACAAACCTCTAGCGATTACACTAGACAAATGCATGGAAGTTTCAGTATAGGAAAAATAAATTTTCGGGATAGTTTTGCGAAGCCATTTTGTAGGCCTCCGGTCGCAGTTTGACGAGGTCAAACTGGTTCAGTTTCGTCCTGTCGCTCCAAAAAATTTGTCGCCATTTGAAAATGGTTTACTAGTTCTCAGCCCCGTCGACTCTAATGAACTCTCCTTATGTAGGGGAACTAGTAAGAGATGTATCGTTGTGTGCTTCTCCTTCAAATGCCAGATATGGATGCGGGTTTTCGGGCCCTCGAGTTAACTTTTGTCTTTTCACAACTGGGTGAACTATGACTAGTGGCCCCAGAAAACTAACCACCAAACGCAAACCGTGCGCTCCTTTTCAATTCCGTCAGTTGCAATGAGCTCTTGGTATATCTGGGAACACGTAGAAAGTTAATCATGATGTGTGTGCTCATCGGAAGATAACCTTTGGAAGTAGTTTCTTAGCCTCCGAGCCCGTTTTGTACGTTTTGCAGCTAGAATTGGGGACATTACATAGGAGGGCTATTGCATTAAAACTTTTGAAAATGTTGATCATCTAGTTGAGCTAAGATAGAGTCAGGGCTACGACCCTAAGAAAGTTGTCAAAGATAGTGGATCTACAGAGGATAATGGATGAACATCTAAGTTGGTGTGAGGCCAAAGTTGGGATGTGGTAATATCGTTTAATGCAATTCAACCCTTCAATGAAGGGAAAATTTTAGTGGTGAATTTTCGTAAACTCGTGAAAATCAAGGATTATAGAAATTCGAAGCGAATATTATGTGGTTCGCAACCGACTTATTCGCCGAAAAATTTGACCGACATGTCCCTTATACTATTCATTTCACCTAGATTTTACACATATATAAGAGCTTATGAATGTAATTCACATAATTTCAAATCATATCATGCGCATATTCTCCTAAGTAAACATAAGAAAATTCAAAATCCACAGCCGTCCAACTCTGAGTCGTCCAACCCTGACCCGTCTAACTCTGAAATCTGAGTCGTCCCACCTCTTAGCCTTCCAACTCTGATCTGCCCAGCGTTGATCCGTCCAACACCTAGTCGTCCAACCCCTTAGCCGTCCAACCCTTAGTCGTCCAACAACTAGTCGTCCAACCCCTTAGCCGTCCAACCCTTAGTCGTCCAACAACTAGTCGTCCAACCCTTTGTCGTCCAACCCTTAGCCATCCAACCCATTAGCCGTCCAACCCATTAGCCATCCAACAATTATCCGTCCAACCCTGCGCCATACAGACCCTTAGTCATCCAACCCTGAGCCATCTGACCCATAAGGCTTAAGCCATCCAATAACTTAGGTGTCCAACCCCTCTGTCGTGATCCGTCAAACCACTCAGTGACTCAGTCATCCAACCCTTGACCGTCCAACCCTAAGGGCCTAAGCAGTAAGAAGTCATGGATACTAGAAATCAGGGCAAGAAGATTACAAATTCAGCCAGTCCAAAAAAGGGTGCAAATACTTTTCTTGGCTATTTTGGAAAATCATAAAAAATGAAGTTCGTTTCTGCGTCAGCTGAAAATATCGGTATGTGGCACTTGCTATTTACTGGTTATTTAATCTTACAGAATTTTATAATTATGTTTATCACTCTTATTGGAACTCTTCATACTCTATAAAAATTTAACTATAGATAAAATTAATAATAAATAAGTAACGATTTTATAGAATTATTTGCAGACGTTTCATAAATACCTTCCCAGAATAATCAATTTATAGATATCGATGATCCATTATATGTTGAGGAAAACATTTTGTCCCTTGATGAGTTGGAAGTACATGAAAATTCATCGAATTCTCAAAGTACACCAGCAGAGGAAGCTTCTACTCTGAGTTCTATTTCCAGGAAAAGGAGACATGAGAATCAAAATATTTCTGCTGACAACTCAAATGCAAAAATTAAATCCCAAGAAAAAAAAAGAAAATATGTCAGAAGAAAGAGGGAAAACTGGACAATTGGAAGAAAATTCTAGTTCGAATGGGCTGCAAAATATCCTTTTATTGAACCTGTGTACATTGAAAATTGTATTGTTGTTCCAACACAATGTTGATGTAAAATATGTGGTTGGAAATAGGGGAAGGAGCACACGATGCAGCTCAAACTGGCAACAATTGAAAAGCACTTTGAGAAAATGTACATTTCCCAAAAGCTAAAGGATGACAGCATAGTCAGAACACATAAATGGAAAGATGCAAAAGATTGTCTACATGTCAAATATGCAGAAGAGTATGAAAAGGAACAAAAACGTATCAAATATATAAATGAAAAAGGTGGGACCATAGTAGCCAGATTGAGTAAAGCTATGGAGGTAGAAATGCAAGCAAAAGGTATTCAGTTTGCTACCGTATTTCATATAATGAAAAGGGGAAGACTGATGTTAGATTTCAAAGAAAATAAAATGTTGTATCAAGTTATTTGTCTAAAGAACGTTCCTCAATCTCATTAGTCAGATACCAATGGTTAGAAGATTGCAAAATGTCTATCTATACTAGAAAAGGAGGATCTAAAATTGTGTGTTCAAAAGGCAAAGTATATTTCCCTTTCCTTAGATGAGGTTACTGCAGTCGATAATACTTCATGGATATGTATTCATATTTACACATTTTCTAATGAAATAAGGACTCCACACCTCTTAGCAATTCATAAAATGACTGAGAATTACAATTCTAAATATATATATAAATTGGTGTTGTCAAATCTGAAGGATATCACCGGAATGGATGACTTTGCCATTGCAATAAAATTAGTTTGTGTCAGAACCGATGGTGCAGCTGTAATGCAGGGAGCAAGAAATGGTTTGTGTGTTAGACTTCAGATAGCTATTTCTTCGTATATGGTTGTTATCCACTGCATGGCTCACAGAATGAATCTCACCTATAAAATTGTGAGCACATTTGAAAATGTAGCTAAAGTAGAGGAATTGATATGTGATCTGCATGCCTATTATTCTAGCAGTCCGAAGAGATTTTTAAAATTTCAAAAATTTGCTATTGGACTGACAAAGGGAAAAAAAAATTCTCAAAGACGTGGATACTAGATGGATATCTATGTATGAACCTGCGTGTAGAATATTTGATGAATATCCTTCACTAACAGGATTTATGTTTAAATACCGCAGGGATATAGATAAAGCTAAATATCTATTGTTTCGTCTAACTGACATGGAAACTTTACTAACACTCTGTGGTATTTTTCCCATGTTGAGGGAGCTTAATATTTTAACAAAGCATGCACAAGATCATTCTTTCTACATTACAAACTTCATAAGACTCGGAAGACGTGTTTGCTGGAGTTTAGAAATTTTATATCTTTCTGATGGTAGTTTTCAGGGTGCTGCTTTTGAAAATTGGAATGCATTGACAGATTTGAAAAATTACATCAGCTTCTTAAAATACAATATACATGATCATTTGTGTATAACAGCATATGGAAGAGAGATTCCACTTCATACATTCCATAAAAGAGTTGATATGCCTAACTTGGAAATAGAAGAAGTACAAGTGACACGAAATTTATATGATGCGTTATTAATGGAAACTAGGAATAAGTTGAGAAAGATCTCTGAATCATTAGCTAAAGAGTTCCGGGAAAGATTCAAAATGATAAAATACTTGAAGCAATGGGAGTTGTAAATCTGCAGTTCTAGAATTTGTCAGGCGGCAAACCACACACATCTATCAGTTCTTTATTTCTCAAAAATATGGGTGATCTAACTGATCATTTCTCTAAGACTGTAGAAATAAATGGAGTTTCTATAGAAGGTATTTTGAGAAGAAAAATACTTAGCTCACAGTCAATGGATTTGTCTACTACTATGATACAACAAGTTCAGCTTCTACAAAACCCACAGGATTACAGTGCCATGAAAAGGATTTGGAAGGATATATGTTTCAATAGTATTCTAAGTGAAGATTTGAGCGAGTATATAAATCTGTATGAGCTTTTCCAAACAATGATTCTGGGTTCAGTGGAAGATGAGAGGGTTTTCAGTGCATTATCCTTTTTAAAGTCCAAAGTTCGAAACAAATTGGATAGGAATCTAGAAATTTGTCTCAAATTGTATGTTTCACATTACTCAGTGGAGTCTTTTCCTTATGATAGAGCACTGGCATTGTGGAATTCACTAGTAGAAAGAAGAGGAGTTAGTAATATTTTTCTTAACCCAGGGGATCGAGGCAAATCACCATATCATGCTACAGTTGATTTCCAAGACACAAATGAAAGCGTTGCTCCAGGACTGTTTTAATTCACCTAGATTACAACTTTTCTATTGGAACAATGTCATTATATGTTTCAATTATCCCATTTGTGTTTTATATTTAGTTATCAATTTCAAAGTGAAATAAGTACACATTTGTCTTTTATATCTGTTAATTGATTTAATTTACATGTGCAACAAATTAGAAATGTAAATATTTAAAAGAAACAAAATCAAGTAAATTTAAGCAACTTTCAATAAATTTAAATATTGATGTATTTCATACAAAGATTACAAATTTCAAAAAATGAAATATTATATTTGTCTTTATTTGATCCTTTTCCATTTGAAACGTAAATATTTTAAAGAAACAAAATCATGTAAATTTAAGCAAGATTTACGTAAACAATAAAAAGGAAACATAGTTTGTATTAACAACATAGAATAACATTGTAGAATTCTAATTTCCAAAGTTCTTTTGAAATCTATCTCTCATGTGGCCGCTGGAGCCTGGCGGATTACTTTATGAAGGAAAGTACAAATTCATAAAGTATTGTCGGCCAATACAATTACAAAAAAGGGGTTGTCATAACATATCAAAGCTTCTGGATAAGTTTTGTCATATAAGGACACATTACGAGGTCATCCTCTTTTCTACCTATGGTTCAAAATCATAGTTTTCCTTACGTCTGCCACACAGAATAAAAAACTAAAAAGGGGTTGGCCACTATCTTTTAATTCCTACGCCAATCTCAGAATTGTGACAACACACCTGTCACATGGTGAAATTTACTAACATATCTTATTTTATGTTGCAGGTGAGGCTTGTTCTTTTTCTTACATTAGAGGTGGAGGATTCTACTGTATCTATGTAGAGATATCAACTATAACTCCTGATGCATGTAGATCTCATGCTATGGTATTGATATTCTCTAGAATATCCATCTCCTCCCTCGCTACATCTCTTGCAGACAAAAGTGTTGTATCTGCGTCTGTCTTTTCCTTAAGTAAGACCTCTAGATCCATCTTATGCTCCTTTATTATCCTTCTCAATGTATTATTTTTTTTATTTATAAAAATGAGTTTTTCCTTCAACTGTGCAAATGAATTGAGGGTTTTGCGGGCATTCTTCAAATGTGCTTTAAAAACAACTGCTTCTTTCTTTAAATTTTCATATTTTGCCTTCAAAACACAAAATTTTTAATTATTATTGTATTAGATAAAATGAAAAAATATATTGCAGTACATATAAGATAAGGATTTTGGCAATTTGCATATAAAACTAAAAGCCCACTTACAATAGCTTTTTCTTTTTCAGCATTTGCTATTAAGACATTTGTCTTGTCTTTAACCCATTTATTGTAGTAAGCTTGTGCTTTGGCATTGAGATTCTCTAGCCTGTTTAGCATTATGTCGATAATTTCATCATTGTAGTCATTACTATATGAAATAGTCCCTGACTGAGCTTTGTTTAGAAAAACATCTTGCCATGTTGGTTGGCTCTCTACGGTAGTGAAAAATGAATGCCTTTGAGCATGATTATGGTGTCGTTTATTTATTTCTTTTGTCAAAAATTTTGCTCTCTTCTCCCAAGACCGCACCAAATCCACATTAGACATTACAACCTCTTGAATTGTTGCCCCCATACTATCTGATATCATATTTTATAAAATAAAATGTGTCTTTTCATCATCAGTTTGTGGAGCATTTCTTGGAGGAGGAGAGTCACTTCCCTGTATTACATGCACATTTTATTGTGGTTGTGGCGGAGTAGATTGAATCATATCATGGGTGTAAAAATAGTTACCCTTGTCTGCATCGCCACTTTCAAAGCCCAAATACTCCTCGTCAAGGGTGATGTTGTTGAAAAGTTGTGTGGCTGTTACACTTAAAACACCACCTAGTGACAGCCTAGGAAATTATGTGGTAGCATGATGAACTATTCTTGTTGACTCTACAAGAAACCTTATATGCTTTCCTACAGTTCTTCTTTTTGTTTGGACTGGACGTGTTGGAGGTATTGGTGGCCTCCTTGCAAGCGGAATTTTCCCAAACACCACATTACCTGCATTAAGTAAACAACAAAATGTCAGAATATTACGATTGTGCTTTGTAAATGCTAAAAAATTGTAAGGAAACAAAACATGCTATATATTATACATTACAATATACCTTATATAGACGGAGACACAATCATGACATTTTTATCTTCAAAGCCAGAATGAGTTTGATCTTCATGATCAAACTAAGTAGTTTTTTAATACAATAAATGTATAAAAGAACAGTCAAAATATTAAAATACAGTAGTACATACAAAATCTATATTAATTGTTTGAATTAGTTATTTATAAAAAAGATAACGTCATACCCAAAGTTAAATGCAATGGTAAACGTGTTGCGCATATTGACCCCCGAGGTCGCTTTTGACGAGGAGGTCTTACTGGTGTTTATTCTGTTGAATCCATGTTAGAATCAGCAGAGATCTCTAGAGGGGCTTTACCTCTAGCAATTGCCTCCTTATGAGATGTTGCAGCTATAATTTTTCTCTGCAAAACAAAATCGCACATTTATTATTTTATCCAAAAAAATTGAATTTAAAATCCTTAGAACAAGTAAACATTAAATGTAATTGTTACCAACTTACCTGTTGTTCTTCGAGAGTAAGACCAATCATTTGATCATTGATTGTAGTTGGAATTTTATTTTGCATAGTTTCGTAGTATGATTCATAATAAAAAGCAAGAATACAATTACAACAAGAGAATATAGTCTTGGATTTATCATATTGGTTGGCTTTACGAGCATGGGAGGTATCTGATTTTATTTTGTTGGACAAATAACTACACCAATTGAATTGTTTCCCCTGCTAGTGTCTGCAGTAAATATTGAACTACCCAATACGGAATGTCTGCAGATCTACCCTGTACAACAATCCTTTCCTGAAAAAGTAACGCAACTACAATAAAGAATTTGTTTGCAATACCTTGTAGAAGAAGGCCTCTTGATGAACGATTAAGAGGAGTTGCAATAACAAAGAAGAAACGTTAGAGCCTTGGGAGGTCCAGTAATGTTAAGAAAAAAAGCATTTGAAAAAAATAAACTTACCATCAACCAGTACATTGTAATGTGACTCCAAAAAAAAATTGTCTTTGTTTGTAAGAACATCCTTTGTAGTAACGGCTGGCTTATTTTCGAATGGTAAACCAGTTAACCGATGTATGTCCTCGGGTTCAATTGAGAAATAAATTTTCTGACGTCTCAGATGCACGAGGAGAACAAAAAAATTACCATCATTCTCGTTGTAAGAGGTGAATAGGTAATCAAGGACTGAAGTATCAGTATCGAATTGGGGCATGTCCACAATCCCGGTAAATTCTGAGTTTTTAACCCAATCCTTTTGTGCATCTTTTGCTCTTAGTAGAGCTACAATCCTGTCGGCACATGAGGTTTTTGTATTAAAATTTGGGTGTAGGAATAGATGTGGTGCTAGCCATTTCTAAAATTTGGGAGAAGTTTAAAGATTGGAGAGCTCAGAGAGTCAGAGCACTTGAAATTTTTGTAGAAAAGTGAATAATTCAACCTTGAATGGGTATTTATAAGGGTATGTATGGTTCAAAGGATACGTGGCAGTAAACTATTGGCTAGCAGTGGTGGCCCAACCCTTACTTGCCCAACCCAAGTGTCCAAATGTTAACCATCCAACCCACCGTAGAACCCTTATGTATCCAACCATACATCATCCAACCATAAGCCGACCAACGGTTTTCCATCCATCCCACTCGCCCAACCATTAACCGTCCAACACCTAGTCTAACCAACCCACACGACCAACCCTCAGTCGTCCAACTAGCAGCTGTCCAACCACCCACCCGTCCAACCCACCATCCAACCCTTAGTCGTCCAATCCTCACATGTCCAACTCTTAGTCGTCCAACCCCTCTCCCTTCCAACCCTCACCCGTCCAACCCTGAGTCATCCAACCCCTCTCCCGTCCAACTCACCATCCAACCCTTGACCATCTAACCCTCGCTCGTCCAACCCTGAGTCGTCCAACTCCTAGCCGTCCAAACCCTCTCCCGTCCAACCCTGAGCCGTCAAACCCCTCACCCATCCAACCCACCGTCCAACCCTTTGTCATCCAACCATCACCTGTCCAACCCACCATCCAACCCTTAACCATCCAACCCTCACCCTTCCAACCCTGAGCCGTCAAACCCCTCACCCGTCTAACCCTTTTTCGTCCAAACGAGGGAAAAATGCTCTCTGCAAAATCACCTTTTCCACGAAACATTTTTTCAGATATTCGCCAACGATTCGAAAGTCAATTTTTGAGATTCGCCAATGTTTTGAAAGTAATTTTTCATAGGGGTCTTCTCAAAATGAACCTTGCTTCAATGCGAATGTAGAGATCTCCACGCCAAATTCTTCAAATGAAAGCATGCAAATCTTCTAGGAATTGAAACAATGAGGTTGCACTCAGGTAAAATCCGTGGTTGTGCCTTAGAAACTAATTTTTTGTTTATAATGTAATATTTTTCTTCTGTAAATCTCATAATCTCTTGTAAAATCATTAAATTCTCATGTGTTTGCTTGAATGTATATTTGTTCCAAAATGTTGCAGAAATAATAATATTCTTTGTGAAGTCCCTCGATCCTTACGTCAAGTGATCAAACTTGGTACTATTTATTTTCAAATCAACGTAAGGATCGAATGACTGTGGTATAGTTTTACCCTCTTTTGTACGGTATTGGACCTACTTGCAATGAGTTTATGTGATTTTATGTTCCCTTAGCTTGTCTGAAAATATATTTTTTGTATATTGTTATCTCACACAACATATAATGACCTACAACAATTTGAAAACCTATATACCCAATAAGGTAGTGGTGTGCTTTAGGTGTTAGAATAAACTCTTTTGTCCCTTAAACACCTTTGAAAAAGTTTGGAGTGACTTTGCTCTTACTAAGACATGGCTCCAGGACATTTTTCTAGTTGGAAATGGGGGAAGTTAGACTCTTTGATCTAGTTCATTGCTTCAACCCTAATGTAATGGGTGATTTATATGATGTGCAACTGATTTAGGGAGATTTAAGAGAGAATTGGATTCTTTTATTTTGATATTTGCAATAAAATCTTATGAAAGTGGCAGGTGAGTTATAAATTGATATTGACTTGTTTATATAGGCTTACATAGGTGAAATTTTATGCTAAGGTTGACCCTAGGAAGATGAAATGATACATATAAGATATTTGTATTCGAAAAAGAGTCATTAGATAAGAAGGTCCAAGACCCTACATGTCAGTTAGGACCATAAATCACTATGGATCTAATTTGTATGGTTTTGGGTAGGTAGGTAGTGATGTAAAATCAAAATTTTGGGAGCGATGCCTGGAGATAAATGAATGTTTTGGTTGATTAATATTTCATGGATGAATGAAAGAGAAAAATGTGGAGATGAGCAAGTTAAGAGAGATATATAAATATTTTTGTATTAAGCTTAGAACGTGAGAATTTTTCTTAGCAAGGGAACAAAACCAAACTTATCAGTACCAAAGGATAAGTTAACAAAATTGAGTGTCTACATCTCCCCCCTTTAAGTGTGTAATTGAAAATTGCATGCTTCAAGGGAAAACATACCTATGTGTGCACACACACTTTATCTTCTCTAAATAGTTTTATTTTGATGTGTTGGTGTTGATATGATTTATGGTGAAACTTATAACACATAGTGTAGTCAATGTATATAATAGATTAAATTATAACCCAAATGTAAATAATGCTTGTAACTTTGTAAATTTGAACTTGCACAAAGTGAATTAAAAGAGATGGAAAATATGGAAGAAATACACTTGTTCATTTTGTGGAGGGAGAAGCTCTCGTTATTTTTGTGCTTTTGAGATTTGGATTTGTTTCTAAACCGTTTAAGGATTAGGATTGATCAGTCCCCAATTGTGCCAAAGGATAACCTAGAGTGTTAAGTGCATGCAACCCAACATCGAAGAAGAAAGAGAGAGAGATAGATTGAAGCACCCCATTAAGAGGGAAGATTGGTATACTTTGAAATGGGATAATGAAGACATGCTATGAAGAACTTAGTTGCTTCGATACATTCTAAAACCCCATGAAAGACACTATTGCAGATGGATCTAGGCCCGATTTTTTAAATAAAACACACGATCGAAAAGGAATTAATGCAATATGCCCCTATATGTGTTATACAACTAAGTTTGAGTATGCAAATGATTAAATAATGTAAAGGAGAAAAGGGCCCATGCCGCCAAACCTTATTATTGTAAATATATTCGAGTAGTGTACTAAAGAAGAATGAAGTATTCATTCCCTATGCATTCTTATTTGAATTGTGTCATATGTGCCTAAGTTTGTACCATAGATCTCTATATGTTTGTAGAAATTTGAAAATATTTGAAATTTCTTAGAATCAACCCCTAGGTCGGTAACATCCCATAGGGTCTAGACCATACTACAATCTAGACTTGAAGTGTACAATTTTGATCAATGTGGATTTTTCTCACTTTTGTATATCAATACCTATTCTTGAGGATCTTTACCCTATAAAAACATAAACATATGTCTTGTAATATGCCAGTACTAATTTTAGAAACAGAAAATATCTTGATAAATATCCCCTCTTTTTGAGGGATGTGTGATAGAGCATTAAAGCATGTATCTCAAAAGAAAATATTTGTACCCATGTCAAATAAGTGTGATAATTTATATTAGATCACACAGAAAGTTGTAATAATGGTCATCATTGGGAACTTGTTCCGGCAAGAGGGTTTGTGCATGGTAGAAACCATGGTATTTAAAGAAAGAATCATGTAACAAGAAAGAATAACAATATTACATGTGTATAGAATATAGTAAGCATAATAGTGAAGAAATACTCGATCAAGTTGACATAAATGATAGCATATAAAATAGTCAAATTAAGGCATAGAGCCACAAACTTGGGGGACCCATGTTGTCACAAGAAAATCACATAAAAGGAACTCATCTCGCATACAAAGAATCTAGTGCATACAATATAGGTATAGATACCCAAGAATGGGACACCCATGGTGTCGCAAGCCAATCAAGGTACTCAAGCTGCATACAATAAGTACTTGAGTAGTCAACATAATCAAGTAGAAAGTAATGTAACAAACAAGTATAGAAAACAATAGTGAAATAGTACATAGAAGAAGATAAGTTAACATTGCACAAGACACATGTGTGATTCATGTTAGCTCAAACGACAACATATACACAATATAAATAATTAAGTAGCACATGTATGGTGTAGAAGTCACCCCTAAATATTAGTGTCATTGGGAAGGGACTAAGCTGTCACATCTCATCATGTATCAATTTATGTGTGTCCTGAATCAAGCTCAATATACCTCGTGAACATATATGTGTAAATAATATATAGAAAAATACTATATTTATCAAATCAATATGATAAGAAACATATGTAAATTGAAAAACTAGCCAAATCAAGTCATGAACATGTCCTAATTTTGTGTTTTTGTAAATATTTGAATGTTTTTGTATGTTATGATTATTTAAGTATTTCTTTCACTGTGTACAAGAAAGGGGTAACACAAGAGCTACCCAATAATAGACTCATTAGGAGGTAGTACAAACACACAAGGAGGAGATTTGGGTCTCGCTCATGGCATAAGAGAAGAAGGATGGTCTCGTATAAGTTGTGTAGGAGCCATAATATGTGTTATAGGGGACCTGGGATGGGAAGATCCATTGGGGATAGGATGTGCAACAAAGGACCTATTCAGATGTTAAGTAGGGATAGAACTAGTAAACCTAGTAAATGTACAAGACTATTGATTAAATATTGTGTCTCATGAGATTAAATTTTATTGATAGCTAGATGTTGAGTTATGGTATGCATCTATCAATATTGATAATAACCCAATTGGTATGAGTGGGAAAGGATTTGAGTTTAGAATGATCAATCTAGTAAGTTCCAGAGCCCAAAGAGATAAAACATGAATAATCAAACATCAATGGGATGAATAGTCACCTTGCACAACGGCTCATTCGTCATATCAATTTTCTCATCATCATTGTCATTAGTATCAAATTTTACTTTCCAAGAAATCAACATTTGCTTGACTTAAGTGGATCCAAATCAATTCTAAGATAATGTTAAAAGAACCTAAGGCTACTAAAAATATATTTGAGGTTATCACTAAATTACCTAAGTCCACTTCAACTTGCATTAACTTTTATAATATTAAACAATGTATGTCACTAGCGCCTATCTCTACCATCCATTTCTCTACCAATTTTCCATTTTTATATTCTTATACATTATATCACTAAGAAATGAGAAATGAGACTTTATAGCACCATAATCAATTAAAATATAAACTTGATTATTAAATATTTTTCCTTGCAACTTTATCAAAGTATATTGCTATTTCACTAATTTGGTGTCCAAGGTTGCATGAATCCAATGTATTTGACCTTTGGCTCTATATGGTTTTAGGTAACTACATTCTTAATGTTCTTCAACACAATTCTAACAACTCTAGTAGGTACTTTTTTTGTTAAAGTAATCATACTTTCCCATGTTTTGGGGCATTATAATATTTTCATAATTTTACGAATATGTGTGTTATTTATTCCCATTATTTTTCTTCTCATACTTTAAATTAGATATTAAATCCTTTCTACTATTTTACGTTGATTTTTCAGTTCATTCTAAAGTTTTTATGGGCTATTGGACTTTTCAGTCACTTACTTTTTAACTCTCTCTTGGCCTTGAAGCATGCATGTTCTTTCCATGTACTTTGTATGCACATTTAGAGCATAAACTAAGGAAAGATGCTCAGCCATAATCATTTCATACATGATAAATGCATGCAATCTATCTTGAACTTCGTGAATTTTTGGCCCTCACCTTGCATCTGATGATATGACACAACAAGATAATAAACTTGGCCTCATACTCAGCCATGGTAGAAGTCCCTTGTTCCAAATTTTGAAACTTAGTTTGCTTATTCTCCCTATGGGTTGAAAAAATATTTATTTTGAAACTTCTCTATATTGGTGATGCTTTAGATTGGTACCATACCTTCCAATATATCTCTATTGTTAAACTTGAAGGTTTAGGAAATGCTTTAGCTGAATAATTTCACTATCATGACTTGCTTGAAAACAACATCAAAGCATTTGTCAATCATAAAAAAACATAAAAAGAGATAGCTTTAGCCTTTACCAAGTGGTGGAAATCCTTGGCTGAGAAATCAAATCATAACGTGTCCAATGATATTATATTTCAACCATTTCTTATGGACCTTTCCTTCAATACGAGGTTAGTCCTTCTCTCCATTTTCCTTGGAGGAAGCCATTGAAGAAGCTAAAAGACAAAATTACCTCATGCATGAATTCATGAAATCTCAACCTAAACAACAATAAAAACACTCTTCAATTTCTTATTCAACCTTGGAATTGCAACACTATTAATGGTTGAGTCACAAACACTCACAATCATGGACACAATTCCAATAGAACCATTCAAAACATTGTTACCTCTCAAGGTTTAGCCCCCCCTCCCAACTAAAGGGAGGCTCATTTCCTCACACATCCCACCAAGGTTATTTTCATTAGTGGCATTGCCAATTAAGGTAATTCTCATGGTAGTTGTAGATTGCTTCATATCATGGCATATGCTTTATTTCTCAGATGTGACTTTTTCCATGATGCCATAATCATAAGAAAATGTGATGAATCTATGAAAGAGAGAGAAATAAAAACAAAATTATCGACATGATGTCATACACAAGGCTAACATTTATTTCAGCGTCTACAAAGACACTTTTCCTAACCATTCTAAGGCTGATAAATCTCATCAAAACACAATTAAAAATAATAATTCAACCCCTTCAACCAATATTGAGGTAAATATATTCTTCGTCTAATCTTAGATCTATGCTCCCAAGTGTATACCGTAATGAATAAATGCTTCACTCTAATTGTTTTCATTTCACTTAAGATTTCTCATAAATGCTCACTAAAGTAATGAGAGATAACTAATAATTTTCTATTTTGATTTTTTTATCCTAATAGAGATCATAACTCCATCAATAGAGCTCTATCCAATCTAGGAACATTCATTAGAATTAGAACTATCTATTAGTTCATTGAAGTAATCCATGTTTAAACATAAATATGAACCATAGATGATATTTGCTCACTCTTGGGCATCCATAAAAGTTACATGCATACTCAAAATTATATATTAAAAACAAATTCCTTCCATAAAAAATAGCACATATATATTCCTTCCTAAGTTGAGTAACAATGATGAACAAGATACAGTGAAGCTCAACATTGAAAGAAGTCGAGTGTAACTATGCACACTTGTCAAGTATGTATATACACGATACAATGTACATTGTCAAGTATAACTGATATAGGAGCCTAATAGATTATAAGCGTGATTGGAAATAAATACACTTTTCTATGTGCCATATTTATATAATTAGAAGAAGTTTTGAAATTAATATTGTACCAATCTAAATCTAATTCTAAATTTAGTTGATATAAAATCTCAATGGATACTACTATAAAGTAACCGATAAAGGAAGATATTTGTGCACATATAGTAGTTGATGCTAAGGCAAGGTTTAAGGATCACAAAGAATAATTAACTAAGGAAATAAATATAATTAGGTTAAAAGTGAAACAAGCTAGTAAGATGTTTGAAAGGTTTCAATGTGTGGAAGAATATGTGAACACTTGAATGTAAAGTGATGAAGACATACATAAGGAACTTATCACAAGTATCAGAGTAGAGAAGAAGAAACAATATGTACATAAAATACATTTAAGGTGAACATGAAATAAATATGGGATTTTTTTTCAAACATTTTCATAGTAGAACATTAGAAGACGATGCACAAGAAATATATGTGCAGTGAAAAATAAATGTTTTTAGACCATGTAAACATATATAATGATCTACCATGGGGTAGATTTGAGTTGGCTATAAGTATTTTGACATTTTGATCATGTGAGGGGGGTATAAATGATATAGGAGCATCGATTTCACTTGAGTTTATGTGTTAACCAAAAATATAGTATATTATAAAATAAGATAAGTCTAACAATGTAAAATAATGATAGGTTTTTTGTAGGTGTTTTATGCATGTATTGATTTGCACCAGTGTCTTGAAATGTTTTACATCATGTGAGCATGTGGTGATTTTGTATTTTTTTTTGTGCATATATAATTAGTGTGCATTTTTGTAATGTTGAGTGATGTTGATTAACACACACAAACATTTGAATGTTTCATAGTTTTTTAATGTTTTGTGACATATCCAAAGGACATCATCATGTTTACGGTATATTTTAGATTCCAAAACATCTTTTGGAAGATGGTGGAACAATATAAATAACACAACACATAAAATTGTTTTAAGAAAATAAGGTTATGTGTAAGGAAATGAAGGATTAGAATGCATCATGGCATTTCCACATTATACATGTGACTTCAAATAGACAACACAATGCTTCAAATAAATAGTACTAGGTTTGATCACTTGACGAAGGATCGAGGGACTTCACAAATAATCAATTATTATGAGTTGATTTGAGAAAGCATGTAAGGATTCATTTGAAAGGCTAATGCATAGTCTTATGCACACCAATGTAGCGTGTGCACAATCTTCATATTTTCAAATACAACATTTTTCAAAGGATGTGACATGAAATAACAAAACCCATTATCATATCCATTAATCAAACTCAAATGCATCGATTTTTTAATCATTTGGGCCCTATCTTGTATTTAGGATTGATACACATGAATTTCATATGTGTCTCTTTTAGCTTTAGGACTTATTGTAAGTAGGTGGGTCTTATGTCTATATATGCATGCCACTACAATTTCCTTAGGTGTGACTCCCAAAAATATTCATTGCATGATCTAGAAATTAAACTAGTCAATTCTTATAGTTGGGATCATGAGAGATATATAATTATGAATATCATGAGCTAAAACAAACAAATATTCAGATATAATTTATTGTAAAGTATCTCGGCTTGTGAGATTTCATCATGTGTGCACCTTGTATTTCCTTTTTTTGAATTAAATAAATATCTCAATGTTTTTTTTGTATTCTATGTTTGAATATGTTTCATTTCACTACATGGCATAAGGATATCTTAATTAATACCCCTAATTATGACTACATAATTGGCATTAGAGAAGTTATACTTGCAAAGATTGCAAGAGGTATCAAGGATATATCTTCATATCTAGGTTATTGTAAATCATATCAATTTTTAAAATTGCTTCATGTGTGTGCCTTGTATTTCTCATTTTCAAATTAAATATATATTCAATGGTATATTCATATTCTATGTTTGGATGCATTTTAGTGCATGATTCCATTCTTTATTATGAGGGTTATGTGGTATAAGGAATCTCATAATCAAGACCCCTAACTGTAATGACAGTGTTGGGTCTTAAATCCTAAGTTCTCATTCCTTGTATTACTAAGCATAATTTGGTGCCATGTTGTTTGCAAACATCATTTGGTAAGTTAAAGCAAGGTTTAGCCCTTGTTAATGCTACTTTTCATAGTTGTGGGTGAGTAAAAGGTAGTTGTAAACATATTCCAATGAATGATTTGGATAAAAGGTGTGGAGGACATGGTTTAAAGGAACTCTTTGAATCAAAAATATTGTATCAATTGGTATGTTCAGAGGAGATATTTGATTCTAAGGAAATAGAAAATATATGAGGTAACGATGGAAAGAGTCCACAAGCAGCCAAATAATCATATGTAGAAGTACCCAGACTTACAGATATGGCAGGATTGATTATAAACATGCAATATAATTTAGAGGATATAAATACAATGCAATGTTGATGTGTTTTAATATAAAATCATGTAAGTGATAACGAAGTCATAAAATAAGTGCATGAGGTATGTAAAGGAGAATGAAAGTTGAAGAACATGAAGACATTCCTAATATTTGTCTCAAGAGTGACGAGCATACCAAAGTTGGATCCCCCAAGATATTTTGTTGAGGAACTCACTAACTATATCATTGAGTTACAAAAATATTGTGAATATGAGAATATTGAAGATCCCAGATTAATGTTTTCTAGTGAAAAATTGAAAGATCAAACATCTTTGTGCCGGGAGTATGCAAAATTCAAAATATTGTGAAAAGGAAAAGAGGCGATCAAGAATTGAAAAAAAATCATAGTGAAACTTAAAGCAAAACTCATTTCACATTATTATTACATGAGTTTTTCAAGAAGCTTCAAAATTTGTGATAAAGTGGTATAAGTGTAAATAATTACAAAAAATAATTTTATAAGGTGACCATTAGAGTTAGTCACATTAAAGATGACCTCGAGAATATTTTTCCTTATATGAGTAGATTGTGCTTGGAAATTCAAGATGAATTTTGTACGATTAGATTGTATTCTATTGAGGAATCTTATCATTGTGCACTAGAGGAGGAAGAAAATATCTTGCAGACACAATAAGGAGTATTACAAGGAAAATAAAATTTCACATGTGGTAATAGAAAACTAAGTGGCTGAGGAATTTTTTTGTAAAAGGGTGAGGCGAGTACTTTGAGCATGATGATACTAGTTTGCAATGAGGCATAAGAAACTTAGAGAAAGAGGTTGATGACGTGGGTGTATATTCACGGTTACATGTTTTAAGTGTGGATAAGTTGGGGATATAACATTTGAATTCCCACACGCACATACTCATGAAGGTTGAAATGCAAGTGCACATATTGCACATCCATATAATGAAAGTGTGTTATCATTGCTTAACACTGAAGAAGCACTCATGATGAAGAGAGTGTTATTGCATCCTATGAAAGACGTGAAAATGAAGAATTTGTTCAGAACCCTAAGAAAATCAAGAGGAAAATTCTATAAATTGATTTTAGATAGTAGTAATATGAATAACATTATTTCACAAGAAATGGTGGATAAGCTTAGTCTAAAGATATTTACACACCTATATCCTTGTAAATTTACTTGCTTGATAAAATGAAATCACATCTTAGTGAATTGGAAATTCATGGTGCCATATTGGTGCATATAAAGTAGTATATTGCTTGACACTACAAGAGAATACATAGGTGAATAAATAAGTTTAAGAGTTATTAGACAAAGGATTTATATCAAAATCTTTAAGCCCATGTGTGGTACCATTAGTATTAATGTAAAATAAGAATAGATAATGGAAAATGTGAACCTAAAGTAGAAGAACGAACAATATCACCACCAATTAGAGGTTACCATTTCTAAGAATATATGGTTTGTCGGATTGCATGAGTTGAGCTAGGTATTTTTCACATATCCATTTGTAGAGAAAATATAACTAGATTCACATAAGGGAAGGTGATGGATGGAATACTACACTCAAGACACAAAAAGGACTATATGAATGGTTGGTATGTTCTTTGGGCTATAAAATAGACTGAGTACATTCATGTGTTTAATGAATAAAGTTGTTAAACCTTTTATAGCTAAAAAATTTTGTTGTGTATCTTGGTGATATATTGATTTTAAATAATGTGAAGGAAGAATGCTAAAAATGTTTGTGAAAATTCCTAATGAGTTTGCGAGATGAAAAGTATATCATAAATTTAAAGAAGGAAAATTTTATGAAATAGAATTGGTACATTTGGGGTTTTTTATTTTCCAAGAAGGTTTGCAAATGGACCTACAAAATACGAACATGTTGTCATCACCAAAGGAGTGCTTTTGAAGCTCAAAGTTTTTATGGATTAGCAAGTTTTGATAGAAAGTTCATCAGGAATTTTAGTGGAACATGTGCAGTGATTACTGATAGAAAGTGCAAAGATAGAAAATAATTTTATGGACCGCATAAAAATAAAAAATTATTAGTGGTTGAAGAAGAAGGTAAATTGAGCATAAAGTGTTGGAATTACTAGATTTTGATAAATATTTTTGAGTAGATTATGACGCTATTGGAACAATAATATTTGCACTATAAAATAAGAGGGAATGCCTATTGCATATTTTAGTGAGAAGCTTAATGAAAATTTATGCAAGAATTCAGTGTATGATCAAGAATTATATGCAATTTTACAAGCACTCAAAAAGTGGATATATTACTTGTTGCCAAAGGAATTTGTTTATATATATATATATAGATAACAACTAATTGAATTATATAAATTGTTAGATAAATTTAAATTAGCTACATATGAAGTGGGTTGAATTTTTATAGATCTGTTATCTTATGTTGTGACATAGAAGCAGAAAATCAAAGAAAGATGCAAATGCATTAAACGTGAGAATTCTAATAATTAATGAGTTGAGTTGAATTCATATGATTCGATTCATGGAAAGTGTGTACAAAACTAGTGAGTGGAGACATCACATCATGGTTAGATATTTTCTACAAGAAGGATTGTTGTTTAGTAAACCACAATTATATACCAAGAGATTCAAATATACAAACCTTTTATCAAGGATAAATATAGTGGAGGGTTAGAAGGGAATTATGGATATGACAAGACATATCCACTGATAGTGTAAAAATACTTGTAGTCACGGATGAGCACATATAGTGTAAAAACAATTTTATTCACAGTTGAGCACATACATGTGCATAAACATTTTTAAGAGCGTATATTTTATAGCTAGCTAAAGGGATAAGTTATGTTAAAGGGTCCATCAATTAAGGGTGGGCCCCTACCACCATATAGATAGAGGGAGTAAGGCCCACCCCTCTAGAAACCCTATATTTTCTCTAAAGGGGATACCTAGGAAGAGGGTAGAGTGAGTGAAAGCAAACCATTAATATGCCCCATATACCCATTTGATGAGGGCCCATATTCCTATTCCAAAGAAACCATGGGAGGATATAAGTATGGAATTTATTTTTTGTTTTCCTAGAACTCAAATAGGAAATGATTTAGTATAGTTGATAGATTTTTTAAAATAGAATATTTTGTGGCTTGTAAAAAGATTAAAGATTCAAAAAATTGTCTACCTATTCTTCAAAGAGATTGTGAGGTTGTGTGATCTTTTTTTCAACATTGTATCAGAAAGGGATGTGAATAGTGTAAGACATTTTTGAATGACAATGAGGAAAATTTTAAACAAAAATTGAAGTTTAGGCCAACATATCATCCTCAAGATAGGGGTCATCAACATGAATTTGGGAAATTTGTTAATATGTTTGATTAAAGTAAGCTTGAACATGGGATGATATCATGAGTTGAGTATGCATACATATATTTAGTTAATATGAGTACATGAAAGACACCATTTCATATTGTATATGGGTCGACTCCAAGAGGAGTTACATAATTGTGAAATAAGTATTGAGAAAATAAAAAGTGTAGATAAAATAAAATTTACATAACCTATAAGATATGTACATGAACAAGTGTGCAAAAATTTGGAAACGGGCATCAAACAAACATAAAGAAAAGGGGAGTGGAATATAAATTTGAGACATGCTCTTAGCACATTTGTATAAGGAGATATTTCTAAAAGGAACATATAACAATTTAAAATTCAAGAAGAATGCATATGAGATTGATTTCTAAAGGAGTGAGTAGTTCACTAACTTTTAATATGTGGCAAATGTGTATCCTTATCATGAAGTACGAGATGGAAAAGGAAGGAAATTTTTTAATTTAGATTATGAGGGAGATTTAAGAGTGTGTAGGTTAGAGAAGGAACACAAAGATATGGAAATATTAATTCACACAAGGGTTGACAAGAGGATCTATAAAAAAGAATATAAATATTGTATGGTCTAGTGGAATTGTTGATCGATTGAAGATGCAACATGGATCAAAACATTTTAAACCTATAAAAATGGAAAATCATAATTCACACAAATAGGACCTTATATTTTCTTGTTAAGCATGGTTGTATGATGCAAGAGCATCCAGGTTCTCTTGCAATCCTACATCTCCAAATATATAGGATATTAGAAAACTAGCTAAATCTAGTAATATATAATAATGTATAGGTTTTTTGTGGTTTTTTTGTGGAAGTATTAGTTTACGTGAGTATCTTGAAATTTTTAGCACATCTTGTGGGCATGGAATGTTTTTGTATCATTATTTTCTACGTATATTGTTAAATCACATGTGTTGTAATGTTTTATGCACTCAATTACAAGTGTTTGAATAGTTCATAATTGTTTTGTGTTTTATTGCATATATACAAGATTTCATTAGGCTCATTGTATTTTCTAGATTCCATAAAATCTTTTGGAATATGGTGCAAGAATCTCATTAGCACCATGCAATAGATTTTTCAGAAGAAATGTGCATATGTAAGGAAATGATGAATCATAATTCAATGTGACATCTTCACATTATGCATGTGACTTAATATAGATGGCATAATGGTTCAAATAAATGGCGGTAGGTTTATTAACTTGGTACAAAGATTGAATGACTTCAAGTTTTTGTATAGATATTATCTTCTTTCATGCAAGGTATTACAGAGGCTAGAGTTACCAACAAAGGATCATCTCAATGGTTTGCATATAACATCGAAATGGTAAGACAATCTAAGTTGATTGAGTTCAAGTGTGAAAGAATTCAATTGGAATGGCAGTGAAAAATATTATGCACAACAATAGTGTGTGTATGTGTGATATTTGGAGTTTCAAATACAAAAATTTTTGAAGGGGACAACATGAAATCACCTAACATGTTATTGTAACCATTAACTTGACTCAAAAATGTCAGATTGTGTTATCATTTGAGTTGTATCTTGCATAGAATTTTGAGACATATTGTAAGTAAGTGGGTATTGCATGCATATATATATAATCATGTCACTACGCTTGTGTCAGGGATCATTTGAGAATATAATTGGTTGCAAAAGCTAAAATAACTAGTAATTTTAACGAGTTGGGATTTGGAAATACAAGGCACACAAACGAAGAATATCACAACTTATATATATAATTTGTGATATTCTTTGTTTGTGTGCCTTGTATTTCCTATTATTTAATCCAATAAAAAAAAAATATTCATATTCTTTGTTTGAATGCATTTCATTGCATAATTCTATTGTGTATTTTGAAGGTTGTGTGGCATAAGGGATCTATTAATTGGTACCCCTAACCATAATTTCATCAATAAATATTGAGTACTTGTAGCCCTAACTTTTTTAAGACATATAAGTAAGTAAATATAGGGAAACATTGACCCAAGGTAAGGCACAACATGGGAACTAGATTATGAAAAATGACTAAGTAGAGCACCTCACAAGTGAGATGAACTCAAGACCCAAAACCTACTTATTTACGCTCATAAGAAGAATGGAGAGTCATGACATATTCGTAAAGTGTAGAGATGCATAGGGATGGCGTGCACACAAGAAGAATCTTGAAGGAAATCCATGTGCATGAGAAAGGAAAAGAAGATATGCATTGGAGTATGAGGATGGGAAGAAATTACATAGAAGGTGATTGGGGGAAAATAAGGAGAAGAATATTTGTGAATAATTATGGATCAATAAAACAATATTGTACATGGGAGCACATGGGGAAATTTTTATATCTTTTTAGAAGCTTGATAGTTGGATCTAACTTGACACCAAAAAGGCACTTGTTGGCATGAATGGGGTCTCTAGGAATATTATAAATATCTGCATGGACATCTCATTTACATTAAAAAAAATGGAGAGAGGAACATTATGAATTTAGAGAGATACACGCTGATGATTCAGAGAGATAACAAATATTTTGATGCAGATTGGAGATTAGAGTTAGACATTCTAAATATATTGTACTATGCATAACAGTGCATGAATGCCAGTATTCTATGTAAAATGAAAACATGGTAATAATGTGTATGTATTGAGTTCGGTAATGAATGGATTGTGCAACATTTTTATTTAGCTATGTGCATATCTCAGTGTTTTATTAGGATTTGAATGAACAAATCATATACTTGATTGTCTTTATGGCTTATTTTCACAACAAGGGTTTTAATAATCTCTCACTATACCTTAAATGAGCATTTAATCATCATGCTTAAGTGATATTCTAGTGTGTGAGTATTCTTATATGTTTATATATTCAGGTTTTCACGGGACAAATAGATGAAAAAAATAACAACATTATAAAATTATCATTTTGCACAATTTAGTGTATATTGAGAAGTTGGTTTGCAACACTTGCAGAACCTATTTAAGTCTGAATAGGGATCAATTTTTTGGGTGTCTTTAACATTTAATGGTCTTTCCTTAGATTACAAAAAAATCAATTCTTCATATATTTTAATAAAGTTCATTGGAGCCAATGGTGACAAACTAGTAAAAATGTGTTGAATTTTAGTATAATGGTTTAATTAATGATTATAAATCAATTAATATGATTATATTTTAAAAAACAACATACCAAATAGAATAAGACACAAATTATAAAATGTATTGATATTTTATTATTCCATTGAAATATACTACAACAATGGTCAGCTTAGTAGTTTCTATAGTGTAGAAGTAAAATACATAGCATGTATCTCTATTATAAAAAAAATGCATAACATGTTTCTATATTGTAAAGTTGAAACACAATGATCATTTGAAAATATGGCACCATGGAGTAATTATTTCAAGAATTGTACTTTGTATAAAAACTAATTATACCCCCTAACATTACCGTACTAAACTATTAATGAGAAAGTAATTTGATCCCACCAAAAGTACAATTACATGTACAAATTATAAGTGGGGCCAACCTTATAATTATGATGGATAACTATTAAATCTATAATAAATTTTTTTCTTTATTTCAAATTGATGCATGGGATTTGAAAATCACTATTATCTTGGAATCCCCAACCTTGGTATTTATATGGATCTAAAATAGCTAGAAAATTTCAATATATACTTGTTTGATAGTACATACTAGAAATTGCACAAGAGTTGCAAATCACGACATAAGAGATGTTAAATGAAAGTTAGCTTGTAATTTCAATTCAATATAATTGTTAAAAAATATATTTGTTAATGTTTTTTATATTCCAATGAAGACAATTGTGAAACAATGTATCTGGAAGAAACGTGAAGGGAAAAAAATACATACAAAAATAAATTTTGGAAATATGCTTAAATATAAAATGTATCAGAAAGAGAAGAAAATGTGGGAGAATATTAGTTCACTCTTCTTTTATAGAATGTACATGTTATGTACCCTTCATTATTTTGCAATGGTTAAATAAAAATTCAAGCGAGACATATAAGTTTGTGAACAATCATACTTTTGAGGATGCAAAAAATGTGAAGTGTTGATATCAAATTAGATTGAAATAAAGGCTTAGTGCACTTTCATACAGAATCTTGTGTGTAATTGAATCGCAAATGATACACCTAAGGTAGCTACACTATAATGCAATTGATCTAGATAAGAGGAGAATTAAAAATGGTAAAGGTTTGTGTAAAGAACCATTAGAGATGTTATCTCCATAATCTCCAAGAAGTGGATTGATTGCAATCCCTTCTCTTGGGCAGCAAGAAAACATATCCACATAATCACCATCGGTTTAGTTTGCATTTTGATCAGATTTTATAGTTTTCTCAAGATAGGCAACACGACATAAAATGTCAACCCTGTAGAAGAGTATGAGAGTCTTTGTACACATGACTATTTAAGTTGCAAGTTATATTTGGTGGAAAATTTCCAAGGCCTTTGCAACAAACCTACTTTACGCATATCCCACATTCATTGTAGTTTACAAGTTTATATTTCTTCCAAGAATTGTTTTAAGCAATTCACATTCCTTGTCCATGCTTTCCCTTCTCCAATATGCATTTTTGGATGTTTATACCCTTCTTCAAAGCTTCTATCTTGGCATAGGTTAAGAGTATGCTAGCAAAGGTGAGTTGATCAAGTTAAATTTTCTCTCTATGACATCGTGTACATGATTGATCATCAAAGGAAATGTAAAGAACAAATCAATACATAAAGCCAACTACACCAGATCAATCGCTAATTTCTTCCTTGAATTCAATGTTATGGTGATTATAGAGGTTTACGAGGGAACTTGCGATACATGTAACAAAAATCAGCTTTCTATTATGCTATGACAAATGTCCATTCCTTAGTTTAAATATATCATTTTGGAACACAATTCACATTCCAAGTGCATGCTTTAACACTTTGCATGCATATCTTCCAGAGCACTTGTGCAACTACTACATGTGACAAAAATACCATCCTTTCTTTATTATGCTCTAGTGTAACATCACACCCTATTTCAGATTTCCTAACCTAACAAAAGATGGGACTACACTAGTTAAGGTGAAATGATTAGGTATGTTCATGATAGAGATATGGTGGCAATGAAGTATCTACAACCCTCATCCACTATATGTGCATGAATGCATGGCAATAAAAAATGATGCTTACATGGTTAGGGCATGTTCAAAAGTACTTCATTACTTTAAAGTGTTTGAGAACAACCTTGCAAAATATGTTGTATACATATCCTATAATCACAATGGTCAATAAGACCACATATTTTTAAGACATATTTTTAAACAAGGAACATACATTGTGCATGCCTCCACATTTTTCATGCCTATACATCTGAAAAACAATATTTTGATTATATTTTGATGGATGTCCATGCATTGTTTTGAATTCCCTATTTTGGAATTGGTTGGGAATATATCATCTCCTTCAAAGATACTACCAAACCCATGTACAAATTACAACCCTTCAACACCCCTTTTTTCATGTGGGTGTTTTTACTACTATACATAACCTATCAACCTCTTAGTCGTAAGTTTCAAAACATCTTAATTTGGAGTTTCCTATCTAGAACTTCCAAAATTAATAACAATAAATTTTAAACAAGAAAAAATAGTACATGCTAGTGGAATGGGCTCAGTGGCATAAAATTTAGAAATGGTTTGTACTTTGGACAAGTAATAGCACTAGAAATAATGTTGCAATCAATCACTCGTGGCGTCTTCTTGATATATTCCTTGGAAAAACATATGAACAAAACTATATTACTCCTCTATCAGAAAAATTATGAGACATGGTATCAATGTATATCCATCCAAATATTTTTGGTTGGAAAATGAACTTAAATCCAATTTTGAATCCAATCATCCATAGTCTATCCACTTTCTTGACCCACTTCTTCACCTCAAGATATGCCAATTTATATAACACCATGCTACTCGAAGTGCTCAAATCTCTTAAGATATTTTTCTATGCTTATGAATACATTACCTTCTTATATCTTGTAGAAAGGATTTCCCTAAGATTCAATGGCTTGTGCATGAACTATTTGATAAAATGCCTTGAAGTGATGTGATCTCATCGATTGCGATGATTGTAGGACATCCACAAAATGGGTTTGTTGAAAAGGCCTTCAAATTTTTCGAACAAATGCATTTGGCAGGTGTAAAGAGAGACTCCGCAACCTTTTCTAGCATGCTCCCATTAAAATGGATTTATGTGAAATCCTTATCAAATGTTGTAGTTGCAAATGCACTAATAGACATGTATTAAAAATGGCATATTCAAAAGTGTATTTTTGTCGAATGTTGTAGATGTTAATGCTATAAACAAGTGAGTAAAAAGTTACAAGATACATAAAGCACTTAAACTTTATGAAAAAAATACTCAAGGAGATGTACTCATGGAATGCATTTCTTTCATTTGTTTTAGTAACATCAAAATGAAATCACAAATATCCTTTGCCATTTCTTAACACTTGTTCTAATCTCATTGTTCTGTTAATTTGATCACTCTTCAAGGATTATCCACACATGGCAATACCTCTAAAAATTACATATCACATCAATCTAGATACATTAGATACAACCCAACCATATTTTATTCACCAAATCAGTGAAGGAAACCAAAATCATCTCCTTTTCCAACATCATCTCAAACATGAATACAAAACATGGAAATCTTCCACAAGGCACGAGGACTAATTGACATAATGAATTTAATCATTTTGATCTCATAGAGGGAAATTATTATCAAAATAAGAATGGAAATGGGTTTGTTGAAGAATCCCCCAATACATGGGAAATTTATTGTAATCATATGATGTTGATGCCAATATTGTCATTTTACGTCACCAATTGCTCCTTGGAGGAGCAGCAGGTTTAATAACATCACATCTTTTTCAGTTCTTCAAATATAATCATATAATGTTTATGTCATCCATAGAAAGTATTTTTCTCATAATCAATCTCATGTGGGGCTATGTAGAGACACTCATTTGAGTGACACACTGCAAATTTTGATTAATACACAAGACCTTAACCAACAACCTCCTCTAGCATTGTCCAATTATAGACCTTTATTTTTTGAGTATATGTTTTTGGAATGAATGATAAAAAGATATTTTCATGAGACACTCTTCTCATGGAATAATATAATGCAACTTATAGAAGATAAGGGTGTCTCTTTATTACATTGATAGTCTCACCAAATGAAATCCCCAAGTGTATAACTTGATCAACTTACCTTTCCCAAAATATTTTCTTCACACATACAAGGCCCTCACTTCCAGGCCTAACATCATCCCCTCTAGCCGGTGGTCTTCCTCCCTGATTTCATATGTAATTTAAATCTACGGGCCTAGATTTTTTGTTAGCAAAATTATGACTGTTCCTCCTCCTGGATAGTTGTTCCAGGTTCGAACAGACTTGATCTAATGAATATTTGTAAACATAGGTGGCGTTAAAGTGTGACATGATAAAAAAAAATAGACACAAAAAGATTGTTGTGAAAAAGAAAGCTTGAAATACACGAATAGTGGTCATGAGTGGTTGCTTCACAATGAAACGCTTTTCGATGTATTTATATTATAATTCATGATAATGCAAGATTTAAAAGAAAGTGTATTAAGATTCATGATTTTGAATTCATTCATTCAAAATATATATCCAGAATCATCTATTGAGAACACTTTATGTAATAAAATTTTATGGTTTACACATAGATTTTCCTATTATATAACACTAGGCTCAAGAGTCTAGGTAATATTTAATGCATGATAATTACTAAATTTTGTGACTTTTTGGGAAGAATTTAAATTGTCTATATAATATCTTTCAAAAGATGATGCAAGTAAGTTAGTTGGAAGATTGTTAAAAAAATGAAAGGTGAGAAGGTTGGTTGTTCATTTTTCATTGAATTTTTTTCCTCAAAGGCTTATTTTCAAAAGTAGATTGTGAATGAAAGCTAAAAATAAATTTGGAATCGTTTGTTTTAAATTAGTGGAAGAGAAGAGAAGGTGAAATCAAACAAGTTAAAACATTGTAACAAAAGGTCTCAATTTCAAGTCTCTAAGTTACTATTTTTTGGAAGAAAATTTTGTTACTAGGGGAGAGGGGCCAATAGGTGAACAAGGTCCAATAGTTGATATGACTATTGATCACACAATACCCAATAGTTGTCATAGTACTATGTAGTAGTAATTTATTTTTGACATAATAATTATGTAGAATAGCCAATCACATCATGACATGTAAGACCTTTTACCCATGTACAACTACAAAAAAGTCAATGTTTAAGCAATTTCACCTATATTCAAGCATTGGTTTCCACCATGGTTGTAGCATTTTCACATATATTATTTTAAATCACTTCAAAATATGGTTTTCCCTCCAATTGAACATTCCAAACAAAAAATATAAGTTAACACAAATCTAAACTACATATTAGTGAAAAAATCACAATCTCATAGCATAAACAATTGATTTTGTGGACCCCTTAACTTAGGGTGTACCACTACTAGCCCCTCTCCCCTAATGTTCCTCTAGGAAGATATATTTTATTGTTTGTTAGGTTTTATGTTATAACACTATTAGCACTTTTATGGGAGAGCTATTTTATGCTCTATTATCATTTACATCAAATTGTCATTAATGTTCTTTGGTAGGAAAATACTTTTCGCTAAGTGATCCTCATTTGTTGTATTGCATTAATCTACTTCTTTCAGGAAAGTTAATCTATATTTATAATACCCCCTTGCTCCTATAATCATTTTCACATAGTTATGGAGTCCAAAGGCACCGAAAAGAACATGTAAATTTGTGTCAAATGTTTTTCATGTGGTAATGAAAACCCTAAAAAAATCTTGATATCGTTTTAGATTGACATGAACAAAACCCTAGAATATCTTGATGTTGTTTTAGATTGCCATGAATTCAATAAGGCTTGTAGTTATTCTGATAAATTTACCTTAGTTTCACAGTTTGTTGGCCGAGTCCCTCTATAAAACAACTTGAAAGCATGGGTTCATAATGCATAGAATGTGCCTCATGGTATCAATCTTGAGGGTGTTCAAAACTTAACTAATTATTTATTTTTTATTTAACAATGTTTACCATTATCGTGTTATAGTAGCACATGGCTCTTTTTTAATCTAAAATACACTTGTAGTGTTTTCACATTAGATAAGATATTTTGTGGTCACTGAGAAAGCTAAGCTCCAAATCCCCATGTGGATAGAATTCATTAACCTTCCTTTTCCTCTTTGGAACTTTGTGGACTAATTGATCAAATTACTTGGCCTCTTCATAAGGTTTGAGAAGCCCAAGTTTTATGCTGTGAGATTGTAAAAATGGATCCATGTTGGAGTGGACCTCTCCAAGGGCCTAAAATTTTCAATTGATATTCAAATTGGTGTTGCAAATCTCACGTATGTGTGTGTTTTATATAAACTTGTTAAATGTATGCTTCCACTGTCAAGTCACAAATCACAAAATTTGAGAATTCCTTCTTATGAATAATATGAGGCTCACTCCGTCAACCAAATCCTCTCCTAAGGTGATTAAAAATGATTAAACATCCACCAATGAATGCACCACTATGACTAATAAGAGACATGCCCAATAATCTCACTTGACGAGAAAATCCTCAGCTCATATACATAAACCCATAGACATATTTATGGCATCAAATAAAATACCATTTTCCATTTGCTAATAGGTGGCACAACCTCATGTTTACACCCCTTGATCAAATAGTTTCTTTTCTAATTTTCAAAACCAGTTTATGTCCTCTCAAGTGACACAACCTCCCACATAGGTGAAAATATCGAATGAAAAAGGTAGTTTAGTTGCATTTGAGTGGTAATCCACCAAGAATATACCCTTCTCCACCACCTGAAAATGGTGAATATGTGCAAGAAAAATTATGGGAATTTACTATTAACAATTTCATGAAAAAAACCATCACTTATATTCCTCTAACAATTTTTTGATCTCAACATATGATGAGGAGGAGGCCTACATGTAAACAATATTTATTCCATGATCATGTACTTTTGGAATGTAAGAGGTCTTAGTAGCACAAACCAAAATTATATTTTTAGGGATATATATCAGTTGTTTGATAAGATGAAAATTATTTACTTACAAGAATGTAAGATTACTACATGTTCACTCAACGTCGATGTCAAATCTATTTGCATTGGGTCTATCTACCAGATGTCGGGTCATGATAATGGTTTAAGGAGTTCTAGTTAATTTGATCACCCTTTCCCTTTTTCCAAATTTGGTTACTTAGGGTTCAGAACCTACTCATCAATTCATGTGGCCCTTGTTTGATTTTGAAATATGTTCACTTAGAATCATCAATATTTATTCTTCCAGTGACATTGTTGAAAGGACAAATTTTAAACAAATATTTGCTTACAAACTAGAATGTCTTTACCTTTGCTAATAATTTTGAATTCCATGTGGTTATATTTCCAAGATATTTTCTTACAGAAAAAAATTCTCATAAATTTAAAGATTTAATGGATCATTCTTATCCTAGAAATTTAAATGCTCAATTCTATCTCAACACTACTCATGTGTACCATTCTTGGACTAATAAGCTAAAAATCAAAATTTGGAACATTGTTCCCTATCAAACTAGAGCCTCAAAATGGATTGAATGGTGGGATAAACCCTAACCCAAACAATTATTTATCTTTGCGCCTATGGTTGACAAGTAATTTATCTCTATTTTAATTCTCATGAAGCTTCACATCGTGAATTCTTTAGAGTTTCATAGGAACTAAAGCATCTCATTTTAATGATATTTTAAAAGGAATCGACTCTGTGAAGGCTCAAGCTAAAATTCAAGGAGTACTATTAAACCTGTGCATCTCATATTGGAGCTCAAGTTAGATCCTCAAAAGAATTATGTTATCTTTAGTTCTAAGAAGTTAATTGATCGAGTTAAATCCATAAAAGAGGCCAACACTTGCCTTAATTTTCTTCCAAACAATCTTAAATATTTTGTTTCTCACTATTAACGAGTGTGTTTCTCAACCCTCCGTGTCTAAGAGAGAAAATTATTTCAATTGATTCCTTGTGTAATTTTTAGGGACATTACGTGGTCTTTGATAGCCTACTTTTCATGGGAGATATTTATGAGGCCTCCATGTAAATGACCATTCATAAATCATTTAGGATTTATAGATCACCTTGTGAGTTCTATCAAGATCTATGGCACAAAGTTGGGTCAAATTTTCACAATGTATATCTTGAAGAAGTTTATATCAACACTCTTAAAAATATTATCAACCCAAGAAATGGCAACTTCATTCCTAGATCTGGATATTTAGAATTCATTGCTTGGTTATATCCTATTACATTGTTAAATGTATCCTACTAAATCATTGCCAAATGTAGGGCCTTAAGGTTTGGATATCTTCTTATCATGATCATTCATCAATAAAAAAATAGTTTTATTCATAGAAAATACATCCTCGATAACATCATTATTGTTTGGGAAGGGCTAGAGTAGACGAGATAAAGTAATTTTCATCAAGCTAGACTTTGAAAAGGCCTAGGACAAAATAGAATGACCCCTTAATTCTGGAAATGTTACAAAATCTTGGGTTTGGCCCTAATTTTTTCAATAGAGTTAAAATTATCTTTCAATATGTTGGGATTTACATTACCATCACTGATGTCCAAACTAATAAATTTGGTCTTCTCAAGTATGTGCATCAAGGTTTCCCTTTTTCCCTTCTCTTTATGTATTTTCTATTGAAGGAATTTAACTATATTCTTGTATATTACACTCCAATGACGTATTTGAAGGTATTTTTCATCCTCTTTCACATAATTAGATGGCTAGCGGTCATTTTGCTAATGATTAATTTCATACTCTGATTGAGGAGGAATCCTCTATTGAAAATTCCATCGAATAAGTCATCGTGTTTTGTTTATCCTTTAGGTCCTCTATTTAGTTAAAGAAAACTCAATTCTACAAAAAAATATTGCACTCCATTTCTGAATTGTTTGAATAAATATATATAGCATTAGATGCATCCTAGTTTACTTTTCAATCCACCCCCTCTAATTTTGGAATTGTGTGGCCTAATGGGTTGAGAAATAAGTTGAATATTGGATGTCCAAACCTTTGCCTCTTATAATAAAGTTCCATGTGTGTTTGCAGTTATTGGCTATCACTCATGTATATTATTACTCTTCTTGTTAAGCCCCTCAAAGGCTACTATACTAAACTAGAAAATATATAAAGAGGCTTCATTTGTACTAATTATGATGGTGGTAGAGAATTTTGCAGAGTGGCTTGGGACATTTTTGTAAACCTAAATAAGGTTGGGGTCTTAGGAGTCTCAACATTAAACATAAGGTCATACCTCATATGCTAAATGGACCATTTAAGCCCTTTAAGGTGAAGAAACTTTAAATTCCTTCTTAGGAGTTGCATCACTTGTGGTATCCCCTTTGGAAAGGGATCCTAGAAAGTTATGTATCTTCAAAAACTATAGTTAATACAATTCCCTACTAAAATTATAGGCACTTTTGTGACCAAAATTATTTGAACATCTTGGCAATTGTTGAAACAACATTTAATTTGGGATGGATATGGTTTCAGATCACATATCTTTATAAATTCCCATTCCGTTTTTTGGTCTCTTTATCTTTGTTACTATAATATTCCCTTTTATATGGTCCATGGGATTAAAAGAGTCAAAAAAATTAGGATACAATCAAGGTCATATGTGATTTATTTTTTCTAGAAATCTAGAGATCAGATTTTGTGTACTACACTAGGAAATAAATTTTAACTTCAAGCTAGTGATCAAGAATCTATAATGAAAATCCAAGATACATACTTGATTTACATCTTCATAAAATTAGTGTTCAATATCCAAAAATGTGTTGGATTGACTAGAAATGACCAACTGAGATCCCTTTCTACTAGTACAACCTTGGTTAGGTTATCAATTCCTTTCCCCTCAAAACTTACAAGTGGGGACTCTAAATGTCTTGTAAAAATTTATTTTTACTGAATAAGTGTGGAAATGGAAGGGTGTGGGATGCCATTATTGAACCTAATATAACCCATTTCCTATGGTACATTCTTAATCAAGGATTTATAATTGGATTTCACTTGGTTCACCTTAGAATGACTCACCCAATTTTCTCAAGTTCTAATCACCCGGAGTCAATAAAACGTATATTTTAGTTTTGCAAATGTGCTCAATCCTTATGGAAATGGATTCAAACCCCTTTTTTCCAAGACGCTCACTTAGAAAATGTTGGATTTTGGGGACTCAGCCATGAATCCTACAGAATACATGAAATTTTGGAACATCTTTCATTTTAAAATTCTCTTTCAACTATGGAAAAATATAATTGGTCATAATTTCAATCATGTTACTCATAATGGATTTTTTTTGTTGTTAAGAGAGTTCATGTTATTTATAATGTTACATTCTATATTTAGGTGTGAGTGGAAAAGTTTCATCTTGAGGACTCCCATCTCTAATATTTGTTGGATCATTTGGGAAATGCACATTATTTTTCTAGCTTTCATTCCCTTCAGACTCACCTAGATATTTTCCTCCCCTTGGGGTCATCACTTTGGTCAAAGATATGGACTCTCTCACGCAATAAAAAATGTTAGTGTCTCTCCTTGGTAGTGGTTTTCTTCTCCATCATGTATCTCTCATGGAAAAGACACGGGTGGCCGAGTACATACTCGGATCAGAGGACATACTTGGATCATGCCACTAAAAGGGATATTTCCACTCTTGGCATTTTCTATCTCCCATGAACATCAATATGCTGATGTTGAAAAATAAAAAGAGACTATCTCAATGATTTCTACTTCCTTAAAACATGGTTTAGATTTCACAATAAATTTGTGTTGTGTGCATCATTCAAAATATTTTTTTTCATTTGTGTGCATTAATGACACCACTTGTCACCTTGGTTCCACTTTATTGAAATGTTTGGTATAGCATCACCTTCTCAATATAATATCCCTTGCATGACATGGTCTACCTTTTCAAAGTATGGTTAGATGGTGTATTGGGCATGGGTTGGCTCTTGCGAGAAATACCAAATGAAAAGAAAAATTATAATTTGTCATTTATTTTTTATGATCATCGTGGCGTTGTAGTATTCTTACCTTAATGTGTTAAAATTAAATAACTCCATATTCACAATGATATAAGGTAAGATTCCACTAATGTGCTTTGGTAATTTATGTTGCTTTTTTTTTTTATTTTGCAAACACATATTGTATCGTGAAACTCATTTTGGAAATCTTAAATTAACTACTCATGTCAGTACATTGGTGTAAATGTTAGAACTTCGTATTCATAGTTCTTGAGGGGGTTATACTCCTACATAGTGCTAGCAAATTTTTTTCAATTGTTCATGAGCTTGAAGTATATCTCCCACTATGTGCTAAATGATATGCACTAGTAGGAAACTGAAATGGACATCTTCAATTTTGTGGAGGTGATATTTACTAAGTTATTGAAGCGATTAACCAAGAAGTGGGCATCAAGTCACCAAATCTAAATATCCAATTGAGTGGAGTCAATTTTACCTTTACACACTAGAATGTCAAGATTATTGTACCTTGAAGTGGATTTGATGTTTAAAAAATGGGTTGGTAGATTATGTAAAAGAATGAGACATTCTCAAAGTATTTGCAACATGAGGTCACAAAATTGGCCAAATAATTATGTGTGTTGCTCCTTGAAGGTAGTGTGAATGAATTTTTGGATGTTTTGGGATGACTCAAACAATTCCTTCTTGGATTCATCCATCTTTCTCTTGTTATGACGTTATTCTCAATACTTGGAAATAAATCCATAGATCATGTCCTTTTTATATGCTCATGTTTTTACATGCACTTGAAAGTTATTGTTATAATACAAATTATTTAAACTAAGAGACCCAAGAAGGTGACTTAGAGGAGAATCATGAAACTTAGATAGCAAACTTCATGTTATATAAAACATAATGGAATATTATCATCACAATAAATAATAATACATTCAAATGCATAATGTTTAAATAATAATATAACTCATATTGGATGAGAAATAAGAGGATATAGTGGTATTCTCATACAACACTCAACAAGAGTGGGAATTAAAATTCTTGGATTCAAATAGAATAAAACACTTCTTCATTGATTTTCCTAGACTTGAGTGTGTTTACATATGACCATTTCATTTTATAAACCCAAGGAATGCTTATATTTTTTCTATATCCCCTTGGAACTGAATGGCTTACTATAATAGTCAATATTCTGTTTGAGTAATGGTTTTGTAATTCCCTTCTTAAAGAGTCTTTTTTCCCTTAACGATCCCGTTCTTCTCATTATTTTCAACTGTCATTGTGACCTCATGTTACTTGTATCTAAGTGTGCTTATAGTTCTCTTTTCAAACATAAATTGTTTCATATTAAATAATAACTCATATTAGTTCAGATTGTCAATTACGCTATGAGGATTTCGCAATGACAACCACAGGGTGTCACTAGGTTGTTGTGTTTGGCATGTGTTCACTTTTTATTTAGACCCTAAATGATGTCCCTTTAATCATCGTTAACTAGTTCCCTATTTCTTTTAGAGTTCAATAAAAAATTGTATTAAATTTTTGGGCTCTAATTTGTAATTTTTTAATGGGAACATTTTTTAGCCCATGGGTTTACAATCTTAAAAATATTGAATAGATAATTCAATGCTAAATAGAGGAGAATGGATGAACACTTTAAATATTCAAGGGTTTAATTACTAGCAATCACACGCGAAAGGTATAATGGAAATCTCAAAGGTGATGCATCGCAGAAGTTAAATTTGAGGGAGAAAAATGTTGCAGGAGGAAGATGGGTGATGAAATGGGGTTTAGGGAGGATAATTCCAAAAGTGGGGAATATTTTGGGGGGAACCTATGTGAAACTCTTCTTTCTAATGAACAAATTCATGTGAACCACAAACCATATTTCACAATCATTTGAAGGAGAAACGGGGTGTGGTGCAAGTTGATGTTTGAAACGTTAGTGGTTGTGATTTTGGGTAGTTAGAACACACTTCTGTTTAAGGAGAATTCACTTGTACATGTCCCATGACACTTTAGAGATAGGGATATGTGGAATGTAATTGACATCCCGTGTTGTGTAGATGTAGTAATTGAATTTGATAGCCATAAAACATATTTAGTTATGTGGTTTTGTGTCATCTTTATAGACACGTATCTTTGGTCATTCTCTATGCTTTCCTAGGCAACAACATATACCATCCATAAGATTTTTTCTTTTGGATTTGTATTTGAAACTGACTTCTTAACATTCCAAGTTTTTAACACTCATTAAATTTGAAGCATTATCATGTGTATCGATATGAAGCAAGGTTTTCATGACCTTTATTCTTTCATCAACTTTTCCACCATTAGCAACGTTTTCATCAAGGTGTGAACACGCGACCTGACATTCCTCATATAGTGATTACCCCAATGGCTTGGTTGAGAAATAGAGGATAACGTTAATTAATTTTTGAGTGACAACCATTGTTGTACCATGTGGAGAGGCATGTCGTTTGGTTACATCAGAGAGTCTCCTTCACCATCACCAGTAAATAGGGAAACTTTCATATGTTCAAATTTTTAGCTTTACATATGTTAGATATGAAAACTCTATTATTTGGTTTTCTTTTGTCATTGATTTCATGTACATTTTTTATTAGGATTTCTCTTTAGAAATTAAGTTAGTGATTAGGGTTTCTCTTGTCAACCATATTTATGACATTATCCATCAACTACCATCAGCAAAAAACACCGGCCATCCATTTCCCCAACTCAACAATCCATTTCCCCAATGCATGTCAGACACAACCACCAAGACTCCTATTTGGAAACACTTAACAACACAATTAATGTTTAAAGCATTGCAAAAAGAGAAAAAATATTTTTTGTGCACTCTTGGGTCCTCCTTCAACTATCTAGCTCATCACAAGTTATAAATAAGGAATGCTACAATTTGATGATTATAATAAAGGATCAATTTAAAGATTGTAATTCAGTTGATAGGTTTGAAGATTAAAATTTGATTTTTTTATCATAGCACCTTGTACTTTTTTGAGAGTTATTAATTTGGTCGCAATGTTGTGGGTTAGGAACTTGGGAGGGGGAGATGTTGTGCCAACGTATCTATCACCAAATTGAAATGAAAATGCAAACATCAAAGCATTCATCTTGTGTCTAAGTGGGAGTGGTAAAAAATGTGACATTGAGAGGTTAATCATCATCATTTATCATCATCATAAAACTATGATTAAGACCGGAAATTTTGTGGATATATTTTCATAAGGGACTTGAAACTATATGGAGCTAACATTTCGATGTGGGACCTTAAGTTGTGCATTAGAGTATTTCACACATGTATTGTTTGCGCAGAATTTTGATGATAGGAATGGTTGGTCTGCTTCTTATGCTAGGAAAAAACACAATAGGCTATGGGAGCCATATTTGTGCCTTCGATTAGAAAGTGTGTATTTTTAATGGATTTATAACTTTTTGAGATCACGACAATTACATTAATATGTGTTTCAATAACATAAGTGTCAAACTAATAGAACCAACAAATTCTTACATTATTACGTGTTTTAATAACATAAGATTTGAAAATAGAAAATACTTCAAAACCTATAAAACATGGTATATTAAATTTATATTTTGACACATTTTGTAAGGGTAGTAGAAAATTCAAAAACTTTAAATATTATTAATAAAATATAGGTGGCATACACCATAACATAGGGGACTTAATTCAACATTAAATCTTGACACACACCCAATCAAAACAATGCTCTAGTTGTTGCAAAAGTAAAAATATAAACATGTTGAAGCAAAAATGAATCTTTAGTGTTGCTCAAAGATTAAGAAGGAAAACCATGCATACATATTATTCATCTTTATATTATTCATGGCGTTGACAATCATGGGAAATCCAATTCAGTTGTAATAAGAATTTATTGGCAATGAAAAAAAAAACATTACCTAAGTTAAAACGATGATTGGACCTCTGCAGTCAACACTCTATAACCATAATTAACAGTGGTGACCTAAAATCTTAAGGCAAGATCACGAGAGGTTTGTTTCAGATTCCCCCATGCTTGTATAAATATTTCATGTCTAAACCAAACGTCATGCAAAACACATAAGTAATCAATTGAAAGGGAAGGGAGAAAAATAAACAAATATATTTTTGTTTTAGGTGTTATTATTTGTGATTTGTCATGGTGCAAAAGTGATAAAATTAGCGATGGTAATATTTTCAACTCTAAAGAGATTGATCATTTTGATTTCGGTGCTTCAGTTCCCGACCAATGGAATAAACCCTTCTCACACTCATCCATGTGGATGGTTGTGATACAGTCATGCATAAACGACCAAGTGTGCTCATGTCTCTGACACCTGTCACATTTAGCCACCTTCACTCTAGTTTGGAAAATGCCTTCTGCGTAAATATTTTCCAACTATATAACCAAACTTGAAAAGTTAAATTTGATAGTCATTTAGATGATTTTCATGATTGTATTAAATATTTACAGATATTTGAAAGAATCGTCCAATTTCCCTTGCATATTTACTATGACATCATTTTTTATATAGATTTATGTGTAAACTACCAAATCATTGAAACTAATGTCAGTGTTTAATTAAACCTCCAAACATCAAAGGCATCATCATGATTTGGGATAGTAAAAAAAATTATTAGCGTGGAAGAAACCTCCAACAACTAGTAATGAATAAATGAAGAGAGGTCTAGCCATACTATATATTTGACGCAAAGACTACCAAGTGTACATTTGGCATTCACTAAGCTTTTGTGTTATCATGGCATTATTGGAAATGCAGGCCTGCAATGGTTGGAAAATGTGTATACTCCAACCATATATGCAAAATCTATTTTTTATATTTTTTTATGATAAGGTTCCATAAAATATTGATGGAGATATTTCAAGCATTAAGAAGAAACCACCAACATTGATGGAAGTCAATAAGAAGGATTTGATTAAACCTAGTGAAATTGCAAACAAAGTATGGTGGTGCAAAAAATATTAGTGGTCCAAATCATATTCTTCTCATAAGTGCCAAATATAGTTTTGGAGTAGAGGATGTGAAGAATTGGATTGTATCCACGTTATTTTATAGAAGAAGAGTTTATACGTCACATATGTACACAAGTTAAATTGTTGACCAACCAATGTGTTTTTACTACTTTTTGGGTGGTGTTTTTTCATTGGTTTGTCAACAATTCAACTTGCTAACATATATAATCTTTAAGCTAAGTGCCTTAGGAACCACTGAAGGAGGGTAGGACGAAGACCTGGAAGGAATTCACGAGCATCGAATAGTTGCACTTCACCAAAGTGTAGGAGTTGCGAGATTAAAGCAAGCAAGCTTTGTAAAACAATGTGCATGCATATGAGAGCTCAAGATTCGAAAAGTGGAGTGGAATGGAAGCCTTAGCTTAGCTTGTAGTGGCTTAACATAGATCAAAAGAGATGGTGTACATATAGGGGAGTGAATGTGTAACTCCCATGTAAGAGAAGATTCCTCCATAATGGAGAAGAGGAGTTACTTTCCCAAATGGGAATGTAACTCCTATGATGCAACTTACACATATGACAGATTTTGTAAGAGAATATGTCATAACTAAGATGACAACTAGATCCATGTCCACCTAAGTGAGATGACTCACCTGGTGAGGTGGAATAACACTAAATAAGTGAATAAGTATACCACCTACACCAACAACCACCTTATGATTATAAAGACATTGTTAATGAGAATCCAAAAATATTCTTTATTACCAGCATAATACATGAAAAGGAAATTTTAAAAATCATGCAAAAGTATCAAGAAATTCCATATGCATGTCAAGTAAATGTGGTCGACTATATTGCTTTAAAAACATCCAAAATTTTATTGAGGCTAAAATTGTTGTCGAAAAAAATCGCAAAATATTATTATAATTAGAAAAGAAGGTAGGGCACTTAAAATCCTAATTATAGTTATGTGCCTTGATATTAATATTGAGGATTTCTTACAAAAGAAAGTGTATTTGGAGAGATACATTTACACGGTGAATGAACAAGTATTCACATTTTTCAAAGGCCACATACTGAGACTAGAATCATGAATACTCTTGGAATGCAAAAATTGTTGGTGTGTGTGAAATAGGAGCTAAAAGCAATTTCTAGACATCTCCTCTTTCAACCACCTCCTCTCCAAAGAGGCATGGGCTTCCTTCCCTTGTCAACCTTCTATTTTTATAAGCATTTTATTCTCAAACATATTACTAAACATAAATTTTATTTCTATGCTTTATAGAAAACATCATAGATTTTGGTGAGGTTTGAAATTTAAAATTATGTATGAATATTATGCTAAGTAAAACTCTATTATTAGTGGAGCATTGGGCCACTCCAAACATTTTGAGGAATCCCTCGAGTTATATTGATAGCATTTTGATCTTTCCACTCATGTATTACTCCCAAAACGTTATCTTTTGATTTCTGTAAATTAGGCTAAAATACTTTTTTGGTGTGTTAAAACAATTCTTTTAAATTAGCAAAATCCATTTGAAATCATTATGCGATAAATACATGTTGTCATTATTTTCATATCCTATTGCCTTGAATGTCTGTCCTATAGTTTTAAATTGACTAATATTCAATTCGATAAATTTTAACCCATGGGAGGATATTTATTTGGGATCAGTTTATGAGCCACTAGTGTATTGATTGCAAAAGTGTCTATTTAACCCTGCAAATGCCTTCTAAAATGGTAGGGATTAAATGAGGAAACAATTGCAAATAAAACTTTTATGTTGGCTTTCTTGCTATTTCACTAGATAAGAGAATTCCACGAAAGTGATGTTATCAATTTTCACCTTTCCAATGATTTTTTTGGTGATCATTTCATAGGCAGGTTATTAGCCTAGAATTAGACTCTCTAAATTGTTTGAAACTAACTTTCACTCCAAGACTCAACCTTTGTCAGGACTATCGATCAGACTTGTGGGGATTTTTGTTAGTATGTATTTAATGTTGAAATCATTTTATAGCCTTCTTAAATCCCGGTACACTCGATTATCATTTATGGTCATGTGGAAAAAATGTTATCAAATCAAGTTGCATTAGGGAAATGTGTCTAGTGTCAATTACTTATGATAAAATAATTTTGTGAGCGTAAGTAAACTTGTTTCTTTACAACACTTGTAAGTGGCTATTAGGAATAGTACTTATTATTCAATGTGAATGTTATGGTGTTCTCTCTTTGAAGCCTCTATACTAAATGGAAATGATGCTTATGTGAATCTCTCTCTCTAACCTTAAATATTTGAATGACCATGAGACTTGTGTGAAGAAATTTTATTTTCTCTCTCCCCCTTCCTCCTAAAAATTTTATGTTTATTCATTTGTTTATTTGGTAGAGTAAACTCCATGTAAATGATTATGTTGCCCTGTGATATTTCAAGTTTTAGGTAGTAAAGAATGTAAATAAATGAATTCTCGAAGATTTTATGTCTTTGGTTGTAATTGTATCTTTTATTTTTTTCTCTATGAAAGGATGAATTTTTTGTAATTTTTAGAAATATGTGTGACCTTGTGGATGTTAATAGTGCAAATCTAAATAGCATCAACTTGAGTCGTTATTAGCATTTATTAAATGTGAATTATGAAAATGGTTAATTATATAAACTAGAAAATGTGAACAATGCATAGATGAGTAGCTTTTTTGTGGAATAATACAAGCATTTGTACCAATTGAATCTTGAAAAGACGTTCAATTTGTACTGGATCATTATAAATGTGCATTGTAATTCTTCTCGTTTACATTACAAACTTTATATTTATGTTGCTCTAAATTATTGTTGTGAAGGTCGGTTGATTTATGGCTCTTTTCATCATCTAACATAGATAAATGGGTGTGTGTGTATGTGTATTACACACACACACACACACACACACACACACACACACACACACACACACACACACACACACACACACACACACACACACACACACACACACACACACACACACACACACACACACACACACACACATTTGGGATCCCTATCTTGTTACCTTGAGTTTACTTATTAAAAAGTGGATATATACCTTTAGCTTCGAGGGAATACCCTTTTGTCGGTCCTAATGGGTGATTGGTGACTTAGGTTGTTGCACATACTTATGGTGACATATGTTGAGAATATTGAGAAAATGTGTTGAATCTTATTTTTTGTATCTAAGAAATGTTTTTCTTTAACCTCTTGACCTCTTTGGAAAATATATTAAGACTAGGTCTTGTCGTTTTTGTAGTTTTTTCCAAGAAGTATTATGTGTTTTCCCCAAGGAACTTCACCAGTATATGGACCACTTTAGATAGAGAAATTTTGTTGAATCTTCTTTTTGTATCTAAGGAATGTTTTTCTCTGTCCTCCCGACCTCTCTAGAAAGTTTATGAAGACCGGATGTTTTCATTTTTTATATTTTTTCCAATAAGTATTATATGATTTCCCCAAGGAACTTCTCTAGTATAGAGACCCCTTTAGATCCCTATTCCACCTAGTACACTTGATTTTACTTCTGGTTGTAATAATAGTAGAATTAGTGATCTTATTAGTTTCCTTAATGCACCATGTCAATTTTTGGAACCACTTAAATGTTTTCAACAAAATAGGGTCGCATTGTTGGGTTGTAGTGCATATGTTGAATTAATAATGCATTTGAACTTAGATAAAAATTTAAACAAAAATATTTTAAAATACCATTTTTGTTTGGTTTTTTAAGTCAAAAATATTGGGCATTATAGGTTCATCTTCCTGCATGTGTGGTGGTTGGAATTTTGGCATCATGGTTGGATGACATGCTATGATGCGACACAAAATGATGAAGTGTCACCTGGTATCTTGGGAAGCAACATGGAGCATTTTCACATGGTTGTAGAGTTATATTGGTCTTTTGCGGCATTGGAGATATGTGTGCCAAATGACATGACAACACATGAATTAACACTCTTGGAAAATATTGTTATGGCCTTTTTTAACTTCAGTATGTTCACTCTTTTTTTCTACCTTTTCATTTTTTCGCATTGGAGGTTGATTTGGTACCAAAAGGATGCTAATCCAAATTCAATTTATTCATAATTACATAGGCATTCTAAGTTATTTATTGTTTAGCACTCTAAGGAAAATCCAAACATGATCGAGAATCAGTAAGTATATAATAGTGATGGATCCTTTATGTCAAAAAAATAAATGGAAAGAGGAATATCATACACTAAATAATATTATTCTCTAGCCAATGAATAATTGTAATAATTAGTATAAGTTGTTTATGATATTTATAGGAATTAAGGAGGCCCAAGAAAACTTTGTAATGAAAGAATCCACAAAATTTTCTTAGACGAAAGAAAGAGATTCACCAACAAAAAAACATTATATTGAACTAAAAGGAAATATACAATGCATATGTGTGTGCAACCAACACTTTGGTTGCACTAGAACAAAATATCCCTAAGACACTACATCTCCACCATTTTTTGCATATTACTTCAAGCTTCAATCTAACTTTCCACAATGATACAAAGGTTCCTTATACAGAAAAAGAGTGAGAGATTGTTATTGGTTGAGTGAAATGTGGGATAGGACCATTCCCCAAGTTACACCTCAGCCTTCTCACACATGTGAGGATAATCACCACGTAAATGTGTATTTACCAATATTATGAACATAATAAATCTCACCTTGGTAACAACAATATCTAAGGTGGACTTCACAATAAGTGTGAGTATGACACACACCAATACCCCCTGAAGATCATCTTAGGTGATGTGGTAAAAGAGAACAAGTATTATGCTCATAAATATGGGTCTCGAAAACTAGGTCAGATGAGATAACCATGTACAATGATAGAGAAAAAAGAACAATGAAGTTGTTGAAGTAGATGTATGTTAAATCTAATGAATCCTCCAAAGGAATGGATTAAAATTGGCTTCTAGGAATATGGTTGTGTAAAATAAAAGTAAGTATAGATATGTGATACATCTGAACGAAATGTATGGTGAAAATCAAATTAGGTTGCCTCATAAATTATTCTAAATTTTGAAACCACCTAAGAATATTAGCTTAGAAACTATTGTGATTTTTGAAAACCACATAAGGGTTGACTCAATTATATATTCAGAAACAAAAATGATTTTGAAAATCTTAGAAGGTTAGAAAAAGAATGCTTTGGCATGAAAAAATAACCAGCCTCTACATCCACTAGGAACAAACACAAGGTACATGGCATATCAGAACAACCAAGGAAGTATTAGTTGTACACAACCCCCTACCCCCCGTAATGCTGACTAGGGAGTGAATACATCATCAATCAATATATTCAACTATTTCAATATGGTAGGTGTGTAGAAAAGTACAACAAAATCCTCTAGTGAGAGTGCCCAAAATGCCACATGATAAACCCAAATAAAATGTGAAAAGGGAGTGTGAAAAATCACACATAGGCATGAAGATAGAAAAATTTGGAAACCCCCATGACAGTTTATAAATTAGGACAAGTACAAATACATCTGAAAACCTACCTAATACGATTTACAGTTTATAAATCAGGGCAAGTACAAATACATCTGAAAACCTACCTAATATGATTTACAGTTTATCAAATATGAAATTAAGCTTAAAAGCTTAAAATCTGATCCAAAATCAAAATAAATAGATGGTGTAACTGCAAAGAGGTTGAAAAAATACACACTTAAAAAAAACATGCAAATTCGAGTTACTAGTCAAAAGTTATGACCTTATAAGTATAAAATACATGATCTAGTCATTGATTAAGCTTAAGAGCCTAATCTGAATGTTATAGTAGCAGCAAATGTATAAATGCTTAAGTATAGAAATTTAACCCAAGAAAACTAAGCAATAAAGTAAAAACCCTAAGTGTGAAGAGAGGGTAAAAAGCCTTAGTTGATTCGCAGAGTTCCAAAGAATGCACAAAGTTGGAAATCTGGGAAACGTGAAGCATTGAATGTCACACTGGAGTATAAAAAAATGCAGATCTGAGGAGATAGGCTAGACTGGGGTGCCTGAAGAAGGACAAGGGTACCCTAGACCTATTTTTGGGTGTTTGGGTTTGCGTAAATGCTCAAAAACCCTCCTCTTAGGTTTCGCAAGGTGGTCACCTTTAGTCTCATTTGATTGCTTTGAGGTCACACCAAGATCGTCAAGGTCACTGGAAACCTACAATGAAATAGGCACCTGTAAAACCGTTGAATAGACATCAAATCCTAAAAAATAAAGATGCAAAGTGAGGGCTCGAACTATCCTCAACTATCACAATGGTGAACTTACGAATGAGTGATGCAATACATCTCACACCCAATGTAGTTTTGTGTGTGTGTGTGTGGAATTGTGCCCTAGGTGGCTCTTGTGTGTGTCGCACTTGATAGCGAGCAAATAGCTAGATGTAGAATGTAATAAATGTGTGCATGGAATAAAATGAACTTCCCTCCTATGAAGTTTGATGTAGAAAACCAACCTTTTTGTCCCTTGTGATGGTGTCAGATAGTTGTAATTGACCTTAAATACCTTGATGGATGTAACCTTAGGTGGTGATAGCTAATGCTTAGTGTTTTGTCCCTTATTATGACCACATAACTTTATATTTATCTGATTCCTTTGCTTGAATTTCGTAATTAACCCAAAAAAGGCCGACTACCAAAAACATAAGATGCTCAAACAACTGGAAAGGACCCAAAAAGTGTGAGTAAAGTACAAAGGGGTCAAGGTTACCTAGAGGGGACAAGGGCGCCTGACGTTGGTGTCAAGGATGATAAATTTTGAAGTATAAAAAGGCACATTGAGCGATTAAGGGTACAAGACCAAAAGTGGTAACAAAAAGCAAAGAAAGGTGGCCAAAGACATGGGTTGATTAGTACTTTTATTACTTATGAATCATATGAATAGTAGTATGTAATAAGGACTAGATAATTACCTAAAGTGCGTGATTTTGTGTCTACAATCACCTAAATAAAAAACAAAAAAGCAAATTCTGGAAATATGGGTTATCAAAATGTAAAATTAATAGCATTTTTGTGTAGATCACAAAAAATTAAGCAAGGTGAAAATAAATCATCTTCCCACACTTTGTAGATCAAACATTATGAGCCTCAGAAGAAATGTACTCAAAGAATAGGCTCAATGGTGAAATTCTAGCCTTCGGGGGCTAAAAATGCCAAGTGGGTGGTCATATGATGGACTAGGGGTTGTACACAAGTTGCAAGGGCTAGATGATAGTTGTATTGGTGACCAAGAGTTGACTTTGTGCATCATACAGAATGCACCAATAATGTCAAGCATACAAAATGCATCAAAATTGTGTTGAAATATCAAATGTACACCACGGGTGCCTTAATGCTCCATGTTTCGCAAACTCATACTTTTCGGAAAGATATTGAAGAGATGAATATAAAAAGTATACTTTCAGCCCATTGTTTTGTGGAAAAATAAAAAAAATTGTTGTCTTTTTTGTTGCTCCTTGTTTTCCCTATAGACCTAAACTTTCATAAAATCAAAGAAAATCACCAAAAGCTCCAAACAATACAGTTTTTTAAATTTATATTTTTCTAAGTAGAATTCAAAAAAAATACATGATCATACGTAAAATCTATAGATTTTTTCAAAACCCAAAAATGACCTTAAAATATCAAATTTGGCACAAACATAAAATACGCATTGGGTAATTTTGAAAACCCACAATGTGGATTGGCTCAAAAATGCTTAAGGGCTTGGGAAGCAACATGGTAATTATGGAATTGATGATGGTGCAAAAATCCACAGCTCAAAAATCTTCCAAAGGGAATTTAAGATGCACAAAAAATACTCAAAATTTGAAAAAAAATGTAGAAATTTATTTTAAAACTCTTCTTTATTCAAATTCGCAACCAATAATGCAAATAAATCTAAACAAAAATCTAGATCTAAGAAAATTACTAAATGGATATGGCAGATTTGGCTCTGATACCATATAGGAATTAAGAAGGGTCCTGGAAAACTCCACAATGCAAGCATCCACATAAATTACTCAGACAAGAGGAAGAGATTCGCCAACAAAAGCATATTCTATTAAACTAAAAATATATATACAATACATGTGTGTGTGCAACAAACAATTTGTTACATTAGAATAGAATCTCCGTAAGAGACTACATCTCCACCAACTTTGGAGATGACTATAAGCTCCAGTCTAACTTTCCACAAGGACACAAATATTCCTTATACATGAAGAGTACTAGGTAGGTGAGAGATTGTTATTGGTTGAATGAAAGGTGGGATAGGATCATTCCCCAAGTTATGCTTCACCCTTCACACACATGAGGATAACTATCTCTTAAATGTGCATTTACTAATTTTGTGCACATAATAAATCTCACCTTGGTAACAATATTGCCCAAGGTGAACTTCACAATAAGTATGAATATGACACACACCAATAATATTGTTATTGTTTAGGGGCCTACAAATATCAAGATAGTGGAACTATACTTTGGTTTAACATAGACTCCAAAACATATTTCCTTAAGGTTTTGTAACAAATGTTGGCTAATTAGAGCAAGAAAATGGTTTCTATTTTTCAAACGATAAAAAAAACATAAATTTGAGAAAGGTTTTTGGAAATTTGAATTAGGCAAACACAGTGATAAAAATATAAAGTTGACTTGTCGTCACTTTTGTCCAAAAATTTGGTACACTACAAACATCGTGATGGGTGTACAAACTACTCCATACAAAGTTGTATTTCTCTTATATTTTTTAAGTTATCTACATCTTTCTTTTGAATACATCAATGCCATATATTGACGACTATCAATAAACCTTAATTGTATTCAAAATATACTTCTGAACTTTATATATCACCTTTTTTATTATTTTTAGTATTGAATAATTAAATTTGACCATAATTTTTATACATAATAGATCTTATTAAATGACATAAATAAATTTTCGAAAAAACTATGTTAAGGAAGGGTCTCATGAATGGGGTTTCTACTCTTGTTTTTATTGAGTGGGTGGTCCCATGAAAAAGAAAATATAGGGAAGTGAGAAATTTTAGAATATTTTCCTTAAAACAAGGAGCACCAAGTTTTTAGGGGGAGAGTTTAAGTATATGGTAAAAAGGAAGGGTTAGAAGTTTTCTCACCCACTTCTATTTTGTAGGAACATATTATGTCAAATGTCAATTTATAAATGAACAAATTTGTTTTAAATTTTGTTAAAAATTAAAATATTACCCCTAAAAAATTAGAGCATATAGCCACTTTTACTAGAAATACTCCTAAAATTACTCTTCAACACCATCTTTAAAAAATTAGGAGCTTCCCTTTCATATGAAATCACTTCACTTACTTTATCTTTTACTTTTCTAACATTTAATTTTAAAAATATTATTTCCTAAACTTACTTTATCTTTTATTTTTCTAACATTTATTTTAAAAGATATTATATTCCATAAAAGTCCAAATATTTGATTTAGAGGTATAGTTATTACTTTTGTAGTTGATGTTGATAAGGGGTGTGATTGATTTTGTAAGTGTAGAAATATGGATGAGACACTTAATTTTAAGGTTCTTTCTACATTTCAAACTTGTTACAAATTCGTACATGAATACATTTGATACCATTTTCGATAGTTAATTACTTTTATAGTTGATGTTGTATGTATTTAATTCATGTAAATTGTGTTAGTTGTGCATTGGTTGTTCAGTTGGTGTTTTGTTGAAAAAACCTTTATTGTACAGTTGATAATGTGTGTGATTGATAGTGGTAGTGTAGGAATATAGATGAAACATTACATTGAAAGGTTGTATGTGTACATTTAATTTTGTTACAGATTCGTACATTTAAAGTTGCAAATCATATTTCACAACATCAAATACATGAAGATCTACGTACACATAATGAGACATGTATACATTTGCAGTATTTATATCATGAATGGTAGCCTTTAGTGGGAAATTTTAGTTTCAATAAACATGATTACATTTGATACCCCTTGAATGGCAGTGCCACTTTGGATACAAGAAGTGTTGAGTATAGTAGTAGTGGAGGTGCTATCAAAGCAGAGGGTAGTATTTACGATGGGTTGAGTGATAGTAGTCTTGCTTCCTCCTTTCTTCTTGCTCCAAGTGTTGGTACGTACGCCATTTTTGAGTACCTTTCGAATGAAAAAGGAGGTGAAATGCGCAGATTTGCAAGCGAGGGAACTCTAGAGAAAGTTGTGAATGTCAGACCCTCCCTTTCAGTGGTTCCAATGTTGACAGTTGCTCTATGCAAAGTAAGTCCCTGGACTTGTGGATAGTTAATCCCCAGGCCATTTTAATCGGAAATTGTCTTTGATTCCCTCTCGAAATAGGGGGTATGGGAATATGTAACGGGTTGGAGGGATCCCAACATGGGTCGTTGTATCTATCAAATTTGACAACAAAAAATAAAGGTAATGTTGGTGGTTGCATTGATGCATCATAGACAATGTCGGTGATTGTTCTTGTAGCACCATTCATGATGCATGCGTTAACCCATATATTTACAATAAGCATGATTTTTTGTTGTTTGTGTAACATAACTTTGTGTTCCAACTGATCATCATCAGGATTTCTTGGTCTAGTCCGCCTGTTACTTTCAGCAATGGATTGGGCAATCAGAATGTTCAATGCCTTCAACATCTGAAGGTTGTGGGAGTCCACCAGATCATTTTTTGCAAACAAATGTGGTGCGTCCTTAAAAATGTTGAGCTCTTGCTGAGTTAGGTGTGTGTCTGTGTGAGACATTAAGAGTTCCCAGTCCTCAATAAGAGGGGTTGAATTTCGCATGTGGAGCAGTAAATTCTGGAATGAAATATGTGCATTGGTTGTTCCTTGTTGTCGAAATATTGTTTGCAATGTAATGGAAGAATGGAATCCCTTCCAAAGTGTGGCTCCATAGGAATTACTTGCATAAAGAGGACTATCCAAAACCGGTGGTAATTAACTGAGGTCGCCGAGGAGGATGATTGATTTGTTCCCAAATTTAGATGTTTTTGAGTGTGGGAAAGCTTCGCGTAGCCTACTGTCAATTTTTCTTAGTAACTTTGGGCCGATGAAACTCATTTCATCAATAAGAACATATTCTATATGTTTCAGCGACTCTTGAAAAGACGATAATGCACTGCCTTCAAGGGGTTTCAGTTCTTTGATTGGAATACGCAGGGCTACGTGGATTGTGGATGCGGAGATGTTGAATGTTGAAACACCGGTAGGGGCGAGCACAAGTTCGTAGAGATGAGGGAGATGTTGATGCTACTGTGAATGAATTCTGGATTTTATTTATCACAAATGATTTTCATGTGCCAGTCATTCCTTGAATTATCAATCTTAGTGGTGGTACAAGGGTTTTATTTTTTGAATGGTGTAGTATGGTATCAAGAGCTAGTTGTTGTTCTGAAGACAAAGGAAGTGTGGAAGATGGTGGTGTGGCATGCATGTTGTTGTTAATTGTGTCTTCCTTTTCTCTCTCGATGAATGATGAACCAGTTATCTGTAAATATTGTGGAACGTCATGTATGCTCCAATTATTGTGTATGTCAAAATCTCGTTTCCCCAACATATCAAGATTATCAAGACCCGTGTTGTTTCCCAGACAAAGTTGTGTGAAGACTTATCATTCTTGCAATGGTTCATGTTGAATATTGCATTCGGCCTCTAAATCAGAACTAACATCTGTAGCAAGTCTTGTGTCTGCGGTAGTGCGTAAAACATGCCACAGTCTGTAGTTGTGCTTGAACATGTCCCAAGTGTCGTTGATGTCATGTGGGGTTGAGCCAAATTCAGAGGCAATATTTCTGAAAGGTTTGTATAAAAGGAGTTCTGACCAACAAAAAAGGTAATATGACATAGAATCCTGAGCTGGGACATCCACAAATCTCGGGTGGACCTGAACAATTGCTTGAGTTGATCACATTTTCCATTTATCACCTTTACGGTTCTTGTTGTAGCTCCAATCTTGAGCAACTTGAATAAGTGGTAGGTGTTCCATGGTTGTAGGACAAACTTTATATGTAGCCAAGAAATCGGTTATTTTTTGTGCATCGGTGTCACTTTCAATGACACGTCTTAGAATTTTTTGGCCAATATTTAATGATAAAAATGAATGGCTACACATAACAATTGACAAATTTTGTAGCATGTGGCATGTTTCTTGTGTGCTTATGTCATGTTGAACAACACTTTCTATGAGCATTTCGTAGATCGCAAAATGTGCTGGAGAATCTGCATCAGCATCCCTTGAAAATTTGGATAGCATTTGGTGATATGTTTCTTAATGTTGTTTGGTTTTTAAAGCATATTTTGCAATATACTTAAGAACTACATGGCGGGAAAGTACCGGTTGGCAATTGACATTTGCTCTCCATATGTATATCATAGTTTGATTATGGATGTTCAATCTGTCATCATTTTTGGAAGGGAGGTACTTAATTTTCCCATCACTTTCAATGAGAAAGGATGACGTAGGTTGCGTGGCCTAGGGGGCATTGTACCTACACTGCAGTTGTGACTGCTTTCTACACAGGCATGTCTGCTCTGAAAATTTAGTGTGGCATTGAACACGATTAAGTAGTTCTTCAAGGTCTGCATGTGGGGAGGAGGATAGAATTTGTGTTGTATCTAGCAAGCAAGGGTCGTCTAGGAGTGACCTGCGAACAAAATCCAAGCAGTTGCAAGCTGGGTGGAGGTTCCAGGCAGACACGAACTTATCAAATTATTGTTTTGTCACCTCAATAACTATTTTATCCTCCCTGTACATTTCTTCAACTTTAGGCACAATCTCGAGCCACAATAAACCATGGACATGTGCAGAGCCTCTATGTTTCCATTCATACCTGTGAGACAAGGGAACATAAATATTAGCTATGTAGTTTGGAAAAAACTTTTAAATAAGTAGATTTGATTACCTGTACCAAAATTCTACTGCTCCAAGTTCCTTCTGCAATATTTCTTCAAGAAATATTGTGAATATGTGATGCAGGTATGTTGATACTTGATGAGGGTTAGAGACAATGTTAAGTGTTCTCCAACATGTGTGTGGCTCAAGGATCAGTTGGGCATTCACCAGACATAATATTGTGGAGATCTAGCCATTTAGTGTCTGTAGCACTTAGAGTGAAGAATAAGGTTGGTGTCCCCAATTGTTCCACCATATCTGAAAGCTCTCGCTTCTAATTTTTTCCCAGAATGAACGTGTCCCTCGAAGGCTCGATCCAAAGCACATTAAGTTGTCTGGGAGGTTGTCTTTAGGGCATTCCAGTAGTTGTCTTCGCAGATCTCTAATTGTCAAAGGGATTCCAGATTCGAGGTTTTGTTTCATAAAAATTGTTGTTGTGGACTGGCTCTTGTGTCGCATTATGAGGTTTAGAAGGAAGTAACTAAATCTTGGGTGGGAACTGAAGTACCCATCACGGTAATGCATCAAATAAAGAGCGTATTCATGCATTGGAACTTCTTTTATGCGGGATTATTGCCACAATGTTTTTCCTATCGGAAACAAAGTTGGGAAATCCATTGAGAACAAGCCCTCTGTATTGTATTCATTTATTGGTGAGAGCCCAAGCTCTGGCCATGGCATGGTAAATGGAGTGTTACCATCATGGTTGAGCAAGAACTGTTTGATTTCCTCTTCTTTTGTTCTTGTATTGTGAGGTGTTGGCACGAAAGATGATGAGTGTTCATACATTTCATCAAAGTCAGTGGGAACATCAATACCATGAGCTATAGAGGTACTTTGCATTTGGGGCAGTTCCACTGTGGTTGTGTTAAGAGAGGAGGAAACATTTGATGACTCAGATGGTAGAGAGGAAAGGGTGTCATCGTCGATTAAGACATCTTTGTAATAGGGATCGTGTTGGATTTTATATTGCAAGGCTTCCCAAACACGAGATCTACTGACATAGAAATCATAATTTTTAAAATTAGATCCTTCCCTTTGTATGAGAACTATGTCCAAATCTCCAAGGCAGTGGGGTAGGTACTTTGCTATTGAAGTAATGTTTTGTGGGAAACTTATGGTGTGTCCTGAGTATTTGTATTGCTCGCCACATACTTGGGACTTGCAGGAATGGATTAACTCACGTGCAATAAGCATCTCCTTGATTTGGGTTAAAGATGCAAGAACGGTAGGCTGCTTTTCAGGGTCCATGTTGTTCCATGAAGAGAATCGGTGGCGTTGTTTTTCATATTTGCATTTATTACAGGAGGGAAAGACTTCAAAGGAAATTGTTTTAATTCCAGGGTAATTTTCCAAACAGATTGAGAAAGTTTGGATGTTCGCCAACAAATCTATTCTTTTGTGAAACCAATTTTGGGCTTCAATAGTCAGCGACGAGGGTGGGAATATGGGAAATCTCTGTGTATGGGAAGGGGTGGGGTGTTCTGTTTGAGTCGTTTGTGGATTGCAAGGTGGAAAGCAGTCAGAAGGAGAGGAGAAACTAGTTGTACATGTGCGATGAACCGAAGAAAGGTCGGTACTTGAGATAGTTTCATGTGGTGTCCCAGATATTTGGGGAAAAGTGGTAGTAGTTAGCGAAGATGGGTTCGTACGGAAGGAATTGGTATGCTCGTGAAAATTTGTTTCCATGGAAGTTACTTGCAGAATGTTGGTTGGCAATCCTTCAGTAGTTGTATTTGATGGCAAGATTGGAATGTCAGGGAATCGTAGGTTGTTGGTCGATGTAAGTTGAAGGATATTAGAGATTGTCATTGTTCTATGCTCTAATTTACGAAGTCATTACTCAACAGTTATGTGTACTTTATTTTTTACGTAATTCTCTCTTCATTGGGCTCATTTTGTAAGAGTTGACATGATTGCAAAGTCACAGACTTATGGAGTACCACCTGTTGAAAAAAAAAATTGCGGGTCAGCAAGGAACAATACATTGTTTGATGACATACAAATGCAAAAATAAGTCAAAATATAAAACTATATACAAATGTAATGCATGTGGAGTTCCAATGGGAAATACGCGTAAGAGGTAACAATTTGAGTATAGAAAATTTGCATTTTTTCTTAAGGAAAAGAGTATTAGTTATATGGAAAGATACAATGCGTTTACATAGTATACAAGGATGCAAATACGTACATAACAAAAGTGCAAGTAATTTTCATTTATTTTCTTAAAAGTACTTACAATCCACATAGTAGTAGGAGACAATAGTATGTCAGTGTATAAGGGAATACAACAATTTTCTTTTGAAGCAGGGAAAAAAGCGAAACATAGATATGAAATAAGCAACATAGCGGTGATAGTTCAAAGTATAGAATGGGATGGGTGAGGGTGTAAAGTTTGAAGGGACGGGTGGGTTAGAAATATTTAAGTAAAGGTTATGAAGGAGTTGCATTATTTTCCACTTTCTTTGAACTGAGGATGACACATTTCAATCTGTTGTTTCCGCAGTATGTCTCTTTTTTCAGTGAAAGTGTGAAGCAGTATTCGTTGCCGATGACATTGCTTGTAATTTCACTAGTCATATCTTCGTCTATAGACAATATATGGAGGTTGCTAGCTGCAACACCCATGATTGACTCAATTGTCTCATCAAAAGCGGTAACTGATTAAAGTTCTCCTGTTGGGTCCTTTAGATCGATCCTGAGTGCATATCTATAATCATAGTTTTGAACTTGTACATTGCAACTCGAACAGAACCATGAACCATTACCATTCTCTCTCACCTTTTTCCTGCATTTTTTGTCACCTTTTTGAAGAGGACATGCCTTGTAAAAAAGTTGTCCATGCTGATATTTGTGATTTCTACAGTAACCATGGCCCATTCATTTCTCTCAGTGTTCCCCATCTGTAGGACCTGCGAAATCATTGTTACAGAGGTCAAGCTTTTTGGAGGGCCCAGAAATTGGCTTGTGATAGAGGGCGCCAAAAGGGAGTAGTCATCAGAATCAACCCAACCATGAAGTCTATTGGTTTCTGAAATTAGAGGTTTGACGTAACATTTGGTACTTGAAACAGTGTCAACTGAGGTCCCATTGAAACTGGAGACGCGAGCAGCTTTCAAGGCAAGGACCGGAAGAGGTGGTATAGAAAGCATGTCTTCAAGTTCTTTGCTTATCTCATCTAAGTGTTTTCCCCACAATGTGACACTTACACTGAATACTGACATGTCCTTTGATTGTAGAGTTATTCTCTTTGTTTCTAACTTGTCATGCCTACGAATTGTTGAGCATGGTGACATCACAAGAACAATGCCAATCAAATCAACTATAGAACTTACAGTGCTTGCAGGTATGTCCTTGATTTTGGTGAAGTGAAAGTGATGGAAAGGTATTGTATCCTCATTACTTATGAGTGGAGACATGGTTGAGGAAGGTTGCAAGAAAATCTCCAAAGCATTGTTCAAATGGTTATAACATAGCTTTGCATCAACAATCCTCAATCCTCTTTGGAAATTGTATATAGCTTCCCATTTTCAATCTACTCATAGAATGCTTCTATGGCCTTAATGAAATAGGTGATGTGGATTTCCCCTCCTTCCTGATCCACAAAATCAAACCCAAACACAGAGCCATCTACCCTTGCATTGTGACATTCGTGAAGGGTTTTTTTTGCTAGGGCACGACCCTCTACGGACCACATGCGCATAGATGTATTCAATCCACTTATTTTAGTGGGTGTTCCAGAAAAATATCTATTAACCGGGTTTGCACTTGCATCTGTTTGCAGCAACTGACTGTGTTCGAGCACATTTTTGGTAGTCAGGTTGGAGCACCGATTACCAAATGTGTTTCGACAACAACATCCATTTCAATGATAAGAACAGTCCTGTAATGGAAAAGAAAATTGAGATAGAATTAGAATTGAGCAACGATGGCATAACAAACAGAAAGAAATTATAATTAATATAGGGAGTTTATATACATTGGTAATTGAGTAGGAGATGAAGCTTACAATTCACTTTTGATCATTCTAAAGTAGGATTTGTGTAAGCACACAATGGAGCCTTCTTGTATTGATTTTTCGGTTAGACGGCTTGCAAATTTGGAGGGTAGAAGTGTTGTCTGAAAATGTATCCCATCTGAAAGGTCAACACGATGTTGGGCACCCGTGTTGAGAATGGACCTTAGGGAGGACAAGTGCAGTATCTGAAATGTGGGGTCAACATTGGAACCACCCTCAATCAATTGAGAAATTCCTTCGTGTGTCAAAATTATTTCCATGACAACTAAAAGATGCTTGAAATAGTGGGAGTTCTGCAAATATATGGTGGAAAATGTAAACTTGTAGGGCAGTCAAACATGAAATGAAGGATGTGTTCTGGAAAGCATGCATTTGTAAACAATAAGAACCTTTAAAGTTTGCTTCCTTATTCATTTATAATTTTTAAAAAGCGCATACATGAAGTCTAACCCTTTAACAATTAAATATGCAAAAAAGGTGATATAATGTACAAAGCTTTGGTTGAAAACAACTAAAATTTGCATGGTTATTTCTCAGAATTTTAAAACTATATGTATTTGTGTGCAGATATAATGAGGAACACATTAAAAATGTGTTGTTTGTTTGTTTACATAAAGAAGCGAGAAATTGTATAAAGGAAAAATTGAACACGTATGTTGAAAAGTTAGATTATGTGTTCCATATGTTCTGCCGCAATATATACATGCATTTATTTGAAACAAATTACAAATTATTATGTTAAGCAAATAGAATGGAAAACAATAACAACAATATGTACACTTGAAGTAAGAAAACTATAGGTATTTGTATGGAGATACAATGATAAAGAAATTCGAAATGCATAGTTGTTGGATTACAAAAACTGAACATGTGTTTAAAAAGTTTGATTCTCTATCCGATATATATTGCCACAATATTTCATACATGGAATTATTTGGTAGGAGTTACAGTTTGTTTCAAAAACACTTATAAACTAACACTTATAAACTAGCCACTACAAGCTATTTCATAAAACAAATTTCTTGCTTTTTGCTTGTGTAATTTTCTTTGCACATTTCTTGTATTTTTGTCCATTTGCAGATGCCTCGATTGGTATTCCCATTCTCCTCAATTTTTGGGGTGGTTCATATTTCAGTGCATCTTCGTTAGAATCATAAATCAAGCAGAAGCCTCGTGAATGATCTCCAATTGTTCGGATTTTGGAGAGAAAAATTGGGGATGTTGGCATCAGGTGGAGGCGATCTCTGATCATTTCGGATATCATTGTTTTAGGTGGTTTCGTTTGCCTGCAATGCGAAACATTAACAACACATTGAAGACGTTTAAACTCTTCCTCCCTCTGCAAGTGAGGCATAATTAATGCCAATCCCGTTGTGGGGAGGGGAATTGTGTTTCTAGTTTGCATCATATTAAACTAGAGAGGGAAAAGAAGTATGTTAGTCCAACAAGATGTTCTTAGGTATGACGGGCAGCTTAAAAATCCTTCTCGCTGATCAGTCTAACGTCCAACTTGGGACGCTTTGAAATGGCCTCATTGGGGAACGAGCCCCTTAGCACATAACGAATCCTATCATTGACGAAGGAACATGCCCCCACATGTCATTTTGGGAAAAGGATTGGAGCCAACTATAAATATAGATGAAATAATCAAAAGCAAATAACATGAAAGCACTCTACAATAATATTTTAGTCCATAACATGCAATAAACAAGACAATTGAATAAATATTTCAATCAATATTGAAACCCACCTAAAGTTCGTCTAGAGACAACACTCGCTTCTTTACCACATGAGAAAGAGAATCGCAAATATCCTACAAAAAAGTGAAAGAAGAAATTAATAAAACTGAATGTATGTGGTAATCAGTTGAGCCATGAAGGAAAGTGCATATCCCAGTGCCTTGCAATAACATAACCTATATATAACTCAGATACCTAGTGCCTTGCAATAGAGCCATGAAGGAAAGTGGATAACCTAGTGCCTTGCAATAATAAATCTATATTGGTTTCTTCATGGAAAATTAAGACAACACAATTAATCAACATAACTTAAAAAAAAAACATGAAGAAAAGTGCAAGTTCAATAGCATTACATATATATAGCTCAAATACTTACTATAATACAAATCAAGAATAGTCTCCATGGAAATTAAAGGCAACACAATCAATCACCCCAACTCAAAATATAGAAAATTCAAATCACTTTTCCTTGATGACATATGTCACTATTCTAAACTTTACAACCATATCATTTTATGAACACATAAAAAAAAACTATTCATAGGAAACAAATTCAATTCATTGATGTGGCTTTATAAGAGGGACAAACACCTAAATTAATAGCAATATCTTGTTTTCAAATACCAATTGATTCTCATGGATGAAAGTAAAGAAATAAGGTGGTTTCTGGCAGCAGTTTACCAACAGTGGTTTCTTGCAATTCACCAACAGTGGTTTTTGACAATTCACCAAATAATGATCTGCAAAACTACGTTTTTGCAAGACCTTCCTTTGCTACAGCAAGGATTTAATTACAAATAATTCTTCCACCTAGTACTCATAAAATATCATCTAAAAACTTTCATAGAAGGAATAAATAGATAAGGCAATATTTTTGTATTTATCTTTCCTTTGATAAATGACTATTTTGTGGTAGTACATGAATAGAGTCTAATGACTGAATTGTGTTCATGTATATTTGTAGTCCTTACAATTTAGCAAGTTCACATAAACTTTGAATTTTGCAAAGGTGTTAAAGCACATGGACTGAACATCTTTGCTCCTCATGACAGTCCAAACATTGATGGAATTCATATACACCAATCTAAGAATGTGGTGATTCAAAATATTACTATAGGGACAGGTAAACATCAATTTCCTGTTAGGTATGTCTTCAGAAAAATTTTCTGGTTTCCTGGACAGTTTGAAGAGAGTGTCTATGGAATTTGTTACAGAAGGTATTTGGATGAATATGTAGATGGTAAGCACAGAGATGTTACAGGGAACACAAGCAACACTTATGATGGGCATAAAACATTTTACTTTATTATGCTACTGGATAATTAAAGAAATCATAAATTGAGGCTTTTGCAAGAGACTTGAGAACTCTACCATATTATGTACTGTGATAAGCAAATTGTTGTGGTATTTCAGATTTTCTATCTTACTAAAAAGACATTCAGAAATACAAAGTGTACAAGATTTCTAGACTCACAAATCAGATATAAAACTACTCTAAATAAAACTCAGCAAAATGAATAAAAAATGTAATGTAATTTTATCCAAATCTTTTGGAAAATTTTCTACTCATTCAAATATAATCATCGATTTAGTGCCAAAAGATAAGTCTGTGAAGTTACTGCTAGTTAATACATTTCCTAGTCCTGCTGCATTGATATGTATCTCCCTTGTTTCCTATAAATGTGAGAGATGCCCATTGAATATATACAGGTCCTAGTGCTTCTTCACTGTCTTAGGATTGCTAGAAAGTTTTGAATAATTGTATAAGCCAAAAGTATTAGCAAGTCTGCCATGGCTCCACCAGGTGTTCCTGCAATAAGGTTGCTCCTTGCATGCCTTGTAATGACACTTGTTTTGCAGGTAATGAGTGTATGTAGGGTTTTTTTGGAAGCATGAATCTGTGATTTCTCTCCTGGTTTTGGTTTTTGGGTTCCAAGCTAAATTGTGGGGACAGTGGGTGCTACAGAGAATTTTTGATATGGGTTCTTCCAAATTTAGTTCTTTTTCAAATATCTTAGTGGGATACGTTCCATGGCTTGAATAGATTAATGTGATTCTCCCTCTTAGGAAGAATTGGTTCCATTGACTTTAGTAATCACAAGTAGAATTGAACTAAAAGCTCTAATATCCTATGCTTTTCAACCCAATATATAGCCCTTGTTCTACTAGTCTCTCAATAAATTTTATATTGATTACAATTTTGAGAAAGACGTGAATCATTACCAGTTGCAAAGTAGGCTTTCCACAATATTACTCTCTCTATTTCTGGTACTAACATCTGGTTTATAAAGTTTTTGTTCCACATCATACTTTCCTCCTATATTTTTTATGGCAGAAAATATTTTGTCAATATTCATGTTATATAAAGTAAAGAGTCTAAAGTAAAGTAAATGGCTTTTTGAGATAATTCCAGTTGCCAACAAATGGGACATACTGGAGGCTTCTCCAGACCATAGGTAGGTGCACTCAGCTAGATATTTTGCCTCTAAAAGTGTTATAGTTCAAGGTCACCATGCTTTTGAGAAATAAAGAAACTCATTGTTCTGAGTGGGTGTTGTCATGGGTTAATGATTGTTTGTGGGTGTGTGTTTGTAGATTGCAAGGCTGCCTGCACAGGTAGATGTAAAGCAGCATCTTTGAATGGCAGATGTTTGAGAGCCTGTGGAACATGTTGTGCTAGGTGTAATTATGTTCCCTTAAGGACATATGGAAACAAAGAGCTCTGTCTCTGCTATGCCAATATGAAAACCCATGGAAACCAGCCCAAATGTCCCTATACCACTACAACATACCATAAATCTAAGGATAGTTTTTCCTATTCTCATGCAAGGAAAAGTAGTGTGCCTATGTGGTATATAAACATTTTTGTATGAAATGATAAATTATGCATGTTTTGATGTAGATTTGTGCTTTGTCCAATTCATGTTGGATTATTGTACAAAGTAAATAAAAATGTAACAGGAAGGAAGTATTTTGTAGCCATGTTGTTCACCTGATAAAATCTTATTGTTCTATGTATATAAATGTATTTCTCAAGAGTCTCCTATTGTGTTCTGATTATGGATTTGGTTATGCACACACCAAAGCGATGGTGGTAGCAAAAATTGTTAATTCCAAATCAAGTCTTACTTGGGTTTGCTGAAAATTCTTTTTCCAAAATTTCATATTAATTCTACTAAGTGATGTGTGTGCTTTTACAAAACGCATCCATAAAATCAATGGAGGACCCTAGACAATGTGAGATCCAATCAAAATCTGAAACATTCCACATTATTGCCTACACGCATACGGACCACCAAAGGATACTTCCGAGCAACGTAAAAGGCTTCGAGGAGAGAGCCATAAAACATACTATAAGGGACCATCCAAGAAAAAAACAAGTAAAATGAGCGTCGATGCGGAGGCGCAGTAGCTCGACCGGTAGACAAGCAATATTTCGAGCACTTACGAAGCCCCTTTTCTCCTTCTCTAAGAAAATCTTACAAATGACTTCCATGAACCCGATGGAGGGCCCTAGGCAACGTGGATCTGATCAAAATTTGAAACATTCCACTCTACGGCCTACACTCATATGGGTCAGCCACCAAAGGTTACATCCATAAAGCGTAAGATGCTTCAAAGAGAGAACCGAGAACACAACGAAACAAGCAATATACATAGCGCTTCTGTAGCCCCTCCTCTCTAACAATGTCTTGCAAATCACTTCCATAACCCCAATGGGGGACCCTAGGCGACATGGATCCGATCAGAATCTGAAACATTCCACTCTATGAGTCTACTCCTATTGTGTTTTGATTATGGGTTTGGTTATGCACACAACAAAGCCAACGGTGGTAGCAAAAATTGTTGATTCCAAATCAAGTCTTACTTGGGTTTGTTGAAAATTCTATTACCAAAATTTCATATTGATTATGCTAAGTGCTGTGTGTGATGGGGTGTTCATAAAGATCTTTGAGTTAAAATAACAGTACTAATCGCTATGAAAATTTTGTTGATGAATTTATTAAAAAGGGAAACATGCTTAATCTAGTTCTAAAATAGAGAAACATGCTTAATCTATTTGTAGTCTTAGTTGAAATATCATTCACCGTTAGGCTACCAGAGTGAAGTTAATTTGATGATTATGTTACCAAAATTTCAGGACATCACTGCGGTTAGAGTTTTGGCAGTGAATACTAAAGACGTTCAACAATTAGCATACAAAAAGGCCCTAGAGGGAAAAATAGTTTCCTTTATGGTTCTGGTTATCGTGGCCACCCATATGTTGAATGCAGTTTCAAATATCTGACATCTTCCATACAAAGATAAAAAATTAAACCCTAAAAACTATTATACAACAAACAATAGAATTAAAACTTACCAGCGAAATTCTGCAACAAAACCATGGCAAAACTCTGGAGCAAATTGGGATTAGAGTTGGTTGTGGTTGAATATTTAAAGGCAAATCTAAACACAGTAAACCCGCATTCAACATGCACGAAAAAACAAATCTAAACATAGCAAAAAGAAAAGAAAAACAACTGTTAAAAATACCCAGAAATTCGAAAACATCTAAACGACCGTCAAAATTAATCGCATTGAAAAAACATCCAAAAGGACGTTAAATTTAACATAATTGTAAAAATGTTCATAAGGGCATTTCCCATAAGAAATATGCCTTCGACGTAATAAACTAATCTAACTTTTTTTCATAAGAATGAGAGAATACCCCTTTATATTTTCACGTCTTTTCCATAATTTTCCACACTTATTCTTTACTTAACCATATAACTTTCGCTTTTAACTTTTTAAAGCTTTATATTATTTACTTTTAAATATTGTATAAAATGTCTAATTTGAAAATCTAAAGATATTTAAAAGATATGTAAACACTTTCGAGGACACACAGAATTATTCCCTCTCATGAAGATTTTTATATTTTAATCCAATACCTTAACTTCAGGTCTACCAAAAATTATGGGCATTTTTTCGAAGACTTGCAGTTTTCAGCCACGCTCTAAGCAGGAATCTTACAGAGTACTTATTTACAGGCATCATCCCTACAAATGCAGCAAGGAGGAAGGAAATCTGGTTAACTTGCCCAAGACAATGGACCATCTTTTGAAATTAGCTGGTAAATTTTTAGCCATCAATGTTCTGTGTTGGTTTTCTAAAAATTTCTCTTGAGGAATTCACAAGTGAAGTATAATTAATATAAAACTTACCCATTTCAGGCAAAATCTATGGATTTCATCCTGTAAAAGTATTCAATGAAGATGGTGAAGAGATTGGGGACATGAATGTCATTAGGGATAATGATAAGTTGTTTTTTGCTGACAGCGAAGAACTTGAAGGGGCATTTCATGGGAACCGATTGCCACAATCTTGAATCTATACTAATAAATTAAAAAGTTATGTGTACTGGTAAAATTGGTATTTTCTAAACATAATGTTTATTTTGGGGGAATACTCTATTTTGATGTGTTTTTAGGAAGTTAGTATGTATTACGTTAAGAGTTTAGTAATAAACTCTTTGATTTCAATGCAGCTTATGCTTACAAAAGAACTCTATAGAATTTTGATAATTCTGGTTCAATAGAAACTTCATTTGCGAGGCACATATAGGTCATAAAAGAAATTTTTCGAGTGTGTGATAGTTGTTATATCAATCATTTTACAATAAATTTTATAGATTAATAAAGGGACTTTTGCAGTCATAAAATTAGAAGAGATATTTCTGGATATATAAAACAGGGTAGTTTTATTGATAGTTTAATAAAACTACTTAGTTTATTCAAAAATATCTTTTCTAACCTAATTTATTGTAAAAATATGAGAGAGTATTAATCATTCATCCATTTGTAACGTTTGGTAACTTAACAAACTCTGTTGAATGAATTTTGTTTGGGAGTGGTTCCAAATACTTTTGTAAGGGAGTGGTTTTTTAAAAGATAAGATGTGTGTTAAACTTGGGTTAAAATGCATACCCATATTACATTTAATAGTTAAGTTTGCCTCATTTGTACATAAAAGGCTGAAATTGACCAATGGGACTCCAAACGTACAATGTAAAATAAGGAATAAGAAATGTTTAACTCCAGCAACTTCAAAAGACAACAAAAAATTACAAGCCTTGCATTCAAAGTAGAAATATGTGAACAAGTCATATTTTTAGATGTCTAGTATATTTCCTCATATCAACAAGCATGTCATGAGGACACTTCCTTCTCAATCTTGAAGAAGAAACAAGATGAATGAAAGGTGCAATCCTCCAAGTATAGAGCATTGAGGAAGCAAAAACAAGACATTGGTGAAGATCAAACATTTCTCAACAAAAAAGATTAAAGCATCTCCTATCCTTGTTAGCCATGAAGATGTAGAAAGAGTTATATGATTCTATGAAGAGGCAAAAGAACTGCCCCCAACAAACACATGAGGTCTCATAACAGTCACATAAACCATGACCATCACTTAACTCAACAATCACACACCACATGGGTCTTATAACCATCACTAAACCACGACCCACTTGCATGTGAGATCCAGATGATGGATGGGGTGGGTAGGACCGAACATGGCAACCCACTGATGGATGAACTCAGATTGCTCTCTTTACTTCGGTGAGTGCAAGAGCCATGGAGTTTGCATGAGATTCTGGACTACAGATTTGGTTTCTCTTTTTATTATTACTACTCTATCTCTGGATTGTTTATTGATCATGATACAAACTGTCCAAGGGCACTTGGCCTGTAATATAGTTGAACATACAATTCTGTTGTATAAGAATTATGATACCATTGCAGCTTTATCAAGACTTGCTCCTTATATATGTTATTGCTGGATTCTATTGATTATTGTACCTCAATGATACTGTTCAATGTTATGGTATATTTCATGTGCACAGATTTCAAACAGCTATGTTTCTACTTTTTTTGTACATGGAATCTGCATTCCTAAATATGACCTGATCATGCCCTAGTAAACATAAGAAAAATACTGAACTATTCTTTAATGATTGTTTATGGGTATTTGAGGGACCGCCCCTCATAAGGAAAAACTTGTATGATTATTCAAGATGGGGTAAAACCATAAGCAGTTACTGTATTTTCATGAAATGACAATAGTTGGATTGTTTGACTCTCTTGACTGTTTGAATTGTCCTTGTGCTGCTTTTATATGCTTAAAGGTTGTGATTGACCTGACTGTCATACAGAATATAAAAATGGTGAATTGAGCTCAGGACTTGGGATTTCTGACTCCTGAATGAAGTGTGGAGAAATACACTCTCAATCATCTGTACCCTTGTTGATTGTATTCCATAATAACGGTGGAGTTTTAATTGGATATACAAAGGGAAGTGGCAGGTGTATCTGTAATTGTTATGCTAGAGTAAGAGGAATGTCCTTCTCAGATCTCTAAGTTACTCGTATGGCTTTGAGAATGTAGATGCTTTTATATTCCAGATATATGTGACTGCCCTCTTAGAGAGTTCCTGGTATACGGTGTAGCATTGTAGACAGATACCCTGCAGTTTGCTTCATCTCAGTATTGTTTATCAGAAGGTAGATTGCCTTTGATATCTGATGGGGATATGCATGTTGTACTTTTGGCAAACATTCAAGATGACCTGCCTTGTTCTGTACAGTGACACCATTCATGGCATAAGTTTTACTTTTAAATACATATGGAGCAACACTCTTGGAATACCAACAATGCCATGTTTTTCATGGCTTCTAATTGACTATTGTGATCCGTGAGCTTGACTGAAATGTTGATTCCATACTACTCTGTACTAAATAGTGGTACGGGTATAAGCTATATACCCTAGAGTTTGTGTTAGTACAAATCTTACACTGATGATGCTTGTATTGTGTAATAATATATTATCTACAACAGATCTGTACAAATTGGATGGACTTATATAATTGGATGTTGCTATGAAGATGGCAGTCTGGGATCATCTATACTGAATCTTGGAAAGGATTGAGAAGGTAATGGAGCCCAGTTCTGTTATGAACTATGTTATTGGCATTAATCTCCTAGGTGGGATGAACCCTAACATGTATTATGGTGCCTAAGGTTTTTAAAGTAGTTCAAGGCAATTGAGAAGCATGGGATATGGTAGAAAACCCTAACTTGCTATGATATCAACCTTGGACGGTGGCATTTATACTGTGCTAGCATGGCATCTAGATCTAACCTATTTCCCACCATTTTAGTCGTGCTCTAGTATGTAGCACTAAATACGTCATTGTATCTTGTAGAAAAAAGGTGTATGATTATTCTTGTATCTGTCAGTCTTTGTAAGGAGTTGTGATGAATTATTGAATAAGCCATGGCAGATTTCTTCTTGACTGTACCTGATTAGAGGATGCATTGTGTTGTGGCTTTGGATATGGATTTCATGATTCACTTGTTGTGAGCACTTCTTAGTATTATGCTATGCATGGAAAAATGATCGTCTAATTCGGGCTCTAGCATTAAGGAGAGAGATGTTATGCTACTGCAACTTCACTTTCACCCGCTTTTGATTAGGACTTTTACCTTCATTCTTAATATGTAATTGACATGGCATTGAGGAAAGGGTTTGTAAACACGTCCAATTTCTAAGCACATCTTGAAAATATAGCAGTTTTCGGCCACACTCTAAGCAGGAACCTTATAAGGTACTAGTTCACAGGCATCATCCCAACAAATGCAGAAAAGAGGCAGGAAGTCTGGTTAACTTGCCCAAGACAATGGACCATCTTTTGAAATTAGTTGGTAAGTTTTCAACCATCAATATTTTTTGGCTTGTTTTTCTTAAAAAAAAGTCTTTCAGTTCACATGTGAAATATAATTGATATAAAAAATACCCATTTCAGGTAAAATCTAGGGATTTCATCCTGTGGAAGTATTCAATGAAGATGCTGCAGAGGTTGAGGACATGAATGTCATTAGGGATAATGATAAGTTTTTTGTTGACTGTGAAGAGCTTGAAAGGGCATTTCATGGGAAGCGATTGCAACAATTTTGATTTTACATTAATAAATTAAAAAGTATTTGTACTGTTTATATTGGTATTTCTAAACATGATGTATTTTGGGGGATGCCAGTTTAGATACTTTATGTTGATGTGTTTTTAGGCTAGTTAGTATGCATTATGGTTAAGAGTTCAGTAATAGAATCTTTGATTTCAACGCAGCCTAAGATTACAAGAGAACTCTATAGAAATTCGATAATTCTAGCTCAATAGAAACTTCATTTCTTAGACTCAGTTCATACAAGAAATTTATCGAATGGTATTGCCTCTTAGTGAGATAGCTGTTACATCAATCACTCGGCAATAAATTGTATAGATGAATAAGGGGATTTTGCAGTAAATAAAATTAGAAAGATTTTTGGATATATAAAACAGGGTAGTTTTATTGATAGTTAAATAAAACTACGGAGTTTTATGCAAAAATATCTCTTCTGACTTTTTTTCTTGTTAATATTAGATAATACTAATCATCTATCCATTTGTAACATATGGTGACTTCACATACCCTGTTGGATGAACTGGGGTTGCAAATACTTTTGTTAAGGGAGGGATTATTAATAAGATCAGACGCGTGTTAAACTTGGGTTAATATGTATACCCAATTGTCAATGTCCACTACAATATTACATTTAATAGCCAAGTTTGTCATATTTGTCCATAAAAGGCCCAGATTGGTTTATGTGACTGGAAAAGTACAATGTAAAGTATGGAATAGGGAGTCTAAGAGCAACTCCAGGTAACTCCAAATATAACAAAAATTTAAAAGGACATGCATTCAAGTAGACGTGTGAATAAATCATGTTCTTCCATGTCTCACTGTCAAGAGGTCGCTTCCTATTCAATCTTGAAGAAGAAACAAGGTGACTGAAAGAGCCAATCCTCTTAAGTGTGGAGCATTGGGGAAGCAAAGTCTCTAGGAAGACGTTGGTAAAGATCAAATATTTCTCGAAAGAAAAGATCAAAGCATCTCTGACTCGTTAGCCATGAAAAGAGAGTTATATGATTCTGTGAAGAGGCAAAGGAACTGCCCCAGACACACGTGAGGTCTCATAACAGTCATGTAAACCATGACCACCACTTAAGTCAACAATCACACACCAGATGTGTCTTATAACTGTCACTAAACCATGACCCACTAACATGTGAGATCCATGGCCCTGTTGGAGTTGCCATCATGCTTCAAGATGATGGATGAGATGGGTAGGACCAAACATGGCAACCCACTGATGGTTGAACTCAGATTGCTCTTTTTACTTTGGTCGGTGCAGGAACCATGAAATTTGCATAAGATTGTGAATTACAAACTTGGTTACTCTTTTTATTATTACTACTCTATCTGTGGGTGGTGGTTTATTGATCATGATACAAACTGCCCAAGGGCACTTCGCCTGTAATGTAGTTGGACATACAATTCTGTTGTATAGGAATTATGATACCATTGCAGCTTTATCAAGACTTGCTCCTTTATATATGTTATTGTTGGATTATATCGAGTAATTGTACCTCAATGATACTGTTCAATGTTATGGTATATGTCATATGGAAAGATTTCAAAGAGCTATGTTTCTCCTTGTTCTAGTACATGGAATCTGCGTTCCTAAATATGACATGATTATGTCCTAGTAACATGAGAAAAATATCACACTATTCTTTAATAATTGTTTTTAGGTATTCGAGGGACCTCCCCTCATAAGGAAATACTTGATCTAAGATGGCATAAAAGTAAAACCATCACCAGTTACCGTATTTTCATGAAATGACAACAGTGGATTCTTTGACTCTCTTGACTGTTAGAATTGTGCTCGAGTTGCTTTTCTATGCTTAAAGGTTGTGATTGACCTGACTGTCATACAGAATATAAAAGTGGTGACTTGACCTTAGGACTAGGGTTTTATGACTCCAGACTGAAGTGTTGAGAAGCACTATCTTAATCACCTCTATCCTTCTTGATTGTACTCCATGTTAACGGTGGAGTTTTAATTGGATATACAAAGGGAAGTGGCAGGTGTGTGTGTGAATGTTAAGCTAAAATAAGAGGAAGGTCCTTCTCAGACCTCTATGTTATAATTTCGCAGTGTTACTCATGTGGCTTTGAGAACTTAGATGTTTTTTTATTCCAGATATATGTGACTGCCCTCTTAGAGAGTACCTGGTATACGCTGTAGTATTCTTTTTGTCTAGCATTCAGATACCCTACAGCCTACTTCATCTCTTTATTATTTATCAAATGGTAGATTGCCTTCGGTATGTGATGGGGATATGCATGTTGTACTCGACTGAAATGTTCTTTTTATACTACTTTGTACCGAATAGTGGTATAAGCTATAGACCCTAGAGTTTGTGTTGTACAAATCTTACACTGCTAATTCTTGTATTGTGTAATATTTTATTTGTAACTGATCTGTGTAAATTGGATGAGCTTAGATAATTGGATGTTGCTATGAAGATGATAGTCTTGCATCATCTATACTGAATCTCGGAAAGGATTGAGAAGGTAATGAAGTCCAGTTCTGTTATAAACTATGGCATTGGCACTAACCTCCTAGGCAGGATGAACCCTATTATGTATTATGGTGTGCCTAAGGTTTTTGAAGTAATTCAAGGTTGTTGAAAAGTATGGGATATAGTAGAAAACCCTAACTTGCCCTGATATCAAACCTTGGATGATGGCATAATTACTGTGCTAGCATGGCATCTAAATCTGAACTAGTTCCCGCTATTTTAGTTTTGCCCTAGCATGTAGCACTAAATAAGTCAATGTATCATGTAGAAATAAGATGTGTGCTTATTCTTGTATCTGTTAGTCATTCTAAGGAGTAGTGATCATTTATTGAATAAGCCCTGGCAGATTTCTTCTAACTGTACCTGATTAGAGGATGCATTGTCTTGTGGCTTTGGATATGGATTTCATGATTCACTTATTGTGACTTGTGAGCACTTCTTAGTATTATGTCATGTAAGGAAGAATGATTGTCTAATCTGGGCTCTAACATTAATGAGTTCAGGGATGTTATACTACTGCAACTTCACTTTCACCCGCATTTGATTAGGACTCTTACTTTCCTCCTTCATATGTAATACAGTAATTGGCATGGCATTAAGGAAAGAATTTGGCATCAGTAAGTATTTATGTAAGATTTCACTTTTGGTGTTGTTATGCTTTGAATGTTCACTGTTATAACATTGAGGTAAAAGACTTGTCATGAAAACCTAAGCAACCCATGCTTATCTTACCCTCTTTATTTCTAAGAATCACGAGGTTCTAGATCTATAGTCTTCTTAAGTCCTCTCTATCCAGTCTGGAATGAGTTAGGTAACTACACTTTAGTGGGATTTGTTACCCAGTTCTTGGAAACTCAATCTAAGTGGTGGTGTAATCACTTTCATAGCTCAACACTAGTTTACTTAGAACAAGTGTGGTGTATCAATAAAAAGAACATCTTTCCTTCAATCAATAAGTAGTTTTGTTGGAATCTGTACTTTTCACATAGTAGTGAAGTACAACTACCCTATAAAAGGCAAATCTTCTTACTCAGTATGGGCAATCATTTCTTGTTTTGATATGTAGTTGTGGGCCACTTTTGCCTCTCCATCGCTCTAAACTTGTTTAGGAGGGATGTTTGTTCAAAAAAATCTGCTTCATTTTTAAGTGATTTAAACATGATTTGATTTCATAGTAAAGAAAGCATCTAAATACAAAATAATCTTCACTTTCAGGTTTCTTGTAACAAAACTGACAAATACAATGCATGAGAAATATGAAGATCTATCCATATGCAAAGGTGTTGTGAACAAATCCTTAATTGTGTCAATAGAACTCTTGATCTGCAAGGTAATTGAAGCATAAAGTAATGGAGGTTTGTTGATCGCATCCTTGAAGTGAAGACGTGAATTGTATTAATGGTAAGGCTTTGATGAAAGAATTTCCTTAGCTAAGCAGGTTATATAGATGTCATCTCTAACATATAATCCAATATATTTAATATTATAAATTCCAACCAACAAGTTTATAGCCTTTTTTATGACTACAAGAACTTTTTCCTGAAAGATATTCTAATTTTCTTAATCATTTATATTGCTGTTCAAACGTAGGGCCGTTCAAACATGTTGAATTGTTGCCCATTCTCAAATAAAGAGGCATTTAGTAATAGAAATTGAAATTATAAAAAAAAAACTTACATAAATGTTTTTGGTTATATTTGAAGATTTTAAGGTTTCAGTTTCTTTTACTTAAAAGTTTATGCAGATAAAATTTAATTGTTCACTTCAAAATAACTTCCCTTTAAAAGACATTTACCTCTATTTTCATGGAAATAAATAATAAATTTGCAACCAAACATTTCTAAGTAAATAGGAAAGGCATAAAATCTCAATTTTAAATCAGTTAAATTAACATTTCAAAAATTACTTGTAAGACAAAGAATGTATAGAAAAAAACAAAACAAATCCTTGAAAGTGTGAAAAAATAGTGAACATAATAGTGTGAATCATAGTATAAAGGGCATTGCCTCACCATCTGTCGAGGTATGAATCCTAGGAAATACTAAAAAGGTTGAGGTTGGGTTCATGTGCCATGTGAATTTAATGGAATGGATACCCCTCAATTCGTGACGCTAAATCAAAGAAGGCCGATTATTTGTGCAATGATACTAACAGATACAAAATTTCTCCAAAAGATTTGATTGTTTCCAACCTGCAATCAAAAAAAATGGTGACGACAAACAACACACAACATATATACAAGAAAATAGTGGAAAGAAATGGCATATTAAAACAGCATACCCTGAGAGATTTGGGGGGAACTATATTAAAATGAAATATAGATACAAAAAAGTATGTCACAAAAACCCAATGGTTGGAATATGTTCAAAAGAATTATACATAATAAAGAGAAAAGATCTCCCTCACAATACACGAAAATGAAAAACTTTAGGTATGCATTATGAAACTAGCAACAAGTCGGACTCAACATAAATAAGGGGCAAAAAATTTAGCACCACATTAAAGAAATATTTAATAGGGGCATTCAATCTAACCAGGTCTTGGTTAATTAAGAGTGTAAATGTCATTAATCTTTCAAGTTATAGAACTATCATGGTCAACTACATCCTTGCAAAACTTTTTGTGAGCGATAGATCGAAAAAAACGTTAGTTATGCCTAGGAACAAATTAAGAGAGCAATGGAGCATGCATATTTCGGACAAAACATTCAACTCTGCTTTCATGAAATCTTGACACATTGACAAAGAGCAAGTTATGTAGTATGAGAGAACTAGGAGCGCTGCGTTAAGTATAGGGCAGCAGTCCATAGACTGAATAAGTCGATGCCAATAATAAAAAAAAGTTGCAAATTGTTTTGAGTGTTTTGGAAGTGATTTTGGGATCAAGTGATGCTGTGCATTCTTGCCCAAATTATTGAGTTTCTTGACAAACTAGAATAATGGATGGACATGAATGGATGTCGGGTAGCCCGATTGACCAGTATTGTGGTTTCTCTTACATCTGATGATTGCATTTTCATTGCAAATACAACCTAAAACATGAGGGATCACTTGGAAGGCTTTAGAATTCTTGTAAAGTAGGGATGAAAGGAAACGTCAGCAAAGTCAAGATATTCATCTTTTCCCTTCAGAGGGAATTTATTCTTATAAGCTCGGCAGATGGTTGGGTTAAAAAGTAGTTGCCTTCCTCCTTTTCGTGAACTTTTTGTTGTCTTGGGACAGTCCCATCAACTTTCATGGTCATATCTTTGTATTCGCCTTGCCTATGCATTTTATTTGTGGACCATACGTCGGTTGGCTCAGCCCAGTGTTTGTTCCCGCTCATCAAGCAGATACTCGGTTCAAGCACTTTCTCCATGCAATTCAGTTTGCAAAATGATAGCCTTCTGCTGTCCAAGTTCAAACAGCCACCCTTATTTTATGTACTTTTTATTATCAATCCAATATAGTTGTATTTTTTCAATAAGAAATGTACTTTTAATTCACATTTTTACTGCAGGGCTTTTATATTGCCTTCTAAGTCAGCTATCTTCGCAAGAACATAATTTTTGTTGCACAAGAATTGGAACCCAACTAAACAGACACGTGTAATACTGGGTAATCCTCATAGATTGGCCAGATAGGGAAATTCATATGGTCCCAGTAATTTCTACATTCAACAGAATATGAGTAACAGCTATCCCCACAAAAGTGAGCAGAGACACAATACGATGGGAGAAACATTACTTAATACTAAAAATGTCAATATCTGACCGTCTGCCAAACTGTTATTTTAAATTAACAGCATCTTTTAATAAAGACTGGTTTTTATCACAGTTCGCATTTAGCAATTATTTGCAAGGAGCACTAACACTCTTAAGGTTACTTTCCATGACTTTGTTTAAATATCAAATTATTAGAACATCCATCTACAACAGTTTCTAGAGAGTTAGTACTTCGCAATTATTTGCATGTACAAATACTAACATTCTAAAGGTTACTTGCAATGACTTTGTTTACATGGCAAATTATTGTAACATTTATCTACAACAGTTTCTAGAGTGTGTGCCTATATAAAGAGCAAAGACAAACTGCATACCCTTGCATTCATAAAGCATTTAATTGGAATCAAGTTCTATAAAAAAAACATTTTATTAAATCTATGACAATAGGAATATGTTTAGAGCTAGAACATCTCTGAACTGAAGGACAGGTATGAAACCAGATCTTCGAGGAAAAACTCTTCCCCTGAAAATATTCCATAGATTTAAAAGCATTTATTACAGGACCAGTTTGTATAGTAAGAGTTGAAATTACACAACTACCTTCAACACTACCATTCCACATCAATGGCAGACTTGTGTTGAAATTAAGCTTCACTGTTTGACTTCCGTTTTTTCTTTTTTCCCCCAGTAGAGTATGCCTCTGTCCCTTCATTAGTTCTATAACTATGACCTTGTTGCAAACTAGAATCATAGGCCTCACTTTCATCCAAGTTTCTTGAATGGGAAGCAGTGGGTGTTCCAGTTAGCCCTTTCTCTTTAGAATACTTACCCCCCTTCTTGCTTGAAGGCTCACCTTCAGAAGTGATTGCACTTACAGCGTGTGAACTTTTCTGACCAACACTCCCCGCTGATCTTCCTTGGTCCTGAGACCTCTCTCCTGAAAAAGGCATTCAACTCATGAGAGGCACAACTACAGGAAAATCAATGGAACGGGAGCTTTTAAACTTATTGTAAGCAAATAACCCAAAACATAGGACAATTTTGCAGCTCCCGAGGAAAAGACTAATAAAGCACACACTTTTTACAGTATCTTGAATTTTGGAACCCAAAACAATTGAACTATCTGCTCTTCCAGATGCATCCCCACTTTCTCTGTTAGAATTTAGAAGGCAAATGTGACGCGAGATCTTTCGAACTGCATCCGTCAAATAATCATTAGCACTTTGCATTCTATAACATGAAATCACAACTATTCCATCATGCCTTGTTTATCAAGTATTTTTCTTTAAATCTGTTGATATATTATACTCGTTCATTAAAAATATAAGAACAGGTATGGTGAATGAGCTATAAGATCAATGTTTGAAGGAAAGGAGGGTATTATACAAGATGCTTGAAATCTTGGAAATAGAGAATTCTTCATGGTGTAAAGTTTCCAGTATATTTGCAAGTCAAGGAATTCAAAAGAGAGAACGAAAAACAAAAAAAAATGGAAGGATTGTTTATATACACCTCCCATGGACTTTGAGGATCTTGGAAAAAAAGCCAAAGGTTTCATTCCTTGACTGCCTAAAGAGAACATATCATATGACTTTCCTGCAGACAGAAAAAAACAAACATTAGACAGATGCTCGAAAGATCAAATTTTCATTTTTGCATCAGATAGGAAAAATTGCTGGCTTCCCATTCGACTATGAAATGAAATTTTATTGATGCATGATGTATAAGAATTAGTTTCAAGAAGATATATATCATGGTGTTTTTTGTAACATACTGCAAAGAAAATGCTACAAATAGAGATTCACAAGGGCACTGTCCAGAACACCTTACCACGGGAATTTTCCAAACACCCCATCCAACCCTCTGCTTCAGGCAATTTTAACGATAACCGTTTCCCCTTGAAGTCGGCAGGTTCAAACTGCAGTAGATTCACCACACAAAAGCTTAGAAACAATCTAAGTTCCTAAACATACCCACCTCAGTACATAAAATCTATAATCATTAAAAGCTTAGATTCCAACAGCTAGAGGTAAAAAATATTATGAAATAAGAATTGAACAAAATAAAATCCGCAGACTAGCATAACAAGATGGACAAAGAACAATTACTTGATTTAGAGGCATCTGAATAAGCCACAATTCTGTTGTATCTGATAGTTCCTCTTCAACAAGTGGCTTCACCTCCACTTCTTGAAATTCTTGAGGAGGTATGTACCTTCACAGGTACATAAATAAATATTCAAGTTTTGAAATGGAAAAAATACAAAATACTAATAACCACCCATGATATCAACAAAGATATTGCTTAAGAAGGTTCAACCAACTTTTCTGGAGCAGGGGCATGAAGGAGGCGTCCCAACTCCCAATACAGGGGAATAGAATAGGAAACACTTGCAAAAACTACAAAAATATACATCCATTTTTCAAATATTCATCTTCTAATAATGGCATGAAATGCAAACTGCACATTAAGTACAAACACATGAATTATAGAAGACAAGCAGTGTGCACAGTACCAATGGAGAGAACCTAGTGCAAACTGCGCAGTGTTTAGAGCACATTTTTATTATTGGCAAATTCTATATATAAGTAAATTATACAAAAATATTATAGAAATCTAAATAATGATATAGATACAGATTCACGTGTGCATCAGCCACCAGTACCTGATGCATCAGTTTTGGGATTGAGGGTAAACACCCCCACGGCTATGATTATAATCAAGGAGCTTACACTTTTCAGAACATAAAATTGCTAAAATAGTATAATCGCTAGTTTTCTCATCAATTATAGTAGGCAAAATGAAAATACAATTATATATCAAGTGTGGGCTATCGTAGCTTCAATCTGTAATTACGGTGGGCAAAATGAAAATACAATTATACGTCAAGAGAAGATTATCATAGCTTCAAAATATTTCAAGAGTTTTGGTGGATCCGATGCAGAGAAAATTAGGAAATGAATTTGATTTTTATTAACCTCAAGACCAGCCACCGTGGATATGTTTTTAAGTGTTTCCTTTGAGGTTTCCAGGAAGATTTGTATGCCCAATGGATGCTACAGGCACTTGATCTCAGCATATTGCAAGCATGTGCCCCCAAAAGTTGCCAAAATGTTGAGGAAAAATTAGCCTTCTAACTTAATTTTACCTCAGCTTTCTTTTTTTGAAAAGGGGTCCGTAAGGATCTACCTTATGTTTTCTCTTTGCTCATGGTCCCAGTAATTCCTCTAAAGCCTGTAGTCACAATTTCTCGTAGTTCCTGGTCTCATCTAAAAGAACAAAGAGTGTCACAGGCCTCAAAAGCCTCAAATTGTGCATCTTTGGCCTCAGCTCATTTCACATTCCCATGAACAAGTCTTATAGCACTCGGCAACCAAAGACAAACTTCAAAAGCTTGAGAGAGATCATTTATGGAAACCCTGCAGTGATTAAGGTGTTTGAAGGCAAAAACAGCTAAGTATGGAGTGCAGTATTAAGAGTTACAAAAATGAATCCCATGAAATGAAAATTCAAGATGGTGCCACATGGCCCAATCACGTAGTCATGAAGTCCGGAGGACACCAACAATTTAAAAACAGGATCCCGTGGAAAGGTTTGGTCCAAGACTCTGGAGCTAAAACACTTGGCCCAATCGTGTAGTCATTAAGCCCGGTGGACACCAACAATTTAGAAACAGGATCCCATGGAAAGGTTTGGTACAAGACTCTAGAGTTAAAACACTTGGCCCAATCACATAATCACGGAGCCACAGAGAAAACACAGGTTGACAGTTCACAAGGGGATCAATCCTTAGTGCCGGATTCTGAGATTGCGCCACAAAGTGCAATCCTGTAAAAAGTGATCACAGAAGCCACCAAATTTTCAGCAAAAAGCATCCAAGTCTACAAGACTCTGTGCCTCTGAGATGGTGCCGTGGCACTATCCTATAAAAATTGTAGGTCACTTCACAAGCCACAATGGGGCCACAATTCAAATGCAAATGCAATTATAAGTAAAGTGGAATTCATATATCCAAGGGTTCCCAGAGATCACAGAGGTGGCGAAGAATTAGGAAAGAGGTTGCGAGACCATGAGATTCCAAGACTCTGTGAAGATACCACATGTCTACCGTGAAAGACTGAAAGATGCCATGTGACACACTAGGACCCACTAGTATAAAGACAGCCTACAGATGATTGTTTGGCCATATCTTTCACGAGGAAGCTCCGGTTAGTGTGTTATTGGTCTCATTGGAAAGCTCTTGAAGAGAACTTTCAATTGGGAGAATTTCAGAGTTATTGGTTGCATTCGGAGGCTGCAATTCACATTTGAAGTTGCTGGGAGCCATTTTTCTCTTCAGAGGAATTTTAAATCATTTTCAACAAATCCAGTCGCTCACATTTAATGAGTTAAGTATCCCCAGAGTTTTATGTGCCCCTTGAATGCAAAGAGAAGATTTTGAGATCACAGTAAGCAACCAATCAAATCTTAGATTTGATCTCTTTTGAAATCAAACAGTGTTTTGAGCTTCTGAAGGTAGTTGAAAATGCTTCTTAGATATTGGGATGTGCAAGGTTGATGTGGAAGGATTTAGAAAATTGATTAGCAGAAAGTGGAACATCATTTCAAGAGTAAATGAAACTCCACATCACCGTGAAATCTTTCAACTTCCATCTACCTCTTCTTAAGAACAGATAAGGAGATTTCAGGGGAACTGAATTATGATTTGATTTTCTTGTTGGTGACTTGTTTTCAAGTCAAGTGAGCTTGATCTAGCAGCAGGATGTCCCCTTTTCAAATCTTGAAATCAAATCACAGAGCAGTTGATTGCTTTGTAATGGAGAATTTGTAGAGTCATTTCAGCACCAAAACATGATTTAACTGTCTGCAGATCAGAATAATCACAATTCTCATTAATGTTTTCATTTTCTTGTTTCGCAAGCTTCTTCTCACTCATTCTTCTATGAGTAGCAAGAATTTCTCTACACAAAGGGTTTTACTTCTCTTGAATTCACTAGAATTTCCCTCTTCTATATGTAGCATTTTGACCTCTGTGCTAATGTTTGTAATGCAATCAGTGCCTCAATCCACAGTGTAACACCAGTTGTGCATTCATAAGCAATAGATAAAAGTTGTGGTTGTAATCTTCCCTTCACACTTTCTCTACATTTTCTCTTGCCTCATTTAGTCTCATTCTCACATTCAAACTAAATTCTCAACTATTTTTGCATTGTGATATTGTGTGCTTGAATTATATTTGCAAGTGTTTGGTACACTGTCTTCTGCCAAAGAGAAAAACCCCCAAATCTTTGGTGCATTACCATCATTTTCTTTGTTTTCTCCTTATCTCTTTTCTCTGTCAAGTCTTAGGTTAGGTTCAATAGAATAGTTCAACTAGCAAGTAAAAGGTGATAGCATCAGAGTAGTTTAGTATAAGAGCGATATCTCTCTAGAGGTCTGCTTCAAATTTGCAAGTCCCAAACCTAGGAGGCAGCAGAAGTCAAAAAAGCAGCCAGCAGGAAAAACTGCTCCTATCAAAACTTTGGATGGCAAATGTTTTTATTATACCAGAGCTATGAACTGGAATGGTGGTTTTGGAGGAGTACATTCTCTAAGTGGGACATGGAGGTAGGCTTGGGTCCTTAATGTCCACCGAGCAATCTGCATTCGGAGCGCCCCGTTGTGTTCCGATTGGTTCACATGGAGAAGTTCAACCCCTACCTCAAGGTGTATCCATGGCTACTTATTGAAAGTGTCCAATGGCCTCAATGGGAATGGAACTTGGGTTGATGATTACAAACTACTTGTAACTCGCCAATAGACCAAGACCTTGAGTCCTTCCCTAATTTTTTTATTACCAACCAATAAACAATAAAATAAAAAATTAACGACAAGTATAATATAAATAAAATAAAAATAAAAATCTTGAAATCGATATTCATTAAAATATTTTCATTATTACACAATAATTAAAATGTATATATATATCTTAAGATTAAATAAGCCCAAAACAAAAAGAAAAGAACATACAAATATTTGATATTTGTATAGAGAAACACACTCAATAATTAACAAAACTGGGTTGGAATAAGTGCTTCCTCATATAGAGACACGAATTAACAAAACCCGGTTAGAATAAGTGCTTCCTGATATTTATGAAAATCACTAGATATCCATTGATCCCCTCAATTAACACAAAAAAAAAACTTCACAATCTCAATTATTATTTAATTAGATCTCAAGCTTACGGTTAATCACACCCAGACCCTCTTCCAATTATACGCTGGAAAACAAACAATTAAATTAAAAAGAACACTTAATTACAAAATTGAGGAGTAATTAAGAGGAGTAAAATTTTAGAGATAAATAAATTCTTAAACCATAAACCCTAATCTGACTGTAGCTCACTTTCAGCGGTAAATGAGTTTGTAAGCCGAGGGATTCGAATCACACCCTCCTGCTTGCTTAATTTACGATCTTTTTCTTTTTCATTTGCAGGCTTTTTTCGAAAGCCAGGGAGACATAAACAAACACACATCATGATCAGATCAACAGAATCGTAAATCTCTATACATTACACAAATTCGTATTTCAAAGCTTGATTATTTTTTGTGAGCTTTAAGAAAAAATTTCTGGGGTTAGGTTACGCTTTTTTTCTCCATAATCAAGTCATTATAATGCGATGCGGACTTTGTTTTTGCTTTAGGGCTTGGATTAGTTTGCAGAATTTCAGTATTTTTTGTTCTTACGAAAAATTTAGGGTCGGAATTTGGTGCTATGCAAACGCAAAGCTTATTTTATTAAACCCAATTTATCCATGAAGAGGGGTACAGGAGTTGGACACTAAATGTCAGTGGGTTAAGCAAGGCAGTATACAAATATATGTACACGTACAATAGTATGTGAGGGAAGGGAACCCTAAATGGAACATGGAGCTATAAAGAATTTGAAATTTTCAAGGCTTACCCAGAAGCTATAAACTTTCCCACACCAAAGATTTGAAATGCCGAAGTTTAATTTGAGAATTTATAACATCAACTCCAAGACTGAATTTTCAAAGGCAATGCTAATAATCAACTCTACAATTGTATTTACACGCATTTATCCTATTCCATGTCAAGCCAACAAGATATCTAGGCTCTCACTCATGTGCAAAAACAATCATTATCAAAAAGCAATTGTTGAAAACAATAGAGGGTATTGGAACTACTTTCACTGAGAGTTCCTGGAAATATGATCAGCATTTACTTTGTTTAGCACAGAGGGTAATCTCATTTTTCCATTTGAAGGGTCCAAATTAGGAAAATCATTGAGGGAATTAAAAGTTCATTTTGAGAAAGTAATCTTACAAAATCAGATGGCTGGGGTAGAAAGTCAAAAGGGTGAGGTGGATTCATTGATGCCTCCCTCATCTCTCCTGTCTAAGTCGACTGTGCACTGTTCACATTCAGCTTTGTATTCATCAAATACAGATGGCATGCAGTATACAATAGGACATGATTTATTTGTCTTTTAAATACTGGATTCACTAAAGCCCTAAGTTGTTTTCTGTCAAGAAAGGGTTTGAAGACCCTAGCTCTTGTCAATCACATCAACATCCACAAAAGATACCTTTCATTTAGTTTTGGTAAGAAATTTACATCTCAACTTACCCTCTTATGAATTTAAATCTATCAGTGGTGAGCAGTTATTGGGGATGGGATGGGATGGCATCTATAAGATATGAATAACTGTGATACTGATGCACCCCCTGCAGGCTTTGATATGTATACGATTCTTCTGTGGATATGTCCTGGATGATCCAGATATGGTTGGATTTGTTTGCGGCCAATCTTAGCACATCTGGACTGTCCAGAACATATCTGGGGTGTAACGATGTTTCCACGTTATTTTTTTTAAAATTCAACCCTAAAAAAATAATTCAAGCTGTCACATATTTCCTCTGGTAGAATCAAGGCTGGATTTTTAATTTTTTTCATTCTGTTCTATATGGTCCCGGACTGTAATGCTCCTATTTTAGACAAAGCCGCGATGTCAATGCAGGCCACGCCAGAACAAATTGTGGCCAGATGTTTTCGGCAAATGGACATGACTTCTAATCCTAAAGGTGTTATAAGCGCGGTGGTACATTCCAATATTTAGTTAATAATGGCGTAAATATGACAACATATGTTTTAAACAGATACTTGCGATTGCATTTCTATTCCCAAGCACAATGATGTTGTTTATATTTAGTTACCGGTGGGGTGAAATTTTACACATAAAAATACTAAAAGATAAAGGATTTGAGCGCATAAGGAGCTTTAAATCGCAAAAATTGTTAGCATGTAACCTAGGGTTTGATATTATGGGAGCTTTGGTACTTACTTCTTCACGGTCTCGGCAGCAGCCTTAGACGTAACAAGATCGCGGGCCATTTCTTCCTCCTCTTCCGAAGTGTCATTCTCCTTCATGTAGACCATCTCAAATACTGTACAAGGAACCAAAAAGAAAAGAAAATCGAAATAAAGCTCTTACGTAAACAACCCGTAAAAACCCTGGACCTTGATCGACGAATACTAAAACCTATCCACCATTTAAATACAAAATAGACAGGACTCCCATCACAGATCCTGCAGAAAAGATATTATAAAACATAAACCTAAAAAATCCATGCAAACTGCAAAACCACCCAGTGTGTAGATCAAAACAGAGTATCACATGATTAGGGCTTCTGCAAGGTGTTCTGAAAATAATAGAATAAAAAAGACAGGCGCCAAAATTTGGAATGTATTACCGTTTTACAGAAAATACTAGCAATCGCATGTGTTTCATGCAATGTGAACGCCGAACGGTATATGTTATTTGTTTTAGAGGTATATTTATTACTTTTGTAGTAGATGGTGATTAGGGGTGTGATTGATTTCGTAAGTGTAACTTAATGTGAAGGTTGTTTCTACTTTTCAAACTTGTTAACCCTTTTCAATAGTTAATTTATCTTGAAGTTGATGTTGTATGTATTTTATTCGGGTTTATTGTGTTAGTTGTGCATCGGTTGTTCGGTTGGTGTTTTGTTGGGAAATTATTTATTGTACAGTTGATAATGTGTGTGATTGATAGTTGTAGTGTAGGAATTGAGTTGAAACATTAGATTGAAATTTTGTATGTGTACATTTTTTTCTGTTACAACTTTGTACATTTAAAGTTTCATATCATATTTCACAATATCTAATAAAAGTAGATCTGTGTGCACACAATGAGACATGTATACATTTGCATTTTTTATATCATGTATAGTAGCCTTTAGTGGGCTTTTTTAGCTTGAGTAAACATGATTACATTTGATACCCCTTGAGCAGCAATGTCGCTTTGGATAGAATAAGTGTTTAGTATAGTAGTAGCGGGGGTGCTATCAAAGCAGAGGCTATCTTTTACGATAGGCTGAGTGACAGTAGTCTTGCTTCCTCCTTCCTTCTTGCTCGAAGTGTTGTTACGTACACCATTTTTGAGTATCTCTCGAATGAAAAAGCAGGTGAAATATGCAGATTTGCAAGCGAGGGAACTCTGGAGAAAGCTGTGAATGTAAGACCCTGCCTTTCAGTGGTTCCAATGTCGACAGTTGCTCTGTGTAAAGTAAGTCCCTGTGACTTGTGGATAGTTAATCCCCAGGCCATTTTAATTGGCAATTGTCTTCGATTCCCTCTCGAAATAGGGGGTATGGGAATATGTAACGGGTTGCTGGGATCCCAACATGGGCCATTGTATCTATCAAATTTGACAACAACAAATAAAGGTAATGTTGGTGGTTGCATTGATGTGTCGTAGACAATGTCGGTGATAGTTCCTGTGGCCCCATTCACGAGGCCTGCGTCAACCCATAGATTTGCAATAAGCATGATTTTTTGTTGTTTGCACAGCAGAACTTTGTGTTCCAACTGATCATCATCAGGATTTCCTGGTCCGGTTCGCCTGTTACTTTCAGCAATGGATTGGGCAATCGGAACGTTCAATGCCTTCAACATTTGTAGGTTGTGGGAGTCGACTTGATCATTTTTTGCAAACAAATGTGGTGCATCCTTAAAAATTTTGAGCTCTTGCTGAGTTAGGTATGTGTCTGTGCGAGACATTAAGATTTCCCAATCCTCAATTAGAGGGGTTGAATCTCGCATGTGGAGCAGTAAATTTCGGAATGAAACTTGTGCATTGGTTGTTCCTTGTTGCCGAAATATTGTTTGCAATGTAATGGAAGTCTCAAATCCCTTCCAAAGGGTTGCTCCGTAGGAATTACTTGCATAAAGAGGACTGTCCAAAACCGGCGGTAATTGGCCGAGGTCGCCGAGGAGGATGACTGATCTGTTTCCAAATTCAGATGTTCTCGAGTGTGGGAAAGCTTCGCGGAGCCTACTGTCAATTTTGGTTAGTAACTTTGGGCCGATGAAACTCATTTCATCAATAAGAACATATTCTATATGTTTCAGCGACTCTTGAAAAGACGATAATGCAGTACCTTCAAGGGGTTTGAGTTCTTTGATTGGAATTCGCAGGGCTGCGTGGATTGTGGATGTAGAGATGTTGAATGCTGAAACACCGGTAGGGGCGAGCACAAGTAGAGGTGAGGGATATGTGGTTGGTGATGTGAATAAATTGTGGATTTTATTTATCAGAAATGATTTTCCTGTGCCAGCTGTTCCTTGAATTATGAATCTTAGTGGAGGTAGAAGGGTTTTGTTTGCTGAATGGTGTAGTATGGTATCAAGAGCTGTTTGTTGTTCTGGAGACAAAGGAAGTGTGGAAGATGGTGGTGTGGCCTGTATGTTGTTGTTAAGTATGTCTGCCTTCTCTCTTTCAATGAATGATGAACCAGTTATCTGTAATTCATGCGGAACGTCATGTATGTTCCAATTATGTTGTACGTCGAAATCTCGTTTCCCCAACATGTCAAGACTGTCTAGACCCGTGTTGTTTCCCGGGTGAAGTTGTGCAAAGACTTGCCATTCTTGCAATGGTTCATGTTGAATACTGCATTCGGGCTCAGAGTCTGAACTAACATCCGTAACAGGTCCTGTGTCTGCGGTTCTGCATAAAACATGCCACGGTCTGTAGTTGTGCTTGAACATGTCCCAAGTGCCGTTGATGTCATGTGGGGTTGCTCCAAATTCTGATGCAATATTTCTGAAAGGCTTGTATAAAAGGAGTTCTGACCAACAGAAAAGGTCATACGACGTTGAATCCTGAGCTGGGACATCCACAAATCTCGGGTGGACCCGAACAATTGCGTGTATCGTTCGCTTTTTCCATTTATCACCTTTACGATTCTTGTTGTAGCTCCAATCTCGAGCAACTTGAATAAGTGGTAGGTGTTCCATGATTGTTGGACGAACTTTATATGCATCCAAGAAAGCGGATGTTTGTTCTGCATCAGCGTCACTTTCAACGACACGTCTCAGAATTTTTTTCCCAACATTTAATGATACAAATGGACGACTGCACATAACAAGTGGCATTTTTTGCAACATGTGGCATGTTTCTTGTGCGCTTATGTCATGTTCGACAACGCTTTCTGTGAGCATTTTACAGATCGCGATATGTGCTGGAGAATCTGCATCTGCGTCTCTTGAAAATCTGGATAACATTTGGTGATATGTTTCTGAGCGTTGCTCGGCTTTTGAAGCATATTTTGCAATATACTTAAGAACGGCATGGCGGGAAAGTACCGGTTGGCAATCGACATTTGCTCTCCATATGTATATCATAGTTCGATTGTGGATGTTCAATCTGTCATCATTTCTGGAAGGGAGGTACTTAATTTTCCCATCACTTTCAATGTGCAAGGAAGAAGTAGGTTGCGCGGGCCAGGGGGCGTTGTATCTGCACTGGAGCTGTGATTGCTTTCTACGCAGGCATGTCTGTTCTGAACATTTAGTGTGGCGCTGAACTCGATTAAGCAGTTCTTCAAGGTCTGAATTTGGGGAGGAGGATAGAATTTGTGTTGTATCTAGCAAGCAAGGGTCATCTAGGAGTGACCTGCGAACAAAATCCAAGCGGTTGCATGCCGGTCGAGGGTTCCAGGCAGACACGAACTTATCAAAGTATTGTTTTGTGGCCTCAATAACTGTTGTATCCTCCCAATCCATTTCGTCAACTTTGGGCACATTCTCGAGCCACAATAAACCGTGGACATGTGCGGAGCCTCTATGTTGCCATTCATACCTGCGAGACAAGGGAACATAAATATTAGCTATGTAGTTTGGAAATAACTTTGAAATAAGTAGATTTGATTACCTGTACCAAAATTCTACTGCTCCAAGTTCCTTCTGCAATATTTCTTCGCGAAATATTGTGAATCTGTGATGTAGGTATGATGATACTCGATGAGGGTTAGAGACAATGTTAAGTGTTCTCCAACGTTGTGCAGCTCGAGGATCTGTTGGGCATTCACCCGACATAATATTGTGGAGATCTGGCCATTTAGTGTCTGCAGCACTTAGAGTGAAGAATAAGGTTGGTGTCCCCAATTGTTCCACCATATCTGAAAGCTCGCCTCTACTTTTTGCCCAGAATGAACGGGTCCCTCGAAGGCTCGATCCAAACCGCATTAAGCTGTCTGGGAGGTTGTCTTTGGGGCATTCCAGTAGTTGTCTTCGTAGGTCTCTAATTGTCGGAGGGATTCCAGATTCGAGGTTTTGTTTCATAAAGACTGCTGCTGTGGACTGGCTTCTGTGTCGCATTATGAGGTTTAGAAGGAAGTAACGAAATCTTGGGTGGGAACCGAAGCGCCCATCATGGTAACGCATCAAATGAAGTGCGTATTCATGCATTGGAACTTCTTTTATGCGGGGTTGTTGCCACATTGCTTTTCCTGTCGGAAATAAACTTGGGAAAGCCATTGAGAACAGGCCCTCCGTATTGTATTCATTTATTGGCGAGAGGCCAAGCTCTAGCCATGGCATGGTAAATGGAGTGTTACCATCGTGGTTGAGCAGGAACTGTTCGATTTCCTCTTGTTCTATTCCTGCATTGTGAGGTGTTGGCACGAAAGACGATGAGTGTTCATACGTTTCATCAAAGTGAGTGGGAGCATCATTACCATGAGCTGTAGAGGCACTTTGCATTTGGGGCAGTTCCAATGCGGCTGTGTTAAGAGAGGAGGAAACATTTGACGACTCTGATGGTAGAGAGGAAAGGGCGTCATCGTCAATTAAGACATCTTTGTAATAGGGATCGTGTTGGATTTTATATTGCAAGGCTGCCCAAACACGAGATCTACTGATGTAGAAATCATAATTTTTTAAATTAGATCCTTCCCTTTGTATGAGAATTATGTCCAAATCTCCAAGGCGGTGGGGTAGGGTCTTTGCTATTGAAGTAATGTTTTACGGGAAGCTTATGGTGTGTCCTGAGTATTTGTATTGCCCGCCATGTACTTGGGTGACTTACAGGAATGGATTAACTCATGCGATAAGCATCTCCTCGATTTGGGTTAAAGAAGCAAGAACGGTAGGCTCATTTCTAGGGTCCATGTTGTTCCATGAAGAGAAGAGGTGGCCTTGTTTTTCAGTTTTGCATCTGTTACAGGATGGAAAGCCTTCAAAGGAAATTGTTTTAATTCCAGGGTAATTTTCCAAACAGATTGAGCAAGTTTGTATGTTCGCCAACAAATCTATTCTTTTGCGAAACCGACGTTGGGCTTCTAAATTCAGCGAAGAGGGTGGGGATATGGGAATTGTCTGTGTATTGGAAGGGGTGGGGTGTTCTGTTTCAGTCCTTTGTGGATTGCAAGGTGGAAAGCAGTCTAAAGGAGAGGATAAACTGGTTGTATTAGTGTGATGAACTGAAGAGAGGTCAGTACTTGAGACAGTTTCATGTGGCATCCCAGACATTTGGGGGAAAGTGACAGTTGTTAGCAAAGATGGGTTCGTACGGAAGGAAGTGGTATGCTCTTGAAAGTTTTCTTCCATGGAAGTTACATGCGGAATGTTGGTTGGCAATTCTTCAGTAGTTGTATTTGATGGCAAGATTGGAATGTCGGGGGATCGTGGGTTGTTGGTCGTTGTAAGTTGAAAGATATTTGAGATTTTCGTTGTTCTATGCTCTAATTTACGACGTCGTTGCTCAGCAGTTATGTGTACTTTATTTTTTGCGTAATTCTCTCTTCGTTGGGCTCGTTTTGCAGGAGTCGACATGATTGTGAAGTCACAGGATTATGGAGTACCACCTATTGGATAAAGATCATTTTGGGTTAGCCAGGAACGATACATAGTTTGATGACAAACAAATGCTGAAATAAGTGAAAATGTAAAACTAAATTCAATTGTAATTCATGTGGAGTTCCAATGGGAAATACGCACAAGATGTAACAATTTGAGTTTTGAGAAACTACTTTTTTTATTAAGGAAAAGAGTATTACATATATAGAAACATACAATGTGTTCACATACTACAGAAGGATGTAAATACGTACATAACAAAATTGCATTTTGTATATTTATTTTCTTAAAAGTACTAACAATCCACATAATAGAAGGAGACAATAGTATGTCAGTGTATAAGGGAATTCAACAGTTTTCTTTTGAAGCAGGGAAAAAAGTGAAACATAGATATGAAATAAGAAACATAGCAGTGATAGTTCAAAGTATAGAATGGGATGAGCGAGGGTGTAATGTTTGAAGGGACGGGTGGGTTGGAAATCCTTGCGTAAAGGTTATGGAGGAGTTGCAGTGTTTTCCGCTTTCTTTGAACTGAGGATGACACATTTCAATCTGTTGTTTCCGCAATATGTCTCTTTTTTCAGTGAAAGTGTGAAGCAGTATTCGTTGCCGATGACATTACTTATAATTTCACTAGTCGCATCTTCGTCTATAGACAATATATGGAGGTCGCTAGCTGCAACACCCATGATTAACTCAGCTGTCTCATCAAAAGTAGTAACTGATTGAAGTTCTCCTGTTGGGTCCTTTAGATCGATTCTGAGTGCATATCTATAATCGTAGTTTTGAACTTGTCTGTTGCAACTCGAACATAACCATGAACCATTACCATTCTCTCTCACCTTTTTCCTGCATTGTTTTTCACCTTTTTGAAGAGGACATGCCTTGTAAAAAAAGTTGTCCATGCTGATATTCGTGATTTCTACAGTAACCATGGCCCATTCATTTCTCTCAGTGTTCCCCATATTTAGTACCTCAAAAATCGTCATTACAGAGGTTAGGCTTTTTGGAGGGCCCAGAAATTGGCTTGTGATAGAGGGCGCCGGAAGCAAGTAGTCATCAGAATCAACCCAGCCATGAAGTGTATTTGTTTCTGAAATTTGAGGGTTGACGTAACATTTGGTTCTTGAAACAGTGTCCACTGAGCTTCCATTGAAACTGGAGACGCGAGCAGCTTTCAAGGCGAGGACTGGAAGAGGCGGTATAGAAAGCATGTCTTCAAGTTTGTTGCTTATATCATCTAAGTGTTGTCCCCATAATGTGACACTTACACTGAAACCCGACATGTCCTTTAATTGCAGTGTTCTTCTCTTTGTTTCAGACTTGTCATACCGATGAATTGTTGAGCATGGTGACATCGTAACAACAATGCCAATCAAATCAACTGTAGAACCTTCAGCGCTTGTAGGTAATTCCTTGATTTTGGTGAAGTGAAAGTTATGGGAAGGTATTGTATCTTCATTTGCTATGAGTGGAGATATGGTTGAGGAAGGTTGCAGGAAAATCTCCAAAGCATTGTTCAAATGGTTGTAACATAGCTTTGCATCAGCAATACTCGCAATCCTCCCATTGGAAATTGTATATAGCTTTCCATTCTCAATCTGCTCATAGAATGCTTCCGCGGCCTCGTTGAAACAAGTGATGTGGATTTCCCCTCCTTCCTGATCAACAAAATCAAACCCAAACACGGATCCATTTCCCCTTGCATTGTGATATTGGTGAAGGGTTGTTTTTGCTAGGGCACGGCCCTCTACGGACCACATGCGCATAGATGTATTCAAAGCACTTATTTTAGTTGGTGTTCTCGCAAAATATTTGTTAACCCGGTTTGCAGTTGCATCTGTTTGCGGCAACTGAATGTGTTCGAGAGCATTCGTTGGTAGTCGGATTGGAGTACCGATTACCAAATGTGTTTCGACAAGAACAGCCATTTCAATGATAAGAACAGTCCTGCAATGGAAAAGGAAATCGGGATAGAATTAGAACTGAACAACGGATCGAAAAAACAAACAGAAAGAAATTATAATTAATATAGGAAGTTTATGTACATTGGTAATTGAGCAGGAGATGAAGCTTACAGTTCACTTTTGATCATTCTAACGAGGGATTTGTGTAAGCACACAATGGAGCCTTCTTGTATTGATTTTTCGGTTACACGACTTGCAAATTTGGAGGGTAGAAGTGCTGTCTGAAAATGTATCCCATCTGAAAGGTCAACACGATGTTGGGCACCAGTGTTGAGAATGGACCTTAGGGAGGACAAGTGGAGTATCTGAAATGTGGGGTCAACATTGGAACCGCCCTCAATCAATTGAGTAATGCCTTCGTGTGTCAAAGTTATTTCCATGGCAACTAAAAGATGCTCGCGATAGTGGGAATTCTGCAAATATATGGTGGACAATGTAAACTTGTAGGGCAGACAATCATGATAATGAAGGATGTGTTCAGGAAAGCATGCATTTGTAAAGAATGAGAACCTTTAAAGTTGCCTTCCTTATTATTTTATATGTGCTAAAAAGTGAAAACACGAAGTCTAATCCTTTAACAATTCAATATGCAAAAAAGTTATATAACACACAAAGCTTTGGTTGAAAAGAACTAAAATTTGCATGGTTGAAACGAATTACAGATTATTATGTTAAGCAAATAGAATGGAAGACAATAAGAACAATACGTACACTTGACGTTAGAAAACTATAGGTATTTATATGGAGATACAGTGTTAAAGAAATTCGAAAGCCATAGTTGTTGGATTACATAAACTGAACATGTGTTTAAAAAGTTTGATTCTATGTCTGATGTATATTGCCACAATGCATACATGGAATTATTTGGTACGAGTTACAGTTTGTTTCAAAAACACTTATAAACAAACACTTATAAACTAACCACTACAAGTTATTTCTTTAAATCAAATTTCTTGCTTTTTGCTTGTGCAATTTTCTTAGCACGTTTCTTGTATTTTTGTCCATTTACATATGCCTCAATTGGTATTCCCATTCTCCTCAATTTGTGGGGTGGTTCAAATTTCAGTGCATCTTCGTTAGAATCATAAATCAAACAGAAGCCTCGTGAATGATCTCCAATTGTTCAGATTTTGGAGAGAAAAATTGGTGATGTTGGCATCAGGTGTAGGCGATCTCTGATCATTTCGGCTATCACTGTTTTAGGTGGTTTCAGTTGCCTGCAATGCAAAACATTAACAACACATTGAATACGCTTAAAATCTTCCTCCCTCTGCAAGCGAGGCGTAGTTAATGTCAATCCCGTTGTGGGGAGGGGAATTGTGTTTCTAGTCTGCATCATATTAAACTGGAGAGAGACAATAAGTATGTTAGTCCACCAAGATGTTCTTAGGTATGACGGGCAGCTTTAAAAGCCTTGTCGCTGATCAGTCTAACGTCCAACTTGGGACGCTTCGAAATGGCCTCATTGGGGAATGAGCCCCTCGGCACATAACGAATCCTATCATTGACGAAGGCACGTGCCCCCACATGTCACTTCGGGAAAAAGATTGGAGCCAATTTGAAATATAAATGGAACAATCCAAACAAAATAACATCAAAACTCTCTACAATAATTCCTTAGTCCATAGCATGCAATAAAGAGATCAACTGAATAAAAACTTCAATCAGTATTGAAACCCACCTGAAGTTCGTCTAGAGACAACACTCTTTTCTTTACCGTCAGAGAAAGAGAAGCACAAATATCCTACAAATAAACGAAATAGGAAGTTATTAAAACTAAATGTATCTGCGAATTCAAAAAGAGGCACTCATCCATTAAGATTATTCTATATTTTTAATTTCAATCTCAAATATAATACAACAAAACCAAAAATATTATAAAGAGTTATTAAAAACTGTATATTAGTAGAGGCCATACATAAGAAAATAGTAAACTGTATTTTTTATTATTGTTTTAGGCCTCAGTATTGCACTCTGTAAATCCTGAATCAGGCCATAGTTTTCCTTTGTTCTCTCAATTGAAATTGGATTTTATGGTGCTTTCCTTCAGCCCAACTGAGCCTTGCTTGTTTGGATTGATGGTTTTAAATCTGGCTCTGTCTCCATTATAGATTTTTTCAATTCTCTGTACTGGTCATATGGTTTTATTCCTAATATTGGTCTCTGGGATTCCACTTGACATAGGTCTGATCTCAGTCTTTGTATTATTTTTTATGTGGGTTTATAGTTTTAGCCCCTATCGCCCCTCCAGCCTCTAGAATCCCCCTCTATAAGAATATTTCCCATAAGCTTTTTTCTGTTATAGAACATAGATCAAAATACATAGAGGAAATAGGGTAAATCAAGTTGATAGAGTAGGCAAAGATCTCAGCCCTCTCAGATAACAGGGCGAATAAGGGGTAGGTTATACATAGATCCTGTCAATCTGAGATGATAGAGACAGGTTTTGTTAATTCATAACAATTTGTTAACTAATAAGGCTTAATCAGGTATTTAGCTCCTTAACCATCTCTTTCTTTCTATTTTCCTTTTTGGGTTTGTGGATTTTAGTTTGATGTAATTACTGCTAATTCAGGTCTCTGGTTTTTTTGCAGCTAGTTAATACCATGGTTCCTCCATCAATTTTTATTATGCCTAATTCAATGATGGGCATGAATGCCTGCACAAATTCCACAAATTCTTCTTGTGGTCATGTGATGCAGCTTCAAAATTCAGGCTCCGAGGAAGACCCACATCAAATCATTGATGAGAGGAAGCAGAAGAGAATGATATCCAATAGAGAATATGCAAGGAGATCCAGGGTGAGAAAGTAGTAGTGTTTGGATGAACTGAGAGCTGAAGTAGCTAATCTCAGAGCAGAAAACAATAATATTCTCACATAATTCAACATTGTTTCCCACAAGTAAATGAAGCTGGAAGAGGAGAATTCTTTGCTGAGGTCACATGCCATGGAATTAAGCTACAAGCTGTAGTTTCTGAATCTTACAATGCAATGGGCAGGGCTCCTGAATGGCCTGGATTTGGGTCCAACAGATGGTCTTATGGATCCCAATCCAATAGACATCAAATCTTGGTACCTGCAGCCTTCCATTTCTCAGCCCTTGACAGCTCAAGAAATTTATCAGTAGTTCTTATTCCAGATGTGTCCGCTGTCAATCACCCCAGACACTTATATGCAAGCCATCTGTATAGTTTGTAGAATTTCCTAGCCATTAATGGACCAAAGAACATCCAAAACTGGTTCTACAAAATTATTAGGAAGTTAGTTATGCAATGTGTAGAAGATAAGGCCATGAAAAATTTCCCATATGCTTCATGATTAGTTGAGGGGTAGAGAAAGGAGGGGTGTAATCCTGCATTATTTTGTATTTTCCCAAACAATAAGACATTTTTAATGATTGGCGGGGAGGAACTTTTTAATGGTATTGGACGTTTCTACAAAAAAGCATTGAATTTTTGAAATTTGAAAAATCAGATAGCACTGGAAATCTCACGATAATTACCAAGTACTTCCAACTTTTGAATGCCACAACAAAATTCTACAAAACCATTTCATAGAAATTCATGAGTAATACCACCTTCTGAATGAAAAATTACAGTTTTTGAAATACAAATTTGAGAGAAAAAGGATGAGTATTTTGAATAAAAAGTTTATGAAAGTTTAGAGAGGTAATAATATTTTGAAAACTTAGATAACATAGTGTCCAGGCCCTCAATTCATTGAAATGCAAACTGAGCTTAAATCCACTAACAAAAAATCCTGGTACCTAGGTGTTTCAAAATACAGACAGAGATGCAAATTTCTTTAAAATCAATTAGCATATAGTCTTAATAGAAATGACAGGTACAAGAAGCCAAGAAAACTGATTGAGCCATTTTTGTTTTAATGTTTAACCAATCAGTTTGCTAATAGAAGATATTGGTGATAGCTATATACATACAACATATTTATATATATATATATATATATATATATATATATATGAATGGTAGGAGGATGATACTATATATATATATTGATGTGGCAGGACTCAGAACTCAGATCAATTATCTTGTAAATGTAAGTCCACACCAAAACACCAAACCAGGGTGCCTAGCAAGGCAATTTCAGGTATCGATTTTGTATGATAAGGCTTGGTTTTACTTTATTTTTAAAGACATTTTGTTAAAAAATATATATATGAGGAACATTGATATTGTAGGGAGGACGATAGGTTTTGATTCTATTCCATTTTTAAAGTATCTGCTATAAAAACCCTCTTGGTTTAGATTATTCAAAGAATAATATATGAGCCTTTTTCTACCTTATACTGTATTGTTTAAAATGGTTCCATACATAATTGTGTTATGGGTATACATAAGATTTGAATGGTAGGATGAAGATCACTATGTATATAAAAGGGAAAAGTGGTCAGGACTCAGAACTTATATCCTGATTGATCTTTTAAATGTAATAAAACATATGGTTCCAAACAGAAACCTGGGTGCCTAGCAAGGCAAGAGGGTATCCCTGCCTTTTAGGTATCAGCTCAGAGCTTGCAGTAGACTTGATATATTTCATAAAAGAAAAACCATAGATGTTATAAAAATGGGTATTGAGGAACATTGCTATTAAAGGGTCCAGGACGTATCCAGGTTTTGATTCTATACCCAAAACAAGAGTGTCTTACCAAGCATCAGTTCAATTGATAAAAAGTTGATATATTATCTTTATTGAAGGATCAACCAGTGGTGATATTACACTTCCAGTATACTTGTTTATGTGGTTCAAGTGTAATAGGAAATATGGATCAAAGAATCCCAATTCCATTCGAATAGTGAGTTGTTTCACAAAATAGCATGAGTCAGAACTTGAAATAACCAGTGATGGGATTTGGTTGTATTATTTGATGAGGCATTGTATCCACATTTTGAAGAGCGATTGATGCAGCCTGGTAGGAGCATTTTATATATTTTAATTTCACTGCTCTACTTCAATCATTTTGGGTATTAACGAAAACATTACCATAGTAGGGCTCATAGATGTTGTTGATAGGAGGATGGTGGGTTTAATCTATAGAAAATGACATAAAAGTATCAGGATTCATGTTTGACAGATAGTTCATTCGCATGAGGTTAGACAGTATGCTAGCAAAAACCAGCTAAATTTAGGGTAAGACAACAAAATGATACATGAGTATTGATGGATTGCCATGGTGCTCAACGGAGCTTAGACCAGGTTCATTGAATGGCCACAATATTTTTATGGACTAAAACAAATAATCATTTATCCCAGAAATGGTGATCTGTTTGAATATAAAGTGAAAAAAATACTGTAACTATAATTTTTATCTCTTCTAAGTAGTGGTCACTGCAACATAATCAGCTAGATAAATAAACTTGAAACTATCCTAAGTCCTCTTATTTGAACTTCACTACCATAACATGGAGGCAAAAAAGATAATTTTATCAGTAGACATGGCCACAACCCCTAGAATACAAACCTTGTTCAATGTTGGTAATAGACAGACAAGAATTATTGAAAATAACGTGGGTTCATGGTAGATTCGTTGATTGCTGGATATTCGCATAATAGGAAAATGGATGAGGCAAAAGAAACTATTTGATTCTGACAAAGGAAATGTTTCTCAAAAGAATGCCATGTAACTTAATGTGGATATTTCAATGAATTTGTCTGTTTGAAAGGATATTGCTGCATATATATATATATATTTATAGTATATATATATATAATGTTCCTCATTGTATATATTTTAATTGAAAATATCTATAAAACATAAAGTCATAGAACCATAGCCTATCATACAAAATCTACCTGAAATTGCCTAAAAGAATCAGGCACCAGGTTTGGTGTTTTGGTGTAAACTTAGCATTTACCAGATAATTGATGCTGATTCTGAACTGCTGCCACATCAATATGGTATATATAATTGCCTCATGGATATATATATATTAACAGCTGCTGGAGAATGAACCAGGCTCATTATCATACAGCTCAATGAAACTTGGGCGGTAATGAAAAGAACCATAGGCCTATAAGTGGGTTTATTTGAAATAAATTTACAAAAAATAATGATCTAATTTTATTGCTGATTCAGGCATTTTTATGTATAGCAGCATTAATCAGTAACCTAGCAATAAACGAAAGATGTGAATTGATGTATTCTTCAACACTCACTACCAATCTATCAATAAATTGATGATAATTTTTACAACAGCTAGTGCCTGGACAAGGCTTTCAGGTATCTATTTTGTAATGATAAGGCTTGGTATTATTGAAAACAACTTAGGGCTCATAGTACATTTTGTATAAATATGTATAATATATATGAGGAACATTGATACAAAAGGGAGGATCATAGGTTTTGATTCTATTCCATTTTTAAAGTATGCTAAAAAAACTCTCTTTGGCTTAGATTATTCCCACCCAAATAATATATGATACTTGTTCTACCTTATACGGAAATGCGAAAATGGTTCCATACATAATTGTGATTAGGGGTATCATAAGAAATAGGGATGAAGATTTTTTATGTAGATAAAAGGGAAAAGCGGTCCTGGTTCGATTATATCCTGATGGTGATCTGTTTAATGTAATAAAAAAATATGGTTCCAAAAGAACCCTTGTTTATACCCAGCAAGAGGGTTATCCCTACCTGCTTAGGTATCAGCTGAGAGCTCGCAGTAGACTTGATATATTTCATCAACAAGAAAAACCATAGATCTTATAGTAAAAGTGGGTTTCAGCTGCTATTAAAATGGGTCCAGAGGTATCCAGGTTTTCATTCTATACCCAGCAAGGGTTTCTTCCCTACCAAGCATCAGTTCAATTGTTGGACTTGATATACATCTTTATTGAAATCAACCAGAGGGTTTACACTTTACAGTAGAATTGTTTATGTGGTTTTAGTGTAATAGGAAAATGGATCCAAAAGAATCCCAATTCCATTTTGACAGAGGAGTTGCTTTCACAAAAGAGCATTAGTCAGTAACCTCAAGCAAATAACCAATGATGGGATTTGTTGTATTATTTGATGCAGCCAATGTATCCACATTTTGAAGAGGATTGATGCAGCCTGCAGGAAATAAACCAGGCTCAATATGCTCTAGGTCAATGAATTTTGGGTATTAATGAAAACAACCAAAGGACTCATAGAAGAGTGATGTATGTGGGTTTAATCTAATAGAAAATGACATAAATAATCATGGTTTCATTCTAACAGAAGTTGTCATCACATGGAAGGATTAGTCAGTAACCTAGCAATAAACCAGGGATGTAATTTAATGTATTCTTTAACGCGCACAACCAACTAATCCATGAATTGATGGTCATTATCACAGCTGCTGGAGAATGAACCAGGATCATTATGTTCCAGCTCAATGAAACTTGGGCGGTAATGAAAAGAACCATAGGCCTATAAGTGGGTTTATTTGAAATAAAGCGACAAAAAATAATGCCTAATTTTATTCTGATTAAGGCATTTTTATCATATAGCAGCATCAATCAGTAACCTAGCAATAAAAGAAAGATTTGAATTGATGTATTCTTCAACACTCACTACTAATCTATCAATAAATTGATGATAATTTTTACAACAGCTAGAGAATAGACTAGGCTCCCTGTAATCTAGGTAATGAAAGTTTGGTATTATTGAAAACAACTATAGGGCTCATAGTAGAGTCGTATAAATATGTTTAATCTAATAGGAAAAAGATACAAAAGAAATCATGTTTCATTCTGACAAAGGAATTGCTTCCATTGAGCTGTAACTTGGTATAGAATGCCATGAATTTTCTTTTGGATCCATTTTTCTGTTAGACCAAATCCACTTTTAGTACTCTTTTATAAGCCCTATTGTTGTACTTGTTCTAATTAAAGAAGTATCTCAAATCTAACACAAGCTCTGAGCTGATACCTAGTCAGGTGAAGCTAACTCTCTTGGTGGGTATAGAACAGGACCAGGCTTATTTTAGATCTTTTTAAAATTAGACTGAACCAACTTCTACTGCTTATCCTCAACTGTGATAACATTCTCTGGTGGGGTATATACACTTGCGGTTGGGGGGTGGAATAGCAGGGTATATGCACAGCTGCTGGAGAATGAACCAGGCTCATTATGTCCTAGCTTAATGAAACTTGGGTGGTAATGAAAAGAACCATAGGCCTATAAGTGGGTTTATTTGAAATAAAGCGACAAAAAATAATGTCTAATTTTATTCTGATTAAGGCATTTTTATCATATAGCAGCATCAATCAGTAACCTAGCAATAAACGAAAGATGTGAATTGATGTATTCTTTAACACTCACTACCAATTTATCAATAAATTGATGATAATTTTTACAACAGCTGGAGAATAGACCCAGGCTCCCTGTAATCTAGGTAATGAAAGTTTGGTATTATTGAAAACAACTGTAGGGCTCATAGTAGAGTCGTATAAATATGTTTAATCTAATAGGAAAATGATACAAAAGAAATCATGTTTCATTTTGGAATTGTTTCCATTGAGTGGTTGGAGGGTGGAATAGCAGGGTATATGCACTACTTGTTGCAGGGTAAACAATTCTAATGACTTGGGAATTAGACGTACTTGCTGAGAACAGAGTAATAAATACCTGTGAAATTGCAAACCCGAAATCTTGAGCACTGTAATAAATCCTGTGAAATTGCAAACCCGCCTATGAAATTGCAAACCCGAAATCCTTAGCACTGTAATAAATCCTATGAAATTGCGAACCCGAAATCCTCAGCACTGTAATAAATCCTGTGAAGTTGCAAACCCGAAATCCTCAGCACTGTAATGAATCTTGTGAAATTGCAAACCCGCAGCCTTCCATTTCTCAGCTTATACACAAATAATTGGTTCCAA